>JAOPTO010002330.1:554309-765833 GCA_033822845.1 Tetrapedia diversipes
CTTCGCATGTACTCCGTCAAATGCCTGCCACTAAAAGGGTTAAATGACATTTCACATAAAATTCTTGAACCTGATAATTATTTATGCTGCTGATCTTTTAATATGCAAATAGTTCAGTTTAAAATACATTTTTTAGTAAGAACGGCGTTCCCGATGAAGTTCATGTTAAAGAGAGATTACATATAATGTAGAAATTCGAACTTCAGAAATAGATTTTTCAATGGGGAAACTTTGAAACAGGCCAATTATATGTATATAACCTTTCTCTATTAAAATCGCTTTCTTCTCAAACACGAACCTCCAATTTCTCATCTGAAATCGTTAAAAAGTTTCAATGAAATGTAGAATGCTGGTTATAATTGTTCTTTTGGGACTTGAAAATGCGTCTTTAGTATTTTATAAGTATTCATGTATAAAAGAGTATTGAGTTATTATATTGTCATACATGTTACAAATTTCTAATTTTAATGAATTTTTGCTGTAAATTGGATAAAATGAGTCTGCTTTTTACTATCTGACATCATCATAATGGTTTCAGTTAATGTTGCTGAATTAATCAAATATAATACAAGCTTCTATAAGAATTTTAAATTATATAATTTAAGAATTGTTTTTTATTAAATTATATAAATCTAGAATTTATTGATAATTTTATGCATTGATATTTTCTGTATAGTGATTCTCTTCTGCGAAACCATGGCGCAATTAGTAAACAGAATATAATTGAGTATCTGTTTGGAAATTGTAATTACGTTTTTCTGAATTGTTTGTCTACAAACATTTTTGATTTAATTCAGGAAGACTCTGTTAAGCATATCGCTTCCTCGTGAAAGTGAATTAATTCACGGGAGCTGTTATTTCTGATGGGTCATAACGGTATTGGAACATTCAATTAATTAAATAAATGATATTTCATTACGTCTCGTATTTAATATCTCTTCAAATGGATTTTTCCCTTACTTTAATTAGCAAAATGAGCTGTAGAAGAAAAATAACAATGTTAAACCTACATATGTATATTGTATATACAAATGTATTAATCTGCATGTATCTTGATCATAATTTTCATGTTTTGGAACGTTACACTTGCAATATTCACAGTTTACGATCTAAATAACTCATAAATATTTTTTATACGAAAAATGAAAATGTTTTATGAATTGAAAAACATTTGTTTTGTTGCAGGTAATGATTTAATTTCTATCGGAAGCAGAGGTAATTACTGGTCTACGAACTTTTATACGTATTCATAAACACGATTAGTTATGTAAGTAGAGATTTATTTCACTCCTTAAACATTGAAGTATGTACTTTACTTTGGATATCTTGAATATTTTTGCGTATTACATTCTCTATAAATACGTAACAATTCATGGCAATTCAATAGCTGACTAATAATTTAAGTTATTGAATTTTATCAGCCGTAAGTACCGCTTTATCGATTATCTAACTTTAACTTCCACAAAATGCATAAGATACTACTTTCCCTTTACTGCAGTGTGTAGAAAGAAGCGGAAACGTAAAAATTGCTTATTTTTAATCCAACTGAAATCGTATAAACTATTGAATTTGTGCAGATGGTTTCCAATCTTTTCAAACAAATTACAAGAGCATAATTCACAAGCGAAAGCATGAAAATAATGTTATTTAAAGCTTAACCCGTTGCCGCATATTTTTAATTTGATGGTCGTGCTTAGAAACACATTCTTCTTTTCAATTGTTTATGACTGCCAGATGGAATCAAGTGTAAGTTGTATGTTTGGAAGTGAAAATTATCACATTTGGCTACAATCTTTCCAAAAATACTCCCGGCGGCTATAACCGTCATTTACTCATCATGTCATTTTTTCTTTTCCCAGAGCAAATGACGACTATGACAGTCGTGACGACTATACAGCATTTGCTTCACTAATTCAAAATGATTCCTATGATTAAAAGAGAGTAAATAGGTGTAATCTCAACACAAGAAAATCAGTTTGAAACAAAATTATCATTTGTAAGTTATTTAGCTTATAAAATAGTATAATAATAATCGCATAAAAAAAAACAATTAATATGCTGTCTGGCATGCTATAACTTTTTTTCTAGATGTGTTAATCAATAATTAACAAATGTATGTGTTAGTACACTTCGTACTAACGCTGTTCTCTTTTTTATTGATTAAAATGTGCATGACGGTTATAGCCGTCATTTGCGGCAACGGGTTAACTGTAAAAACCCCTTGATACCAACTTATAAAATTACATTGGAAACAGTATTAATTTTCTATTATGTTTGATCATACTAAAAGTTTCCGTGGTTTTAAATAATGTGTTTTGAAATAAAACAACTCCATTGAAACTAAAAATCTTTATTTAAACCATTCATTTCCATTATGCTCTATACATTTGTCATCTTATCGTAACAGTGTTAATCTCTAATGGGAAAAAAACTACTAGACAGTGTATTCAATATTCTCTTGCTCCTTGGACCATTTTTAGGTAGAGAAATTATGAAGCGAGCGCATAAAACAAATTTCTTCATAATCAAAATTGAATGATAAAATTAATTGTATCCCAGGCCTAAGAGTTTTGAAGAATTTCAAATTTCAATATTTAAAAATTACTTTTCAATGTTATTTGAGAAATAATGTATTTTTCATTATTAAATACGAATATTTCATGAAATGTTTTATACGAAAAGTAGTTTAAATTATTTTACAATTAAACTTTACGATTTAATTCTTGGACGACTCTCATTCGTGATTCTGGTTATTCTCATTACTGGAAATTCCTTTCGTATATAAAATTTGAAGTTCCGAATAATGAGTGAAAAGGGGAAGCTGATGCAGCTGTATATTCTAGGTATAAGAACGAATTATTTGCTTATAATAAATCAAATTTTCACCACTATTATTACTACATTTATTTGTTTAATACTTATTCTGAGTGCTATCCCAGAAATAAATTTTCAATTAAAAAGTAAATGTTATTTCCTCAAGCGTTCAGTTCTTCAATTTATATTAGAGGCCCAAATTTTTGTTTCCTCAAATTTTTAATTGGTCAAATGAAGAACATAATACTAACTGAAATGCATTATTTATCAAATAATAATTTGTGTTATTCGAAATAATTATTTCAAATCATTTTCGTCCTGGTCTGTTGTGAACCGCTTTGGTCCTATGGTATACCAGTTTAAATCGTTAACGAGTCAAGAGTCTAAAGATTACGTCTTAACATCCTTACGTTTAATATGTCCTCTGTTGAACGAAACAAAATCAGCCAGACATCACTTTAAAGGAAAGAAGTGTGAGTTAACAATGAACATGATATCCAAGCATACTGATATCAATTTAAATAATATGTACATATATGTATAGCGCATGTGGCATTAAAATACAGATATACCAAAAATTCTAATTAAAAGAGTGTGACGAACTTTCTTTTCCAAATCTACTGCAAATATGTACATTTCTATTTTAGTAATCATTTCGGATGTAAAGGATTTCAAAGTTACAGCCCCAGCGAATTCAGAAGAAGTAATACATTTTTTTTTAATGGGATGATATATTAAATGTTTATATATATGATATTTTAAATGTTTGTTTATTTAGAGGCAGCTGTCATCGAATCTAATAACATTTGCTTGAAACACTTTTTTCTTATTATTCCTAGTTAATCAATTATAACGAAGGATATTTTGCTTAACCCTTTACGCTTGAAAGGTGACTGCCAATCACCATAGTTTCACAAATTTCCAGATTTTAGATAGTTTGTCTATTAGTCAGACTCAGAGAGTAAATAGTCATATATATAAATTTTCGTGTATCACTTAAGTAAACTAAATGACGATTAATATAGGCGAATCTTAGAAAATTTTTCGAATTTGGAAATTTTTAAAAATTAATATCATTAGATGACTAATAGTAACCTCTCGAATACAAAGGGTTAATAAAGCTAGGGTGAAAATTGTTCTGTCAGATATTCAAAGCGCTGTCGATTTAACTGCAAATAAAGATCCCTTTTTATTTATAACTACAGTGAAATTAAAGGTGTTACTATTATTATTGCTGTTGTTATTACTCAATATCGAACAAGATATCACAGGGAAAAAAGAAACAGTTGTATCTTTCCAGTCGTATTTATTTTTAATGTTCTAATAACTACTGGAATAAATATTCTAAATACTATTTTTATTATGTAGGACGTTCTTTGTCATAATTTTTTAACTAGGCAGGATAAAAAAAGATATTTCAAGTAAGTGTTATTAGATTCGACGGTAGCTACCTAAACAGCAGAATAGAAGTTGCATACTTTTAACTCTTTAGAGACATAGACCTCATGACTTTTATATCTCAAATGACTCACTCTGTATGTACTCACATACACAATGACGACTCACTCATTATACACCAAAATTAAGGATCGTTAATTTTTGGCCGAAAAATTGTTGATCTTTGGACTGCTGTAACTTTGTCAAAGAGAAAGTACAGGTATATACGTCTACTCGTTTTAAAGGGCAAAGCCTTTACTTTTTCGATACTAAATCTAATTTTTCAAAGACGCTTTCGTTTTTTATATTAGTCGAAAAAGAAAGATGGTTCTTTCGCCCCAAAATTTTCCAAAGTCAAATGACTACATAGAGTTTAACCCTTTGCACTAGAGAGGTGACTCGTAGTCGTGCAATAATTGTAGCTTTAAAAATTTTCAAGAGTAAAATATTGAATAACATTGACTCATACTGAATTTTATTTGATTTAGTTAAGTAATATACTAAAATTTACTTATACAACTATTTAACCCTTCGAGTTTGCAAAATTATCATTTGGTGACTGTTAGTCGTTTAACAATACTAACTTTAAAAATTCTCTAATTCGAAATATTTACTATGATTCACGTATATTAAACTTTATTCAGTTTAGTTAAGTCGTATATTAAAATTTACATATATGACTATTTAACGTCCGGGTCTGAACTAACGTCTAAAAATTTGCGAAACTATCATATGCTAGGATTACGATGTCCCATGAGAGGGCACAGCCAAGTGCAAAGGGTTAATAACTATCTTTTCGCAAAGAATTTGAAAATGAATTTAAAGGGAAAAGTCTTTCCTTTAGAAAGTGCGTATGTGGAATTAGAATAACTCAGAATCGTTATTGTAAAGGTAAAATTATGATTCTTCGATGAATGATACACGACACCACTCTATTTCAGTCCATTGTTCATTCCCTGCGTAAAACAAACGCTGTTGACAATGATGCTCGATATTGTACGGCATATGACACTGCTAAAGTTTCCAAGAACCTTCTGTGATATCGAGAAAACTGCATCTTGCAATGTTTCCATCGATGTGACACGACTTCAGAGTTTCCAAGAATTTTCTGTCTAAGCTCACTATTTGCAAACAAAATTGCTGAAACTCTTACTTCGCTAAAAGCAATTTAACGTTGATTTTGTTTGGATCAGAGTTCGTTGCAGAGAATTAGAGCATGTTGTAACAAAGGCAGAAATTTTGACTCGTAAAGACTAGTGACAGACGTTCAAGACCCCCAAAATTGTTATTCTTCTACAAGAAGGTACCAGATAAGGATGCATGGCAAGATGTCTTGGCGTGAGTTAGTCTGTTTTGAGTTGGACGTGGAGTCTGGAAGAAGTCTGTGTAATACCATCGTGTATTCAACTACGTTTGTCGATACGTGCATGCTATACTATGGTACGTTCGTATAGCAAGTTCGGATAGTAAAATGGAGAAAACCACTCGAATATTCTCTTTAATCCTTTGCACTCGAATTTAATATGACCATGAATTACCGCAAACTCGGAATTTATTTTTTTATTCAATCAAAACAAAACTTTTCCAATACGTTATTAGCATACTTAACTGTAACATTTCATGAGTATAATTAAAAAAAATGAAAATTCCACAAAATATTTATTTATACAGATACAAATTTTTATAAAATACATTCCAGCAGAGCAATCCAAAAATATAATGTTCATACATTTATATTTACATATATGTACACAAAATCATACTTTATAATCCCTTGTAAAATGTATGACATCGCATACGCTGAGACATACAAGCGCAACGGTAAAACTTGTGATGTCGCATACGCTGAGACATACCAGTGCAAAGGGCTAATATAAATAATAGGTTTGTGGTGACATGGAACCTCTGCAGGTGTTCTATAGGGCTGCATCAAACACTTTACAACGGGGCCTGAACGCCGATCCGTCCTTCGGCCCAAATGGCCAGCCGACCCTCATTACCACGGGTGTTTGATTGCAGCCTCATTAGAATCCGGAAAACACTCGCTGAGTTCCTTTCATGTCACCACATTTTCCCCCTCTTGACGCGTCCAGGGGATATAAAAGCCGAACTTCCCTGGGCGTGACACACAGTCACAATCAATCACTCATCACAGTCACACGCAATCACACAGTCACAGTCAGTTACTCAGTCAGTTAGTCTATCAATCAGTCAGTCCACATTACCACGTGTAATATAATACACAAATAAAGACTCCTACAGGTTCTATAACACTATTCCTACCACAACCGGTCAAATGACCGTTTTTAAAATTTCAATTAGAATTTCATATACAGGGTGTTCGGACAGCCCTGGGCTTAAATTGAACGAGTATCTCCCTGAGACATTTTAAGACGAAAATCAAGAGTAACGATTTTGCGTTTGAGGCTTTGTTTACGAGTTATAACTAGTTAAAGATATCGTTTAATCCGGACCGTTCGACTCTTGAGAACGGGTAACCGAGGCAACTCGGTCGGTAACGTCGCTGAGTCCACAGTGATGCTCAAGCGTCGAACGGTCCGGATTAAACGATATCTTTAACTAGGTATAACTCGTAAACAAAGCCTCAAACGCAAAATCGTTACTCTTGATTTTCGTCTTAGAATGTCTCAGGGAGTTACTCTTTCAATTTAAGCCCAGGGCTGTCCGAACACCCTGTATACAACGTAATTGAATCGTCTTTAAATTTTAGACTTTTCCTAAAATATACGTGTCAAAGAAAGAAGAAGAAGACGGAGAGAGAGTATATTTTATATTAGATATTTTTATACAGCATAACTTGCGTAGACTATACCATGTCGAGAACTCCTGCCAAATATATAATGATACAAAAAACAAAAGAATACGATCCGGCGCGATCCCACCGCTGTGAGTCCTGGTGGGGATACGTGCGCAATCAAACATAAGCCGATCGCCGCAATATACAATGTATCTTTCTAACAATACGTATAATACATTATTCAATATTCACTTCTTTTTTCATTGTTTATTTTCTAAGAAAAATTTGTAGTCTGTCTTACATGGAAATGTCGCGGTTGGAATAGGTATACGCGAAGTGTCGGTAGGAATAGTGTTAATATTTCGATGTTGCGATCTCGTGTTCTTAAAGCCGCGTCCACATAGAAGAGAACAGTTCGCGAGCAGCTCGCGAGCAGCACACGAATTGCTCGCGTGCGGTTCGCGAGCTGTTTGCCAACGGAAAATGCAGCATATCCAGACTGGAGCTCGCGAACAGTTACAAGCTTGTTCGCTCTGAATTCATGGGCAGTTCGCTATTAGCTTTTGCCATATAGTGTGTTACAAACGCGTCCAGATACGCTTCGAGCTCGCGAACAGTTTCTTTGATGTACCGCTTCCCGAGCGAACACTGTTCGCTGTTCGCTGAGGAGTTCGCTGCTCGCTGTTCGCGAAAGTGTCCACACTGCTGGCGAGCACAGCTCGCAAACAGTTCGCGAACAGCAGTGTGGACGCGGCATAACAATTCGAGGTAGTTAGTGGTTGCTCGACGACTCTTTGATCATTTTATACTACTAAAAAGCCAACTCATTCTTCTTCGGCTAGCCCATCTTTTGCAATACTCTGGGGGGCGGGGGTGGTCGTTAGGTTACCCGAGCGGTGTGCTTTTCTGACAAGAAAGCTCGGTAAGCTCAACGGATCTCTATGGATAATCCCTTACAATAAATGACAATAGTTAATAAAACGAAGAATACCGTTCCGACGGAATAGAATTGGTATCAAGAAACTCAAAGTTATCGCAGACGCAAAGGACGTGATCGTAGACGACGAACATCACAACGACAGAATATATTAGGTGTACAAGTTAATTTTAGTCTTTTTTAGCAGGTTCAGAGTTTATTTAAATTTTCATGCCCAAAAGTTAGTGGATGAAGCAATCTCCCACACTTTCTATAACCTTTGTCCATCTTTCGGACAACGAAGAAACTAGAAACTAGGCTGTTTTATTCCGATGAATTCATGTTGCGGCTGTCCACATCGTTTTTTATCCTGGAAATCGAAATTTTGTTCCCAAAATCTTCGGTATCAGCATTTGTAGGTGAAATGTGATACAGCATTCTCACCAAGAGTATCACAAATCATTTCTACGGCGTTTCTTTTTTAACTGGAGTGCGAAGAGCATACAATGACGAATGTGGTCTTTGCTGTACGCCATCGTTTAAACTATTGTTTACTTAGATTGTGTTAACCGAATCAAACAGTTTTCTAATGTTTTGGAAAGCTAGATGTCTATACTACAAGACTCCAAAAATACCGTTACGATATTCAAATTGTAAATAGCCTTTATCATCATCGAAAGATGAAAGACTAAAATTAACTTGTACATCTAATAAAGTAATAGCGATCTAACAGCAGTAACTCGTCAACTCTGCGATGAACTTCGTCATTGTATCCCGACTGTAAGTGTGATCACAATCCGTCGAAGATTTCGGAAATCGGGGTAATATTCGAGAAGTCGTGCAAGAGTTCCACCACTGACAGTTAATCGTTTACAGCATCTGATCTATGCAAGGAATCACGTATAATAGGCTGAGAGTAACATTCACAGACGAATAGCAATTTTGTGTTTACAATAACGATCGTGGGTTGAGCTAGTGCCAGAGGTACACTTTTAATTCAAAGTGTTTTAACTCGGTAACAAAAAATCGTACATCAACTTTTAACACTATTCCTACCAACAGTTCACGTATACCTATTCCTACCGCGACCGGTCATATGACCGATCGTGATAGATAAGACAGACTATAAATTTTTCCCAGAAAATAAACAATGAAAAAAGAAGCGAACATTGAAAAATGTATTATACGTATATTGGAGGAAAAGTTGTAAAGTTTAAAGACGATTCAATTACATTATATATAGGAAATTCTAACTGAAATTTTGAAAATGGTCATTTGACCGGTCGTAGTAGGAATAGTGTTAAAGGGGTCATTGTAATGAGAAGATTTTTTCTTTTAAGCTTTTTTTAAAACGTTTGATTTTGAAAAATTTTTACGGAAAAGTATCATCTTCATTTTTTCGCCTCGTATTCGAGTATAAAAGCGTATTCGAAAGAATTCAATCAAGTATCGAAAAAATACTGTATGTTTTTTTTTTAATAATATTATAGCAGTTCAAAGATCGACAATTTTTAGGCCCAAAATTAGCGATCTCTTAATTTTGATGTGTAGTGTATGCATGTAGAATATAAAGAAGTAACTGCAGTTTTAAATGCGATTATAAACATTTCTTTTACTTATTTTTACTTTCAAAGCTTTAAAAGAATTTCTTTTTGTTACAAATAAATTGTTTATTTAGTTTTTATTTAATGCATTTTTGCGGAGCTACATATACTTGTTAACGCTTCCTTCATTTGCATACGAATAGACAATATCAGGATGTATAAATAAGAAAGTATATTAGAGTGCATTACTAATTATATCCTCGTTTTTTGCTTATGCATTATATTTGAACTAGCACAGTCGGAATGGAATTTTGTTCGGGAAAGTTTTAATTATTCGAGAAACGCACCGTAGTCTACTTCGCGAAGCTCCTTCGGTGATATTGCAGCCTCGCCAACGGCACGTGGAGCGTTGCCTTGACAAAGTTTCATGCGCTAGTTTGCATTAGTTTGAGCAACACAATATCGCAGAGTAAGTGCACCATTTTATCGGCACCAACTTCTATTGGACATTCCTTACAACAATTACGCGATCTGCCCGTTTACATTAGTTAACCTCTTGCCTAACAACAATGTAAGAGATAGAATAATTATGCACATGGTATAAGAAAAATCGTGCTATATTTGCAATAAAATTTAATTTTAATACTAATTGTAGTTTCAGTTTAAAGATAAAGGATCAGAAGATACGAATTACGTGTAGTACAGTCAAACCTGTTTTTGTGCGGTAGATGGGGACTGCATAAAAGAAACCGCACAAAACAAAAATATCCGGAAATCTCATAAATACTTATAACAAATCATTTTTTACAAGATATTGGAGAAACTTTTTTTTATGCGGTGGAAAGGAACTTAGAAAATACATCAAAAATATAAGAAATAGTGAGAAAGTGTTTTCAAGCAAAATAAATAATTAAATTACACATGGAAATATTTTAAAAACATTTAATTTCTCATTTTACACGTCAAGAAATTTTCAAAATGCACATACTTCACTGCTGCTCGTCGTGGTTCAAAACATGCATCTTCTTGTGATGTTGATTCAAAATCGCTTTTATCGCATGAAGATATTACAATTGATTTATTTTTAAATTACCATAAACTCGGTGATAAATTTTTGCGACGATGGTGATTTGATCTGTTTTGTACGTCGGTTTAGCTGCGGGAGCGGTATATTGTTCCCGAAATACTTCCCGACTTTTTCGTGATCGCCTTGTATGGCGAAAGGTTTATCTCTTACTGAGGTTGATTAAAGTTGATAGCAGGAGTTGTTTCGGTGTTAAATTGAACACGATAGAGTTCAGTTGAATTGTTCTTGTATTTCTCTTGATACTGTTTATATTAGTTGTATTCTGAGTTGTTCTCTTGATGAGTTGTGTCGCTGTGTGTCTGTTCTTACATCGATATTTATAATAAAAGTGATGGCAATCTTGAACCAATCACAATTGTCTACAGGAATTGTAGGAAGGGAGGGCTAGTAACCACTTCCCTTCTACCGAGACAGGTATAGAGTCGTTACTGAACACACCTCTACCCTAATTTAGGACGCAACATGATCAGTTGCTTGCAAGCGTCACGATAGCCAGATATATACGATCGAAGTTCTTTTTGGAATTTCAAACTCCTTTTGGAATTGGTATTGTTAGGATTTGTTAGAAATAGGCAGTGAAAAAGGAAGAAAGAATACACTTTATATCTAGATATATTTTTAACAGTATATATATATAGCCTTTTCTCTATCTCGCAAAACAAAAATTACAAACAGTGTGCCACTAGGCTCTGTAACGAGCGTTATTTTAGTCCTCGTACCACAATGTTTATCACTGGAAAAAAGATTTCTCCCTTCAAACGGGTTTCAAGTTCTCGAAAACAAAAATGACGGCGACCTTTTCTTCGACGAAGAGACTCGATCAATATTATCAACCTTCCTTGTACCTTCAAATAGAAGTTTATAATTTCCTCTCCAAGAATTCTTGGACTCAGATTTGATAGAAAATACACCTGGTATCCCTTTATCAACAATCTTAAAAGCGAATGCAACCGCAGACTAAATATATTCAAAATCATTTCATCAAAGAATTGGTAAAATTGGCTAAATTTCAAATACTAACCAAAACGTACAAAATTCTAATACTGTCTAAATTAGATTAGGGATCAATTCTATACGACTCGGTGAATCTCACTCTAAAAATGCTAAACTCTATCCACCACACGGGAGCCAGAATGATAACTTGGGCCTTCCACATAAGTCCCACTGTAACGGTACTAACATAACCAAAGCAGAATTACCCCGCGAAATCATAAGAAAACAGTTATGCCAAACTGATTCAATTTCGAAAATGTCAACACCCACAAACCTTATCTGTACAATACTCAGGGCAAACAACTTAGTGAACATCTCCGTTAGAAAACCTATACTAAATAACCTACGCCCCTGCTCATACGAATACTTCATTACCTACAAGATCTACAGATTAACATATACCTTCCATTTTTCCTGAAGGACACACCAAACTGTTAACTGTAGGTATGGGTATACTCCCCACTGTGAAGTGTCAATCCCAAATAAAATCCCAAACAAATCCAAAGATAGACGGCAAAGTATACTCAGAATCTCCTTTTACGACTTATAAATAAATTCCCAGAACACCAACATATCTTTACGGATGCGTCGAAACCAAATGATGGGATAGTATCTGCAGTTTGTATCTCAGAAGGAAAACTATTTCTCAAACTTCCAAATACCTTCTCAGTCATGCCCAGTTAAGCTTACACCATCCTGCAAGCTCTAAAATATGTAAGGAAATCAACACACAACAATTTGATTATCCTTACTGACTCCAAGTACATTGTGTTAATCAGAAGCTGATAATATATTAGGTGTACAAGTTAATTTTAGCCCTTTTTTTGGCAGGTACAGAGTTTGTATAAATTTTTATGTCCAAAGGATAATGGATGAAGTAATCTCCCTCACTTTTTATAATCTTTGCCCATCTTTCGGGCAACTGTCGGATGCCTGATTTGATGAAACTAAGCTGCTTCATTTTGATGAACTGATCTAAAAGTGATTAGAATTCCTCATCCTCAGAATCGTTTTTTATCCTGGAGATCAAAATTTCCTTTTCCATGAACCCAGCAACTCCACTAAATAGGAAGGACCAATCAACCATAGCAAGGATAAGAATCGGATACACCAATCTTCCCAACACATAACTCGTTACAAAATCTGACCCAAATTATTGCTGTTATGTTCTAAATTAGGTCTTTAGATTTAGTGGCATTCTTTTAAAAACCATATTATACAAGGTATCCCAGGTTTTAATGTTCAAATTTTGTTAATGTATTCTATGGCACAAAGTAAGAAAAAAATGTTATGTAAACATAGGTCATATAGAGCTTTATTAAGAAGTTATAATAAAAATTCAATGTAGTAGCACGGAAGGAATTTTGCAAATATCTCGGAAACTAAGGCCGAGCGACGGTTATATGTATAGGAAAAAGTTGTTCAGAATATTCTCTTCTATAACATATTTCAGAATCATTAAAATCGGAGTTGAGGCCCCTAAAGTAAATAATTAGCTATTTCTTAGCGTTTAAACGTGTCCGCTTGAATCTATTCACACGCCAGCCCTCGTTGCGATCCTCACAAGCTATTATTGGCGAAAATTCGTTTGAATGTTTGGTGACCTCAGATAGTAAACGTAGCTTACATAAACACACTGAAAAACACAATACTGTTGATCTATCGAAGCCAATGCTCGCGGTAACAGCAAGTTGATTACTATTCCTATTCTGAATTTTTGTTATAACTTCTTAATAAAGCTCTATATGACCTATGTTTACATAACATTTTTTTCTTACTTTGTGCCATGGAATACACTGACAAAGTTTGAACATTAAAACCTGGGACACCCTGTATATTTGCGATTCAACTATCTTAGCTAAGGGTATACCTGCATCATTCGTCCATGCTTGATAGAAGGGAAACGTTAACCAGCACTCCTTTCTACAATATTTTAAACTGTTGTAATTGATTAAGGTCTAGCTACAATCTTTTGTATAAATACCGTGCAATTTGTGGAAAATACAGCCCAAGTTAATGCTGCATAAGCATAAACGTTAACCAGCGACCATGTACAGCAGCATCAGCATAAGCATTAACTAGTAACCTACTGGCTCTGTCGTTCAATCAATTTGACACCTGGAACAACTTGCAATATCAATCTCTTCATTAAGAGCGAACTTTCGCTGTGCTAGGCGAATTATTAAATGCGGGAAGATTTCGAGAGCGATATACTGATCTCGCATCTATACCGACCGCAAAGAACTGCGACTTATATAATGTACGAATAGCCGTAGAACATTTTTGAACCATCTGCTCAAAATATAATGACAAAAGAAGAAAACACAGTACAACAAATTCAGAGGCATCATTACAGGATATAAAAGAATCGTTGAGATCCTAAAGGATATAAATCTGTAGTCAACTTAATTTAACCAAATCAATGTGATCGCTAATAACCAGATAGGCGAATGTGACCTTAAACTCCAAAAAAAAGTCAAATTTGTTTCCTTTTTTTTCAATACATATAACTTGCCTGCAGTTTTTATTTCCTTTTCTTATCCATCTTAATGATTTGTTTATTTTCAACTTCTTATATTGATATTTGATATTAGTTAAGTTAAACGATTATACTAAAACATACTGGTTATCCTTAGAATAATAAGATATATAAATTTTAACCAAAACTGTTAGAAAACAAAAAGTATTTAGGTGGCTATAGTTAACTATGATTTGTTATTTTTCCACTTTCTCATTACTAAGGGTAATTAAGTTTTTTAAACCCAGTGCAAATGAGCGATACGCATCCAGTTGGTGACTTTGTTGATGTATATCATGTATACATATGTATTGGCGTCACGTTTCAACAATACCTAGGTAGATTTACATATGTATGAACAAGTTCGCGCGTGATAAAATTTTTAGCGGTAACTTGTTATCTTGCTTACATTTAAAATAGGGGACATGAATACCGTTAGGGCGTGGATGTGATGCCAATGCCGCTGCATTCAAACAATGCATTAGGTACAGTTTTTTCGTACCTTTTTTAATTGAATAAAAGGGGGAAACATATAAGATTGATTTGACTTGGTAAAAAGGACATAGATTAGTTATGTGATTATTTTCCTTGTGTGTTTGCTTTCTTTAACTTAGCTTATTATTTCATTAAACCTAGATACCAAGGTCTAAGGTTTATTACATTGTTGACGAAGCAGTAGAGTCTTTTCATGTATTCCTCGTCTGTAATCGTAACGATTTGGATAATGTTTTGCCTCGTAAATTTTTCCGATCTTAAATTGTTTTACACCGAGTATTCTTTAATAATATGTTCGACCGTTTCCATCTCTTTATTATTTCATAAGATGCATTGTTTTTCTTCATTTATTATTTATGTTGTACCGTTCTTATTTCTTACTTTCTATTGTTCCTTCCTGGCAGTCTTGGGCTATTACCTTTTCAAATTTTATGGGAAATAGCCCTCCAAGGTATTCCTTGACCAGATTCTCTTTTTTTCTGTTAAAAACTGTAGTTGTTGACGCTTCTACTTTTTTTCTACCTTTCTCGAGTAAAGATATCTGTATTTTCTTCTGTAGGGTAAATTTTGTGTCGTTGGTTGTTAGGTTTTTGCATTTGGATTTCCTTGCGAGATATTTTACTCGAGTAAGCTAGTTCCTTTTAAGATTCGGTTGTTTTGTATTCATTTCTATCAATTATCTTGTAGGGTACGTAGAACCGTCGCTGTACCTGCAAGTTTTTCGGCGCGTCCCTTTTTCGGCAGAGGCCGAAATGGGGACGTCAAAGTCAGCAGTTAGCAGTTAGCAGCCCGTATATGCACCTCTTCGCTTCTCGCATTTCATTAATATTGTTACCTTTTAATTGTTAAGTGTTAATTGTTAATTGTTAAGGTTAATAAATATTTTGTTATTGTTTGTCGCATACATCTTAATTCACGACCGATCATATCATCCCAAAATCTGTAACAATGCAGTGGGAATCTGTGCTCCCTCATCTTCAATATTGTATCCTAATATTATTTGATCAAATATGGGTATCTTTCCCCATAGAACAGTTGCAGGAGCTGTTGACCAAGTGTTAAGTACACGTATATGTAATTCAAGCTCTCGTTATTTTTCGGGAATTCGCATTTATATCGTTCCGAAAATTAAAGTTTACCTTTAACTAATATTATTTCAATAAAATCATATTTTCATGTAAACCACAACAGAATTACCTCAAAAGAATCTGTATTTTTCAGATTCGTTCAGCGAGGCTTTTCTATTTTACACTTTAGTGCGTGTATCAATCTTAATAATCATTTTAACACAATATTCTACAGTCGTAGAATCAGAATGATGTATGGACTTCTTCGAACGTGAAACTTGTCTGACTTCTTACGTGGAAATAACCTAAAGCAGCGAAATTCACTTTGTAATACTTTGAGTGCTGCAAGTTAAATCTTAACGGTGAGGTATATATCACATGTGTTTATTCGTAACCGGTGGTCGTAAATATTCGTGAACGTCATACAGACGTGTTTGGGTACGTACATCTACGTGTATATCTACACATTCGTCTGGTATTGCTGAGAGCTGTCACGTAGATAGTTCATGGTTGAAGATCTTTGGCCCACAGCCAATTGCATTCTTGGGAACTCCCGCGTGCTTCTGAATAATATATCATCGATAGGAAGTCAAGTAACAAGGTGAATGGACATATAATACATTTGTACGAGTACAAGCTGTATCGAGGTACATTCAGCTTTGTGTAACTCCTCATTCTTCGATAATTTCTATGCAACAATTGTGTACTGTTTAACTATCCCTTAAGTTTCGTTACTTCGTGTTACTATAACGGTAAAACGAAAAGAATCAATCTTCAACATGTCCGCAATATACAGAGTATCCCAGGTTTTAATGTTCAAACTTTGTCAGTGTATTCTATGGCCAAAGTAAGAAAAAAATGTTATATAAATATAGGTCATATAGAGCTTTATTAAGAAGTTATAACAAAAATTCAGAATAGGAATAGTAATCAACTTGCTGTTACTGCGAGATTGGCTTCGATGGATCAACAGTATCGTGTTCTTCAATGTGTTTATGTAAGCTACGTTTACTATCTGAGGTCACCAAACGTTGAAACGAATTTTCGCCAATAATAGCTTGTGAGGATCGCAACGAGGGCTGGCGTGTGAATAGATTCAAGCGGACACGTTTAAACACTAAGAAATAGGTAATTATTTACTTTAGGGGCCTCAACTCCGATTTTAATGATTCTGAAATATGTTATAGAAGAGAGTATTCTGAACAACTTTTTCCTAATCATATAATCGTCGCTCGGCCTTAGTTTCCGAGATATTTGCAAAATTCCTTCCGTGATACTACGTTGAATTTTTGTTATAACTTCTTAACAAAGCTCTATATGACCTATGTTTACGTAACATTTTTTTCTTATTTTGTGCCATAGAATACACTAATAAAGTTTGAATTTATTAAAACCTGGGACACCCTGTATACATTCTATCTCTACTTCATTTCGTGTCAATCGTCCATTTTGGGAGAAGAGGGGCAGGTCACTGCTGACGATCCTCCTTGGCTAGCAATTACAATATCATTCGAGGCGTTAAGAGGAAAAATCAATGAAAGACAACGAGCTGGTGCTGAAAAGTAATTTGCGCGAAAGGGAGAAGAATCCTGCTGCGGTTTAAGGTGGCTGTGACGTCTTAATCGCGGAAACGGCAGGATAACGAGCGTCCGATTCAGAATTCTAGGAACGCGGCTCTTCCTAATGAATTGCCTACTCCATTTGCTGTGCACTGCTATGCTGAGGTGCACCGCGCGCAACCACGCAAATAACTTTCGCTCGATCATTGCAGCTTCTACAGGAAACGGTGCAGATTCTGGTGCACTTGAGCGTTCTTCACTTTGCACCCTGCCTAACAACACCTGCATCCCCTCTTCTCCTCCTTTCTCATCACTCCTTCTCAAACCGTATACAGATCTCGTCATAAAAGAATATGCGCCGGCAAAATTTTGTAGGGAATAAACGAAAAATAATTAATTTTGCTCGTGATTGCTAAGGCTACGTTTAGTTTTTATTTATTTATTTATTTATTTATTATACAGGTAGTAACCCATTAACACATTGCGTACAGGAGACGAGATATCTCGTCTTTAGCAATCCGAACGTTGTTGCCGGGAGACGAGATATCTCGTTTTTAGGTTTTTTCGACTCAATCGACGATTTAAGGAACTAAAAATAAACTTTCTTGTTACGTTACCAAGGTAACGAAGTCTTGAGTACTTCCTTAACAAATGATTAGCGAAAAAAGATGAATGTTAACATTCTGAGCGCGTAAAAATCAGTCGGTCAGTATTTGCTATTACATTAGTAGCTCTGTATCTTTGTGCATGATACCTTATAAAGTGTTTTACTATTGTACAGCATTTTATTACTTCAAAATTCGCGTTTTAATTAGTAAGGAAACAGCTTTTTAAAAATCATTTATATTTTCAGTTTTATTTTGAGATTACTCAAACTTGTAAAATAAATAATTCAAATTTGTAAAACAGTAAAAAATGTAAAAGAAGTATGAAAAATATACAGTAATATTTCAGAATAGTTTGTGTGAATATCTGCTATCAAATGCGAATTAAAAAAGTGAATATATGTATCGTATAAAGTGTTTCTAGGGTGCCCGAAAATGTGCGGGCCCTAGGAGCGCGTTGCGCGAGCAGAGCGCCGTATGCAATGTGTTAATATACAAGAAATTACAATGATGACTAGTAATGTTAAACGCCGCTCGCTGGTTGGAATGGAACTAAACTTTAAAATATTTAATAACATTATTATTGAAAGAGTTAACTGGGCAAAGAAATCTAGGGTAGTACAAAAAGAATTAGCATTCCTACATATACGAGTTGTTGGATCAACATCTCCCATTTTAGTATGATTAACTTTCGGTAAAGGTGATGAGCGGATGGGCCTTACTGGGGCGTAAAAGTTTATTGAACCTAGGAGGTCTGGACGGTTAATTGTACCATTAATTATTTTGTAGAGGAATACCATATCATTAATTGTTCTCCTGGATTCAAGTGGAAGTAGTGATGAATTCTATAGAATGATAGTTGCATTTTGTCACAGTGTTTCATAGAAGTTTCACGTTTTCACGAAGCAGCATGTAGCATACGTGTGTACCAAATTTTATATGCACATATTTAACGCGTTGAATGCCACGGGGTGACCGGCACTCAACTTGGCAGTGGCGCCATGGGGATCACCGGTGACCGGCGCGCTCAGATTGATAGAAATACATAATTTGAACAAATGTCAATACCTATCAATTTTTCATTATTACCATCGTTAATGCAATAGTGTGAAGAAATTAATACAGTAAAAAACATCTAAAAGTAGTTACACTTATTTGTTGTAGGTAATATTTCAACAGTATATGTAACGTATAATAGAAAATTCATCGTGGCGCCACGGGCAAATCCTGTAAAATTGGCTTGGCATTCAACGTGTTAATAGGGATGTGCGTATTTTCGAAAATACGGGTACCACCGTCTCCGAGTTCGAATTCGTTCCACTGGATCTCAAATATTCTAGTACTCGAATTTCGAGATTCCATATTTCCTGTGGGACAGACTTTTACGACCGGTAAATGTTAAAATTACTCTTTCTACCCTTTAATTTAAAATAAAATGAATTTTCATGCGTCGCTTTTTTACTTAACAAATTTTTGCATTTGATTATATGATAGATATGAAACTACTTTCAGATTTCGAAGTTTAAAATCAGTCAAAGAAATCTTGTCCCATGCTAGTATCGGGTTCTGAAACGAATTCGACTACCTGAACATCTCATAATTCGTATTTTCAGTTACATGCACAACCTTAGTGAATTCAATAATATTATTTTTTAACCTGTTATGCTTTATTCTATTTCAATGAAACACATTTTTAGTCAGAATAATAATACATTAGTAATAAACATTTTTTGAAAATACCAATAACCTTTTATATTCTTCAAATTTCTTCATAAAAGTATACTTTAATAACCTAATTTATAGATAATGATGTTAGTAGTTATTATGTAGAAAAACAAATTATAGTTAATAATAGTCTTTAATGATTGTTTAAAAATTAAAAGTTAATTAACTCCCTGTTTCTAATACAGTAATGCAATAATTCGGTGATAAGAACATAAAATAATGTTCAGAGGATTTCCGGGTTCACTCAGTGCCCTTGAACAAATAACTACTCCAGCCACAAAGGTTGAAACCAACCCTTATATCTCTTTAATTAAAAAAAAGTACAAAAAGGATTTCAACAGATAAAGAGCAAACAAGGCTGCATCAAGTTTTACTGGATACCGTCTCATATTGGTATTTCTGGAAATGAGCTAGCTGATTTCCTTGCTAAAGAGATGAGTAATGTAAATATAAACTCTAATGATCCAATTCTGATTCCCTTCACTAATTTTCGCTAACACTTGAGGCAGACTATGAATAATAATACAAAAGCTTATATTACTGAACTTGGCTTAAATAAAGGAAAAATATACTTTCAAAATTTTTACATGGAAAGATCTAAACCTTGGTTTGAAAAAAAAAAATCTATCCCGCCAATTAATTGTTATGATCAATCGCTGCAGAACTAACCTTTATTCATTAGCTTCCTCCTTATTTCAAGTTGATTTATCAGACAATCCCAGATGCCCATGTAATAGTGGTGAACAAGATATCGATCACATAATTTGGCAATGTCCTCTTTATGAATCCCAAAGAATCAATCTATATCAGCAACTATATAACTTAAAACTATTTCTCCCAACCACTATGACTCTCTTGCTTGCCGAACCCAATATTGAAGTGTGTTCATGTGTTCTCTTGTTTTTAAAAACATGTAACAATGTATAAATAAGCCATTATTATAATATATTACTGCATAGCAAATAAATCTCATCAGCGATTTGAAAGATTAATAAAAAAAAAAAATGTTCAGAGGATCTAAATACACGAATATGTACAAACACGAATAAAATCGCGACAGCACCTATCTATTGTAGGTAAAATAAATAATCTTGTGATTGTCTAGTTAATTTTGTAGTTTTTCACTTTTTGTTATAGCTTGTGTAATTGTAGATAAATTTTGTAAACGACGTTATCACAATAATGTAGTTTGTTCTGTATAGGTACTGTTACAAAGAAAATATGAAAACAATAGTGTAATCAAATTGAATAACTATTTTTATTTTTCCTTATTTTATGTATTTCATCTTTCTTTAAAACCTAAGGATCAGTATTAACCGTTTGACTGTTGATGAATTTTGTCGGACTAATTGCGGCACTAATTGCGCGTGTATGGGAAAAAATGGAAAACACTTTTCATACAATAAACTCACTTATATGACATTGCAACAATAAAAAATTTTTAAAATACCATTTATTTACTTAAATTTGTTTTAATTCATTTTGTGGATAAAATTGGTAAAAAGCACTTATAATTCAATCAAATTAACACAATTCAAACGGTTAATGATATTGTCTTATAAAACTGGATTTTAAACTCTGATCAAAAGGAGTATTTTCGTACAGTAATAAAATTTTCAGTTTATTTTCCAGTCGTTGAGATGTATTTTCGTTTGAATTTCGTCCTCTGTATTTTGTAAGCTTGTCTTCTTTACTAAATTATTTGGAATTACCGCTCCGAACGATCATTTTTTAAATCAAATTTGAGATATGAATATATTCTGTAGTAAAATGATAATAAATCTTTCGTTTATTCAAATCGCTATATGTAACTGGTTTTCATAGCGATACACGATTATGTAAATTTTCATTCTTCCTCATTTTAAAGATATTTAAATCAAGCGTCCGAATTATTTCACGACCATAAATGCGCTTTGATATTATTTCTTTTTAGAATTTGGTTTTCATTCCTATCCATAATATATCGCTTGCGACCATGATCTGGCGAATATGATTAATGTATCCACTGTTCGCTCACTGTTGTCATGTAAATGTAAATGTCATGAGAAAGACGCATTAAATCTTTTCAAATCTCAAGGTAATAAATTGATATATAAATTTTCATTTTATATAAAAGATGAGTGAGAATGAAGGTGAAAATAAAAAAGGAATATACGTATTTGAAAGAACCGAAATTTTGCTAAATTTTGTACCTCTTCTGAAAAATAGCTTTTTCTTTATTTAATCCGCTTTTAACCAAGCGCCTTGATTCCCTTTGTGTTTAATATTTTACGTAAATTACAATTACAGATCTACTTTCCGGTTTTGCTACCTGATATTAACTTAAGCCGTCTAGTTGTCATTATGTTAAATTACGATTGTAAAACGGATATAAGGATTTTCTTTAATTGTACCGCCAGTGTTCTTCAAGTTTAGTACGCCCTGAAATAATGACTTTAATCCTTGCTATGTTAAATATTCATATTTGCTCTACTATGGACTTGGTAGGATAAAAACAGAAACGATTTTCAAGTGAATTCATTTGGTATATTAACACTTAGCCGACCGAATGAGGAGATCTCCCATTTTTTCCTTGACAAAGCAGTACCATTGATTCTATTTACTTTTGTTATTAGTTGGTCCTAAGCTGATGTTGAATTTATTAAAAATTGTATTTTAGGAAATTCATGAACAGTACCAGTTCAAGACTAACTTATAACAAAAGCAAATAGAATCAATTGCAGCGCTATATTGAGGACAAAATGGGAGATTTCCCCATTCGGTTGGCTAAGTGTTAGACAAAGAACGTGAAAATATTCAACCCTTAGCTCTCCATGCGTTTCTCGAGTACTGCCAACTAGCAACTCCGACATATTTTTGGAGCAGAACGCCTAAAATAAAGGAAGTCTTATTTTGAGTGGAAAAGATTACACGTCCTTGTGAATATATTTGATTTTATTTAGTTTTTAAATATTCATTTTCCTATTGTAAATAAAAGATAAATTTTTAATTCTGTGATTCACCACGGTGTTATATCTTTGGAAACAATTTCCTATGTGCATTTTACGTTTACTTGGACAAGTGTCATAATAATCACTTGTTTGACGTCTGCTATCCATTTGTTTCTTTTTAGAGCACCCAACGCAGTCCCTCTTTGCACCTTTCCTCATTATGTGAAGTTTTCCGTTTAGCCTGATTTCAGAAATTGATGTAGGAACTCTGGTTTTATCGTGACGAAAATCTCCTACAAGTTAATCGACTAAAAGTTTTCTATACTATAAACGTGTCAATGCTTTCTCATTTTTATTATGCTGTACAGTTTTATACATATTAATTATTGATATCTCTATTCTCCAGAAAAATAGTTTTCGCCACAACTTAAGCGATTTCCTCAAAAAGCAATAACTAGAAGCATATTGATCAGCCCGATCAATTCCACCCAGCGACTTTGTGTAGGCGGCAACTACATTTGGTTTTTCAGTTACTTCGTTTGTATCACCTCGTATAAATCTTCTAGTAGTTATCATTTCAGCATTACGCCAGTTGCCCAATAACGATACTATCCTCTTATCCCTCCAAGCTAAGAGCACTGTATTTCCTGGTTCGTATGCGACAATTCTTTTTTCATATAATTTTGGTTTCTTCCGAGTTGTTGGAATACCTTTTCTGTTTGTTTTTATGATACCGGTCAAATAGCATGCCGATGTAATAATTAAGCGTAATCGTGTTAACCCTTAATGAACGAGTGCATTTTTCCAGAACAATGACCAGTAGAACGACGGATTTTTAAGAAATAAATTGCTTTATTTCCAGAGCGAGAGAAGTGCATAATTAATATCGTTTTATTGGATTTTATAGCAATTTTTATGAACAGATATGTCCATACAAAAGGATACTGAAGTGAAAATTACCGAAAAATAATGATAGTTGAAATAAACGAATAGATGTATGTATGTAATGCATAGATTTGTATACATTTATAAATTTATTTTTTATAGATTTACAATGTATTTATACATAATTAAATTTTTTGGGGTGTGGTACTTCTCCCAACAGTCCCGTATGTGGATTTTAGTACAGAGTTTTTAGTACAAGTATCGCAATAATTACGTGTTTCCCGCCTTCCTCCCAGCATTTTTTTATTCTAGCAAACAGAGTAATCGTTTTTCGCATTTGTACAAATAACAAAATTTTCCGATCGCCCTTATAACAATTGCCGATCGCTCTTAGCTTCAACATGCACAAGTACCATCGAACCTAACAGATTCCTTAAAATATCACGTCATGCCGCCTGTATGGCAGCATTCGATTTTTATAGAATATTTGTAATGTCACGAATATGGCGGCATTCGTTCGCTAAGGGTTAAAAACAATTGTCTTCGAAGTTACGGAAGAAATGATGGATGTCTTCGTAACCGAGCCAACGGAGTGCTAATGGTTAAAGATGTGAGAAAAGTACTTCGTTACAGAAGAACAACAAACTTTTGAAATAAAACACTGTTATGCTGCAATATAGCGGTGCCCGGTTGAATTAGGATCGACTGGCTCTGTTCGTTCATATTCTCACGGAAAGTAGAATTTTGGTTGTAGGGATTTGCTGTCAAATGGTACAAGAGAAAAACAGAATAAATTTAATGGAAATAAACGAGACCGACATAGCATGTAAAACAGCGACAATCGAGACTCAACAGTTCAAAAAAGTCATTCAGTAAATTGTTCTGAAAGAAAAATTTAGTCCCTCTAATTTTTGTGCAATTTTGGTGACGCGCGTTTTGATGGAAGTGCGTTCAAAAATTACATAAGTTAAACTAGTTTTAATAGCGATTCGCTTTATATGCGTTTTATATTTACTTTACAATAAATTCAGAAGCAGTTTCTGAACATAACTAAAATTAAACGTTTTACTTATGTTATGAACTAAAATCGGTTTATTGGTTTTTCTCACTGTTCGCTATAAATCAAAAATTTGATATGAATACCTATGAATATTGAACAGCTCGCAATCAGAAATTTTTCGTCAGAGTTTTAACCGTTAGAGTACGGAGTGGGGGACTTTAGGTCCCCCAAGATTAGTTTTTCTTTAATAACTTCGTAAATAAGTTCTTTCTCTCTTTTTCCCTTTTGGTAGTCGAGTTTTATTTTAAATTCTGTATAAGAACTTATTAGTAGCATTCTATCGTTTTTTAATTTACTAAAAGTCTTTGTAATATTAATATGCCAACTTATAAGTAAAACAAAACAATTTTTATGTGGAGGACTTTAGTGTCCCCACCCCATCCTTTATGTTATAAAATAGACTCCGTACTCTAAGGGTTAATTAAAACATACTTACTTTTAAATTCTGAACTTTGCACGTATATTTCTTTCTCTTTTTAATATATTAGGCCAGTTGAATGTGCAATAACTATACACTATATTTGTAATGTAATTTAATTTTAACTTGAACGTATTAAAGTTACAAATTACATGTATGATTTCAATATTTTTTATTTGATACGGTATTAAAGCACCAAATGATAATTAATGCTAATACTACTAAAAATCGTAAAACAATAAGTTAAGATCACAGAGTTATTTATGTTAATTTGAGTAAAAATGCAAACAAACAGAAATACATAAATAAACGATATAAATTAAATTGTTGTAACTAGATAAGATTTATTTGTATTTATGGATGATTTTAGTAAAAAAACAAAACAAAGTGTACAGTATCTCAAATAAAATATACATCATAATATACAGGGTGTGGCGGAATTCGTGTCGTAACAGATAAGGAGGTAATTCTTCATGAAAATATGAACAAAACATTTGACGTAAATTTATAAATCATATCAAATCTCTAGTTATCTTTATAATTATGTTTATAAACGTATAAATTTGCTTAAAAATCTATAGTCTAATTGTAATATTCTGGAATAAACAGATATTTACAACGAGTTGAAACACATAATCTATTCAAAACCGTTCATTTCATTGTTTTAATTATTTTATCATTCAATTTTTATTAACATTATGTACATATTACGAATCGCAAACGAACAATTTCTTTTTACATTTGCAATTTGTATAAAATGGTCATAGTACGTATGATATCGAATGATGGAAGTGCATCAAATATCAGAATGAAATCAAATACACCAGGTCCTAAACTCCATGAATTCGATACAATTCTACATACATATGTGATGCTGTAAATAATATAAATGTACAACAAATATCATTTATTTTATACAGTAGAATTCCATTTATGTAAGCTGATAAGGGTATATGCTGTTAAATATTCATATAATAGAAGTTCATCCAATTGTTCAATAACTTGTCTTTTAACTAATTCGAGTTTACATTCGTATAAATGTATTTTATCAAACATTTGCTCATCCTTACTCAATAATGTTTGAAACTATTAATTTTGAAATGAACTTGTGAAAACAGCAATTTTGTAATTCTTAATGAATTAACCCTTTGCGCTCGAGAGGTGGCTGTTAGTCACCAGATGATAGTTTTGCAAATTTTTAGACTTTAGTTAGTTTGTCTATTAGGCAGGCTCAGAGGTTAAATAGTTATATATGTAAATTTTAATATATCACCTAACTGAACTAAATGAAGTTTAATATAGGCGAATCTTAGTAAATGTTTCGAATTTGAAAATTTTCGAAGTTAGTATCATTAAGTGACAGTCATTTCTCGAGTGCAAAGGGTTAACATTTTATTTATCTTGAAACAATAATGCAGTCACCTAAAGGAATTAAAATAACGCTGGAATATATTAACATCGAATTGCTTAAACAGTTTGCGAAGATCAAAATGATAAATAAAATTATTCTAACAAGTTTAATAAATTTTGAATTTCATACATTTTGAAGTAATAAGGAAAAGTGACAAAAGGATGGAGATAATTCGCTTATCTGAATATATTTGTTTAATACTGTAAATCTGTTTTTATCAACTGCAACGAAAATTAATTTTAAATACAGGTTTCATAACTTTAGTAAACGTTGTAACTTGCTTACGTTTCATTTTAATTGTGTTTCCAACCATTTAATAACTGTAATTAACGAGCGAAATGCGTCGGTATATTTGTGAATTAATTCATTATTGCAGTTTTCTGTTTTCTCTTTATCGTGTCTTCTGGATTCATTTAATTTCATCTGTTCATCTTTCTATAATTTAATTTCAGATTTTGAAACCGTTTGTACGGTATTGGATATTTCTTAATTTGTAGTATTCTCTGTAACTTCTTTGTTTTCAATAATGTAATTTCATACTTTACTTACCAGATACAATAACAACCATCTAAATCATACATTCTTTAAAAACGAAACTCCTTTTACTTATATTTGCAAGTAATATTCATTGAAGTAATTGTTTCTTGTGAAGTCCTTTACTTTCTCTATAACACCTTAGTCCACTATTCACACAAAAGAAATTAAATTTGAAGGTAAACAAGTAGATCCGGTAAATCATTTTAATATTTACCATTAACACGTTGAATGCCATGGGGATCGCCGGTGACCGGCTCGCTCAAATTGATAGAAATACATAATTCAGAAAAATGTCAATACTTATCAATTTTTCATTATTACCATCATTAATGCCATGGTGTAAAGAAATTAATGCAGTAAAAAATATCTAAAAGTAGTTACACTTGTTTGTGGTAGGTAATATTTCAACAATGTATCGTATAAAAGAAAATTTATCGTGGTGCCACGGGCAAACCCTGTGAAATTTGTGTGCATTCAACGTGTTAACAGTGCATGAAAATATGACGCTAATGAAAATAGAACACTGGTAAATAACCGTATGCTTGGTAATTTGCTCATCAACGTTTTTCTTTTTCACTTTTTTTTTCTTTATTAAGCAATGAAACCCTATACGGGGTTATTAGCTATATGCACGTTGCTGTACATATATAAACATTATGCTATTACATTTACATTTATACAAAATACAAAGGACTTAGTACTAACTTTATCGCTAAATATGGCTATAAGTATAATCGGTGTTTTGCTAGAAATTTGTATATCTCTAACAGTAGTGTGGTGGCTGGTTTGTTCAAAAATTAAGGTGTAAAATAATCAAGGTATTTAATTTTTTACTGTTCGTTAAATACTTGATACAAATCAAGCTAGCGAATTGTAGAAGTTTATGATATGAATATAAATTTGACGTTGCTATATGAATTTATAATTAATATTTAGCGATGCTTCTACTGTATGAATTTACTGCAGAATCTGTCAAGAAATTCTAGTGACTTTTAAAAGAATTCGTTTCTCCAGGTTTCGATACAGCCGAAACTCTATAAAATGAATATTTTCTTTACTCTCTTTCGCGCTTTATTTTATTTACTTTAACTCAAATTATTTGCCACATATTTAGATACACCTTTTTACCTCTGTAACTCAAATTTAGAACAGTCAGGCCTCTACAAATCAACCTTTCGTTGCCACTATTTCTATAGGTAGCAATTATAATTATGTCTTTGGATTATTTAAAAAAAATGCAGATAACATTACGCAAAGATAAACTTTGTATAATTCGAACGTTAAAAGAAAAAGAAATGCCGAATCTGCGGTTAGAGCAGAACCACAGCTTTTCTTAATAGCAATCGATAATAGCCTTACACATCGTAAGAGGCATTTGTTGATTATATTTACTATATGTACACAATAAATAATTTATCTTCGAAAATTGAATTTTTCTTCCTTTAAGTCGTTACAACTGGAAAAAGCTACTGTAAATTAAATTTCGGTATGTTAATCCTTTCTTATTCGAGAATTTCGATGAGTCGAAATACGTGTAACTTTAAAATTGTAGTTTAGATTTCAAACGTAGCTTTGCAATAATGCGTACTGATATTGGATGAAAAAAAGAACGCAGGGAAATATGTGCCCATAATTATGAAAATGGTTTAAGTCATATGTTTCTTGTTTCAAGATATTTAATGGATTACATTTGAATAAGTTAAAAAATATTTTTATATTATGCAATATTTTAATTTAGAATTTTATTAGTCTTCATTAACGAAAATTTATTAAGAATGTGAAATTTTGTGTGAATCTCATACAGAAATGTTGTTTTTAAAGTTTCAATTGACTTAGGCCATTTTCAAAATTAACTGAATGACCTATAAATGACTTAAAGCTATAAAAAGCTATACGTTTTATTGGAAACAATAATTTTAATAAAATAATTCATGAACATTTATTAATTACTTTTGTAAAATAATCCATTTTTATTATTTTAGGTTTTTATCATTATGAGTTTTGAGATTCTTAAAATGTTCCTGCAAAACTGGAGGGATGCAGGGTTTTAGTAAACACATAATATCTTCGTTTTTCTTTCGTTACTTGTCTAATGGTGGTGTATAATGGAAGTAATTTAATATTTCCGTATATTTTTGGTCAACATGACAAAATAGCTAACACAATATAACGGTTCGGTTTTTACAAATTCACGAATGAGTTTGCTTTTCTCGTTCAAATAATGTGTTACCATAGTTACCATTATCATCGTCGGCTGATTTGTAATAACTAATAAACTCAAATTTTTCAAATTTTTGACTTAGACCACTATCATAATTAATACTAAATGAATTCCGTATAATGTTGAAATAACAAGCACTATCTAATGGTTCATTTTTGATAATATCGTGAAAATTACATTGAATTAATTTAGTTTAAAATAATGTGGTGTGAAATAACTTATAAACACATTTTTTTTAAATTTTGACTTAGATCACTTTTATAATTATGGGCACATATAACCACGCTTTTTATTTGTACTATATTGAACCACTTTACTCGATCGCGACTCACTTTACTGCCTAATAGAAGAACGTTCCAGTCGTTCCTATATAGAAAAACAGTTGAAAAGACAATTTCAAATATGGCGTCGTTGCTCCTGCGTAGATTTCTCCATTATCGACTTCGCCAACGGTACGTGATACAATAAAATCCTGCAGATGAAAAATGTTTATTATTTAGTGCTCTATTGCTGTTAAATTGTGCCCCGAAAGCGACATAACCGACAGAGATCGTTCTTACTCAGAAACCGTATCATTTTGTCAAATATTATATTATAGTATGTTTCATTTTATTTATTTTTATGAGATTCGTTTCTGCTATACAATAATTTATTTATAGTGTCTTCTTTTTATAATTTATCAATCATAATTTCCTTAAAGTGTGTTTATTTGCCCGTTACTACACTCCTCGTCTGTAACAGTCGTCGAGACGTAAAAAAAATACTAGAAACAATTATACTAAAAGCATGAAGAAGTATTGAAGCTTTGGGAGTTGGTTTTACCCTTTTATAAAGATTTCTCCTCGACAAAAAAAAACGTTCCTTGTATAACCAAATTACAGTCTACAGTGCCTCCAAAAAATATTCGTACGCTGTATTATAAGGAAATTCATTTACTTCTGAAATTCTAATTCCAATGAAACTTTATGTGTTTACAGAGCATGGTGTGTCCTGCGTGGAGCAATTTTTTTTGGCGACAAAACATCTTTTAAGGGAGCTGATAACAAATCTCAAAGCTTCAGCGATTTTTCACGCTTTGAATACAAGTTTTTCTGTGTTTTTTTTATGACAGGGTGATAGAGTATTAAAAATTAAACATATTCTATTTGAAAGGTTTTGCTTCATCAAGTACCATTACAAAGTTATCTTTCAAATATGAGCGAAAGCTCAGAAACTTCAACGCTGGTTTCAACCCTTTAAAATGGTATTTAGATGAAAAAAAGATATTAATTCATACGTATACTATTACGATCTAGATATTTTATCAAATACTTCTATCAGACTCAGAATTTCAGGATTAAACGAATTTATTTGTGACATAGTGTACAAATACCTTTTGGAGCCACTGTATATTATACTCAAGCAAATATACTCGGATTGGACATGGCGTTATGCATTATTTAACTTTATGCGAATATATTCGTGTTAGGCATTTTGTAATATATGTGTTGACGACGAATATCATCGTCGTCATCGCCGCTTAAGAGGTTAATAATCGGCGTTAATAATCAATGTAGTTGATGCGATGCTGAACTCCTATGGGGAAAGAAAATGAAGGATACGATAAAAGTATCCAGTAAAAATGATGAAGAAATCCTTATCAATCATAACCTATATTCTCCAGCCTTTTATTTTCCAATACCTACCTGACCTGCACTAACAAACTAACCTCCTCCGCGCTGCCGTTCCACGTGAGAGCAAGCTCAGAAACTTCAACGCTGATTTTACTCCTTTAGAATGACATTTAAATGCAAAGAAGAGATTCATTCATACGTATACTATTACGATCTACATACTCATAAAGTTTTATCAAATACTCCTATCAGACTCAAAATTTCAGAGTTAGTCGAATTTATTTGTGACATAGTATATTTCAATTTTAAGATGTGGCATTGAATTTGGATAGCTCTATACAATTCTTCAGCATTTTTCGCGTCGCATAATTTTTAAGCACGTTTGAATTTCCTATAAATCTATGAAAAATGCAAGCTGGTTATGGCTAGTCGACTATCCGTCTACCAAAAAAGCTGAATATGCTCCGATTTTTTTTAAAAAACTTTATTCCTCGGATGTTTGCACGGCGTCGCGGTTGGTTATGGTGATCGATATTGTCCTAAATATGCTGCTAGGATTTTTCAGGCCAACCGTGCATCCAGAAACTGTTTGCGATCCTCCATATGTATTTACGTACATACAACAAGCTGTTGAAGATCTGATTTTCACAATAGATACAGCTGTTTTCCATAGTAATATCCCGTTGCGTAAACAACACAGCATAACAGTTAATTAATACCGGGTTAAAATCAACGGAACAGCATCAGGAAAGCCAGTGTCCAGCCCACATCGCGGAAGGTATTCATTATCCTAACAATTTACCTGGTAATTTATTGGAAGTAAAATCGTTCTCAGACTTGTTCCTTGTCGATCGTTCGACTAAGAAACACGATAATCGGTCGTTGGGCGCCTACGTGAGATCACCGATAATACTTCGACATACGAGGGAACACAGAAGAGCTGGATTTCTCGGTTCGTTGACTTTCGTCTTGTACTTTCTTCCCCCTTTTTTTTCTCCTTTTTTTTTCATCTGGGTGATGCGTAGTGCCGTTTAAGTGGTCCCTGAAAACTGTATTCGTGGTATCGGTGAACGGTCAGAATTTGCTTTCGTTCGCGAGAAAATACGACAGCCAGGACGCTTTGTAGCGTTACATGGTGGTAGTGGTAACTAAAAGCGCGTGGGAGACAGGAGACGCAACGTCTGACCCCCTACGATTCTGTATCACGTTCCGCTGCGAAGAACAGGCGTTATCGGCAGGTACGTCGACATAACTAACATACCTTCGGCTGGCAAAACTTGCTAAAATCTAAGCTTGCATCGAATACTCAGCATCGTAAAGACACTCGCATAATTCTTTTTTATCGCTGTTTTATTGTTCCACGTTTGTTCCACTGTTCTTTATTCCCCATCTCTTGTGACACCTACAATCTCATTGGAATACAAATTATTACGTCTGGTTAAATCATGAGTAACGATGTTGCTTTTATATAGGTACATAAAAAAGATCAGTTTCTTTAGCTTCTGAATTTATTTACCTTCTCCACGAATTAATTATCTAAGCATAAATTTAATTCTCTTTGCATATTAAATTGTATATTGCGATTAAGAATTTAAAATGGTATTGGGTTGGCCTAAAATTAACGTTAAAATATTTATGATAAAATTAATTCATGAATTTTCACCACGGAAATTTGTATAAAATAATAATTCGTTATTTAACATATTTGCTAATACACATGGTGTATTAGTAGTAGTATAAATAGGAAATTATTGGATAATAATATAACATTTTTGATATTATAGTATATAGTTAATACAATATAATATTTAATACTGTTTTAAGGCACGTTCATATAACTTCATAACTATCTCTATTAGTCAAAACATATTTCAGTTCTATCGATATAAAAATTATAATAAACTTTATTTAAGGCCTTGATAAAATATACAGGGTGTACGCGCTAAGTTTTGTCACCATTTTTTAGCCATTTCCAGTAGTGCAATTAAAAAATATTTCAGACAAATCTTTTTAGTGTTGGATGATCTACATGTTCCATATTCCTAAATCTCAAAACATGCTTTTTACGTAAAAAAGTCAATGTGACCTTGACTTTTTTAAATGAAATTATGTATTTCTGATGTTATAGAATTATTGCTGACGTCGAGACGAATTCAACCGCGTATTAAACTTTTCGTTATCGCTGCAGTCACACCGTCTTTGTTTACTTTCATTGCTTCCCATATTACGTATACATATACGCTTCACAGTCAACAATCTAATCAGCTCATTGGTAGTATTGCTTCGGGTTAGCATAATGTGTTGCGATTTGATCTTTTATGCCGCGTCCACACTGCTGTTCGCGAGCTGTGCTCGCCAGCAGTGTGGACACTTTCGCGAACAGCGAGCAGCGAACTCCTCAGCGAACAGCGAACAGTGTTCGCTCGGGAAGCGGTACATCAAGCCGCGTCCACATAGAAGAGAACAGTTCGCGAGCAGCTCGCGAGCAGCACACGAATTGCTCGCGTGCGGTTCGCGAGCTGTTTGCCAACGGAAAATGCAGCATATCCAGACTGCAGCTCGCGAACAGTTACAAGCTTGTTCGCTCTGAATTCATGGGCAGTTCGCTATTAGCTTTTGCCATATACTGTGTTACAAACGCGTCCAGATACGCTTCGAGCTCGCGAACAGTTTCTTTGATGTACCGCTTCCCGAGCGAACACTGTTCGCTGTTCGCTGAGGAGTTCGCTGCTCGCTGCTCGCTGCTCGCTGTTCGCGAAAGTGTCCACACTGCTGGCGAGCACAGCTCGCAAACTGTTCGCGAGCTGTTCGCGAACAGCAGTGTGGACGCGGCATCAAAGAAACTGTTCGCGAGCTCGAAGCGTATCTGGACGCGTTTGTAACACAGTATGTGGCAAAAGCTAATAGCGAACTGCCCATGATTTCAGAGCGAACAAGCTTGTAACTGTTCGCGAGCTCCAGTCTGGATATGCTGCGTTTTCCGTTGGCAAACAGCTCGCGAACCGCACGCGAGCAATTCGTGTGCTGCTCGCGAGCTGCTCGCGAACTGTTCTCTTCTATGTGGACGCGGCTTTAGAATGAGTAAGTTTTCAATTACAGAAAGGTGTGATATGCTATCTGTATTTAATGAATGTGGAAAAGAACTTCGGAATCGCATAACAACAGCTTGTAATGATGTAAACCGAGACGCCCTAATTTCAGCGACAACGAAAAGTCTAACACAAAGAGCAGAGCTCTGTATCATCGAAAATGGATCGCAGTTCGAACATTTGATGTAACCAGATTTTTTTTTATAAGAAATAACTCATCACTAAAATTAAGTTTCTACGAAATTTTCAAGTTTAAGGTCATTTCAAGGTCATAGTATAATACGCGGTTGAATTCGTCTCGACGTCAGCAATAATTCTGTAACATCAGAAATATATAATGTCATTTATAAAAGTCACGGTTACATTGACTTTTTTACGTAAAAAGCATGTTTTGAGATTTAGGAATATGGGAACATGTAGATCATCTAACACTAAAAAACATTTGTCTGGAACATTTTTTAATTGCATTACCGGAAGTGCCTAAAAAATGGTGACGAAACTTAGCGCGTACACCCTGTACATATTTCAGTTAAGAAATTAATTCTTCTACTTCAGATTAATGAACTACTTGAAAAATTAATACGATATTTTAGATAAAAAAAATGTTACCGTTAATAAATATTAAGTTGTATATTATCACGTAATATATAAATTATTGTTTATATAGTATAATAAATAACAAGAACTGCTTCGAGTAGAATATTGAGCAGAAGGCTGATTGTATGGTTGATTTGATGTTATTAATGAATAGTAAGAAGAAAAGGAGCCCGAAATATGAACCATGGGAAACTCCAATGGTCACAGTAATGCGGCAAGAAATATTGTTTCTACCTCTGACTATTTCTTTTTTTTTTCTAATAGGCGAATGTGGTTTTGTAAGGTATTAGCTGTTTCATCTGGATATTCGTGTGTTGCTATTATTTCGGTGTCATCTGCGAATGTATATATCGTGCTAGTTGAATTCGTTGGAATATCTGATTGTATAACGTGTGTAATACTAGACCCAGGACACTTCCTTGCGGCACACCAGCGATTATAGAATAAATGGTTGAACACGAGTGTTTTACTTTTATTAGGTGTGCAAATTAATTTTGCATTTAACGCTTTATAACTTCCATTCAAATTAAAATACCATTCCTACCCTATGGTGATTTGAAAGTTATAGCATTATACTCTAAGGAACATTAAAACAATCATGACAACTTGGAATACTTTCACCTAATAACACAGTGAACACTTTGGCGTTCGACAAGTAGTATTTAAGGCGCTGCATTTTTTTCGCTTTTGAACCGAAGAAAAATGCTTCTGAAGCTAAAGAAATAGTTTGTTCCGCTTTTGGCAATGATGCTGTGACGTATAAAACGTGCAAAAAGTGGTTTCAAAGATCGGACAAGCACATCCAAGATAGGCAAGAAATTTTAAGAAAACTTTTGAAAAACGTTTGAGAAAGCTAAACAAGGGCTTGCGTTGCAACCAGATGTTACCCGCCAATGATTATCGCAACGTTTACTTCAGTTAGGAAAAATTCAAAAATAGGAAGGTGGAATCTACACGAAAAAGGCACCGAATTAATTTGCACACCTAATATATAGAAAGTTCTGTTATTGAGGTATGGTTTTAAAAGTTTATAGATTGCATTTGGAAACTGCTGTTTTATACATTTCAGCTGGCCTTCGTGCCATACCTTGTCAAATGCTTTTTCTATGTCTACGAATAGGCATGTGCAGTATTTTTTGCATTCAAGTTAATTTTGAATGCAAACAAGTTAATCTGTGAGCATGTTCGATTGTGATGTGTTTTTCTCCAAAGCCGAACCGATGCACAGTGTCGCGATTATGGTAGCTGGACAATATTATTTTCTCATATTTATTGATACAGACACTGATATAAAAACATTTATTATCATTCATTTGCTATTTATTAACTAATTTTGTATTACTATTGTGTTTAAGAAGCTGCAACAATGAAATATAACATAACATAATCTATAATAGTAGTGATATAACTCAAAGTAATAAATATACCATTTAGCATTGTTTTTCTCATCTGTCATTAATTCTTAGATATGTTAGATGTGTTACATCTTATAAACCTTTCTGCTTCTTCAGATAATTCCGTTATGCATGATTTATTCAAAATATACTTATATAAGTAATTAAGATGATTATCTTTTCGCAAATTTTTCCGAACTTTAAAATATTCAGATCGTGGAATAGCGGCCTGCGTTACTAAAAATAATAATATTACTGATTTCCACACATTTCCGCAAATTAAAAGCTGCATCAGAAGAAAGTTTAAAGTACGGTCTAATACCACTAACAAAAATTTTTGTGTTTATCGGTGTTTATTCAATATTTTTAGGTTATTTAACATTAAATATATAAGCTTCTTAATAAAACCGATCTACAAAATGAATAACAGCAGTTATACTTAATGTTATTGGAACTTTCAACCATAAACTATTAATTAAAAATATAATAAAAGTAAATATACAGCTCTTTTTGGGCAGATTTTGAGGATGTTACCTACAAAAGAATGTCGATATTTCTATTACCTAGACATTAGTTAATAATGGGACCATTGGTTTTTTGCAGAATTAAATTATGAATTTTGTCCAGCTAATTAGCACTAGTCAAAGCATTGTGCGATGGTTTGGAATTAGGTGTTTGTTATTGATGATTTCCTTCAATCTTTTTAGAATTATCTTTTCGATCATTTTTGATGATACTGACAGGAGAGAAATAGGCCCGTACGAGAAGGACTCGTGAATGGCTTACTTTTGTTCGACTTCAGCAGCATTATAACTTCAGTTAGTTTCCATGAACTTGGGAAGTAGCGAATTCAGAGAACGGCATTAAATATTATAATTATCATCCTTACAGCTTTGCCCGGGAGTTCCTTGATTATTCTTTTGCTTATCAGATCAAATCCTGGTAACTTTTTAATTTTTATGGTAGAGGTCAATTGTTTTATTTTCGCCTTTGTAGTACCGCGCATAGCGTTATATTGACCATCGTTATCATTCCACCATTTAATATTACTACAGTAGTGTTTGCTAATGTTGATGGTAGCGGAGAAGAAGGTGTAGATGCCTCTAGTGTGGTACTGTTCCGATGGAGCTCTTGCCCAGATGTCGTCTGGTTTTCTAATTCCTGGTGTCAATATTATTAGTCTTTCTAATCTCTTGGTCGCCTTTCAAAGTGGATAATGCGTAGTTTCGACTGGTGCTAAATTGAAGAAGTATTTGTTGAATTCTTTATCCTGGTGTTCTGGTACGACTATTTTAACTTCTTTGGTGATAATATTTAACTGTCTTTTGATTTCCCTTGTATTAAATATAATAATATACTGAGTGGAAGCATCGATGGTATTAGTGGTATTGAAATTGGTGTACGTGGTATCAGGAGCTACAGCACCATATGCAGATCCAAAATAATGTGCAAAGGTGTTCACAATGGATTCGCCGGTACTCGCTGTAACATCATTGTATGTAATACAGTGCGGAGTGGATGACTCACCTCTTGCGTACCACCCTCCAGAAGGCTCTAGGGTTATTTTGTATTTGTAGTTCAGATTTAGCCAAGTAGCTAGACTAACAGCGAGAAGACATGATTTTACAATTTTCTCTAAGACCAGAAAAAATAAGGTAGTCGAGTTGGAGTGCTTATATAGACGATATGCGAACTTCTTGTAATTATTACACGTCATTCGTGTCTTAATCATTTTTTTCTTTAGCTTGTATAGATATGTTTGAAATATATTACACAGACATTGTTTTTCTTTATTATTTATATTTTTCTGATAATCCAACATCGCTTGGTTAACCCCTTGACATACAATGACGTCTGGGAGACGTCATCTATTTCACGTGCCATTGTAAACTTTGACGTCTTGGAGATGTCAAGAACTGTCTACATATTCCAGAATGTTTTGAAATTTTTCATGCAGAACCTCTAAATTATTATTTTACAATGTTACTTAATATATCAACCTGATTAAATGTTATACAGTAATACAAATTTCAAAATAAAATGTTCTGTTTTTAAGCTTGCACGTACAGTGGCTCCAAAAAGTATTCGCACATTATGTCACAAATAAATTCGTTTAACCCTTAAACTCTGAGTCTGATAGAAGTATTTGATAAAACTTTGTGGGTATGTAGATCGTAATAGTATACGTATGAATTAATCTCTTCTTTTCATTTAAATGCCATTTTAAAGGGGTGAAACCAGCGTTGAAGTTTCTGAGTTTTCTCTCATTTTTAAAAGATAACTTTGTAATAGTACTTGATGAAGCAAAACCTTTCAAATAGAAAATGTTTAATTTTTAATACTCTATCGCCGTATCATAAAAAAAGCACAGAAAAGCTTGTATATAAAGCGTGAAAAATCGCTAAAACTTTGATATTCGTTATCAGTCCCCGTAAAAGATATTTTGCCGCCAAAAAGATTGCTCCATGCAGGACACACCATGATCTGTACACGCATAAAGTTTCATTAAAATCAGAATTTCAGAAGTAGATGAATTTTCTTATAGTACAGTGTACGAATACTTTTTGGAGCCACTGTAACTGTTCAGTTAAGCCAAATTAAATAGTATTTTTCGCACGCATCAAATTCCGATTTATTTGTATGTCAAGGAGTTAATCGAGATCCAACAGTATAACCTAACAGCTTCAACCTTAAAGAAAAAAAGATTGTTTAAATTTTAATTCTGTTTGTATCTTTCATGCAATCATCATAGTTGTATGATCTTATGCAAATGGAGGGAAAACAACTTTGCATGCATCTGGCAGGTGATTGAAGTCGAATCCCGCAATGAATGGTATGCAGCGCTTTCATCTATAGTCTACCGTTACAGCGTAAAGGTTAAAGCAAGCTAAGCAAACAGCAGCTTCTTACCTGTGGCTGGCTTTGTGTACACAGCGCTGCAAAAATTTCTTTCCTTCAATTTGCCGCGGTCTACCTTACTATTGTCAAATTGCGTTGTATCTTATACAACCTTTCTTGGAACTTACGCTTTCATCGATAGGATATACCAGAAATGCTACCATAGATGTACAGAGTGTCTCGTAACTGGTACTGCAACAGTGTCACATTCATTCCGTGTAAAAAAAATAAATCGGAAAAGTCATATGGTTAGAAACCGAATTATTGACGCTTTAAGAACTAATTCTTTTTTTCATTTATGAATTAAGAGTGTTGAGGGTTAATTTTCAGAACTGCGTGATTGAATAAGCACTTTTACAATCTATCTGTATACTCTGTTCCTTTGTTGCTTGTTACACGATTGTCGCTCTTATAATGAAAGACGATCACACATTTCGCACATAGAGGGTGCACAATATAAACAATAGTTCTACCGAACGAGAGATATCGCGATTAGGCTACTTTGCATACTCGGCTATTATCTCCGACAAAAAGCATACGTTTTTCTTTTTAATTATCGTTATCCAAAGTATTTACTTCAAGAACAATTTTGTGTGATCTTAAAAATCTTTATCGGTATCCATGACTTTTAATGGTATAAATGGAAGTAAAAGTGTACAAAAAGATATTACTGACACCCAAATATTAAATAAAAGCAGCTAGATAAATAGCTGAATTATTACTGTATATAGTTTCTATGATGTTCATATTACCTAAGGAATTACACATTATTATATTAACCCTGGATTCGTAAACATGCATGGGAGATACGCTATTCATAAACATTCGTCTCTCAAACAAACATATTATATTGATGATTTTTATTTTATAGAATACAAGGAGCAGTAAAACACACTTTAAATCTGAAAAGTTATTTATTAATCATTAATTTTCTGAAATAAAAATGAACACGATAGTTATTTTCAGCAATCGAAGTTCATCTTTCTATTTCTTTCACTTTAAAGGTTGCAAGTGTGTACGTATTTTGTGCGTTCTGTGAGACGAATGTTTATAAATCTAGGGTTAACGGCTTAAATGCATAGTTATGACTTTTTCTTAACTATCTTGTTTTTGCTCTCGTTAATAAGAAACTTCTAGTTCCTATTCTTCTGCTCCACTTAAATTTTTCATCATATTAATTACACTGGAAATTACAAGTTAGATATTTTTTGAGTATGAATTTTTAAAGTTTCATATATTCAGTATTTAAAATGAAACAGCGTAGGATATCAGTAATTGGACAAGTGTCAATAATTGGGCTCTCTGCTCTGTAACGTATACAAAACTTCGTTTTTGGGAAAATTAGCTACAAAATTTACTTAGCATCTGCACGTTTTAGTGACATTTAACTTAACAGAACTTGTTATAACATACTCATGAATATCTTACTTCAAAAATTGATGAAAGAGTTTCTTATTCAGTTTAATACATAGTTGTGATCTGTACGAGTACATAAATGTTTATAGCCGTTCTCTCAGCTCTCTCTTTTCTCTTTCTCTTTTACAAAGAGAAAGTAAGCAAAAGCGTCATATGATTTTTCGGATTTAATTTTCCATCTAGAATCGACCTGTACCCAATCGTACGTTCCAATTAGGACACCCTGTATACTGCCAACAATTAGGAAAGCTAAGAAAAAGATCTGAGAAAGCCGTTCATATTTGCCAAAGAAGAGGATTATCGACTTGTTTGATTATGCTCACCTCATGTTACAATAGTAACAAAGTAAATATTAAAAATTTCTTTCAAGCTACACTGTCTACGTCACAGTTTCTATTATTACGTGTATTTATAAATAAATTAAGGTCAAGTACATTAAATTATTTAGTAATAAATAGTACTTTTACGTAATTATATGCATCTGGTATCATAAGAACTAAATAGTAAATTTACATACAATACTACGAATACTACATACGAATACTACAATATTATTCGTAATTACCTCTGTATATAGTTATATATATTTTGAAACAAGAGAACGAGTATATCATGAAATTTTGTCAACAAGAAATTTACATACAACCATAATTCTTGCACGTTTGTTTAGCTATCTTGAGATTTGTAAAGGAAATTCTAAGCATTTGGAAATATTCTGAAAGCATCGATTTGTTTCATTGTATAACTTCATAACATTATTTCTTCTTGTAAAAATTGGTTTACAAAATTACTCTCGTTCAATACATTATAACGCTCGTTGTTTTCTAATTAGCTACAGCATTATAGAACTGAAGGATTCGGAAGGATTTTTAAATTTTTGAGAATATAATCTTGAAAAAAGATTTGCTTAATCGTGTTGTTTATTCCTTTAAAACAAATAAGTTATCTTAAGTAATTATTCTGCATAAACACAAAGGCATTCTTAAGTTTCATTGGTATAATAGGCGATTCATAAATTTACGAGTTTCAGAATGATGGTCGGTTGATGTCTCTTTAATCAGTTAAGTATGTTTGACGACTATATCCGTCATGGAGATATGGCAAAATTTTGTGTCACGTCGACTATATCCGTCATGCGTAAAATTTTGTTACAATTTGATATTTAAATTGTAATTTTGACGAAAACTAAATTATATTCGTAAAGTTTAATATTTTTAGAGGGTAACATGAAATAAAAAAAGCAAATGAAAATTATAAATAATTTGAGTTGGATTTATAACTATATCCGTCACCGCCTGATTATCGCGATTCACACTGGGGAGAGCTTTGTAAAGAGGTCGTCACACTTAACTGGTTAAGGGATTGGAATAAAATCGTTATTTAATCTCGGATAAATACTTTTCGCGGAAGAACACCGGGTATTAAACCGCAGTCTATGGTAGTCGCACAGTTGATTCCAGACTCTAGCCTTGCGCTTCCCAGAATTACCTCCTTGCGGTCGGACAATATTCTAGAATAGTTTCCTTGGCCAGCAGTCAGACAGTTGGATGGCGTGCAGATGCGGAGGTGTAGTAGGTGGTGCGGGGGAGCGAGCAATGGAGGGAACAAGCAAAGTACTCTCTCGGAACCCTCAAGAACCTGAACACCCGTGACACGTTCTCCTCCCTGCTAGAATTCGTAAAGTGTCAGTCGCGTGCGAGAAAGATGAGGTGGCATGGTAACGACAACCACCACTACAACCACGCATCATTTCGAGCTACACTCTATACAAGGAATTTCACAAACGAAACCAATTTCCCTTGGTCCCCGCATTTCCTTTCCCCTCCGACTCCCGATATTCGGTGTCCTTCGGCTACCCTCGCCATCCTCCCCTTTCCTCGCGACTACACCTTTTACGACGGCAGTCGTATTATCTAGCGATCCTGCCTGCTGGGACTTACTGCAAAACCAGCGTAACCAGAATCGGTATTCAAGAAAATAAATAAAGCCGGGGGAAGAGGATCCAACTTGAGCAGACAGCTCATTTCTATCGGCAGCAATTTGCTGCTTCCCCTTTTGACAATTAAACTAATCTCGTGCAGCTTGTAGAACAAATTTACCCTTCGACGGAGGATTTTCGCGAAATTTTTCCAGTATACTACATTGTTCCTTGTCTTTTACTGTGTTTGTAAAAACTATCCGTTAATTGTGTAAAGATTGTAACTATACTATACCTTCCCAACGAATTTAATCTTTATTTCATTTTATTCTATTATTATTGTAGAAAAAGGTTCTTAGCATTATTTATTATTATTAATGTGATTAATAGTAAAAATATACAGTATACAGTAAATTCTAATTCAACTATGCCACGCGACTCTATGTTTAACACGTTGACTGTCATGGGGGTCACCGGTGACCGGCGCGCTCAGATTGGTAGAAAAACATAATTTGAACAAATGTCAATAATTATCGATTTTTTATTATTACCATCGTTAACATAATGGTGTGAAGAAATTAATGAAGTATAAAGCATCGAAAAATAGTTATACACTATAACTTATTTATTGTAGGTAATATTCCAATAGTATATGTATCGTATAATAGAAAATTCATCATGGCGCCACGGGCAGACCCTGTAAAACTGGCGTGGCATTTAACGTGTTAATCCTTAGCTCTTTTTACGACTATACAACTCGGTTTTCTATTCAACACTAGTCCCATTTCTCTTTCGAGGAAACCCTTTATAGACCTTTCCCTCTTCCAACTCCGCGCTCGTTAAACATTGCCAACAATTTGTGTAGACCATTTTTAAAGCAATACATGCCTTTCGCAAAAAGATTCAGATGCAAATATAAACATGTTAGCCGCGATGCTAATCTATTGCAATCAAATAGAAAATTAGATAAACAGAACAAGTACTTACAGTAGCAGACAAAAGTTTAAGACCAGAGTACAATGTAAAGCATAGCTTTATGGTTTGCAAATATTGCTTATACATTTATTTTTATTGTTAGTATGATAGAACACTATTTATCGATTTGCATAAAATAGAAATTTTGTTTATTATGCTATTTCTTATAAATCAATTAATTAATTTTTATTGACTCTTAAACTTTTGTCCGCTACTGTACATCTCAGTGATTTAGGTGATAGACGAAGGTGTACTTCTGAGATCAGCTGCGGAAACACGCAAAGTTGTTGATTAATTTGAGTAAAAACGTCAGATTAGCAATAATTCTCTATCATTCTAAAATACTTATACTATTTTTGGACACGATCGGATCATAGCCATGATTCATAAGATTGATTGTATGTTTCAGCTTAAAGGCTTCAATTCTAAAGAACTTATTCAGTACTCTCTAAATAAATTGTTGATATGGGAACCAATAAGGAAACTGTTGGAGATAAATAAAAAGGTGCAGCTTTTTCCTTTAATTTTAATATTTATTTTATACAGGTTTTGAACGACACGGTAGCTGCGACACGTCTCCTCGCGAGTCACCACAGACAAAAGTTTGCATATTGTTCGAAAAAGCAAACGCAGTTTCCAGAAAACGGGGCAACGGGCGGCGGTTGGTCGATTTTTGTTTTATTGCCGATCGGACGAGTGTTATACCGTGTCCCCATTGAAAAGAACAGTTCGCGAGCTGTTCACCAACGGAAATCGTAGCATGTCCAGACTGGAGCTCGCGAACAGCTTGCGAACTGCTCACGAACAGTTATAAGCTTGTTCGCTTTGAATTTATGGGCAGTTCGCTATTAACTTTGGCCACATCCGGATGTCAATGTACAGACTTTAAAAATGTCTGAACAAGATCTATTACTCGCAGCATCTGCATATTATATAATAAAAACAAATAATGTTAGATAAAGAAGAGAGCGTCGATGTTGGCAAAGACAAGTGTTTACAATAAGAAAAACCTCTGATGGAATCAGTTTAGAGAACAAATTATTACAAAACGAAAATGGATTTAAAAACTTTAGCAGAATGTCATACGAATACTGTGAAAAATGCTTGGTAGAAACTGACGACAATTGAGAGCTAATCGAGTTCCATAAAATTGTGTTACGAACGCGTCCAGACACGCTTCGAGCTCGCGAACAATTCCTTATTCGCTTAAAGCCGCTTAAAGTCGCGGCTTAAAGCCGCGTCCACATAGAAGAGAACAGTTCGCGAGCAGCACACGAATTGCTCGCGTGCGGTTCGCGAGCTGTTCGCCAACGGAAAACGCAGCATATCCAAACTGGAGCTCGCGAACAGTTACAAGCTTGTTCGCTCTGAATTCATGGGCAGTTCGCTATTAGCTTTTGCCACATACTGTGTTACAAACACTGTTCGCTGTTCGCTGAGGAGTTCGCTGCTCGCTGCTCGCTGTTCGCGAAAGTGTCCACACTGCTGGCGAGCACAGCTCGCAAACTGTTCGCAAACTGTTCGCGAACAGCAGTGTGGACACTTTCGCGAACAGCGAGCAGCGAGCAGCGAACTCCTCAGCGAACAGCGAACAGCGTTCGCTCGGGAAGCGGTACATCAAAGAAACTGTTCGCGAGCTCGAAGCGTATCTGGACGCGTTTGTAACACAGTATGTGGCAAAAGCTAATAGCGAACTGCCCATGAATTCAGAGCGAACAAGCTTGTAACTGTTCGCGAGCTCCAGTCTGGATATGCTGCGTTTTCCGTTGGCGAACAGCTCGCAAACCGCACGCGAGCAATTCGTGTGCTGCTCGCGAGCTGCTCGCGAACTGTTCTCTTCTATGTGGACGCGGCTTGATGTACCGCTTCCCGAGCGAACACTGTTCGCTGTTCGCTGAGGAGTTCGCTGCTCGCTGCTCGCTGTTCGCGAAAGTGTCCACACTGCTGGCGAGTTGTTCGCGAACAGCAATGTGGACGCGGCATTAGGCTTTTGTCGCAACAGGCCCAGAGCGTTTTAGGATAGCAAATATACGTGCAGTGTACCGCTTTTCGGATACATTGTAAGGGACACTACGAGAACGTATTTTCTACCCTATTTTGTCCACTGCATTAAGAGAGGGAATATCGTTCGTAATCTAACATTTTGTTCCCAATGGAAACAATATGATAGACGGAAGACTTAGTAAACCATCCGTTTTGTAATGTATTATGGCGAAAATATGTGTGCGCTGAATGTAATTACGAATGTTGTTTTCGTTCGTCGGATAGCGACGTTCGCCCGCCAAATTAATATTGGGCAATTGGTTTGACCGTATAGTGAGCTACGTGGTTGAAGAAAAACTCGGTTGACTGTTATAAAAGAATATATTTATTATGTAAATAAATGTGTTTATGATAGCTTTTAACAATACTATGCTCAAACTCTCCTTTTTACTTTTTACTTCCGCGCACACTTAATATGCTTCTTATTGATTTCCCTTTATTTTCGTCACGGAACGGCAATTCTGCCCTCTAGATCAACGTCATTTGCTAAAGGAAACAGATGGTGTTAGGTAGTACGAAGACGGAAATATACAGTGAATCAATCCAATAAAGGTATTTCGAAGAACTCTGAAATTATTGACGTATCGAATGTTAAATTCAATTAAAATACCGGATGATGTACTTAATGCTTCATGGTGGCGTTGAAATCAGGACTGAATGATGTCCTTTTGTTTGTTTTATATTCGATGAAGTTTGAAGTGATGTTGCGCCGAAGTGACTCGGTTTTATATGGGGGAGTTCGAACGTTCACTCCTACCTTCAGACGGTACACCGATCGGTTACAGCCAAAAAATGAAGACTTCAATCAGGGTATGCCCTGAGTGCCGTCAACCCCCGTTTTTGTGCCCTTAGCACGCATTTCTAGAACGAGGATGGGGTGAGTTACACGGAACAGGAAAGTTTCCCGATTTTAGGCAACGAAGAGAAAATTTCTCTAGGCGAAACTCTAAACACACGAAGTTTAAAAGTACACCTTCTCTCGTCAGGTTATAAATTAATCTTTTAACTCCATGCCAATAAAATGAAATCCTAAACTCAAAAGTTTAGCATCCGTTCCGCGTCTTTGTCATAAACTGTGTAGCGGATAACATGACGATGTTGAAGCATTGTGTGTCTCAACAGACTGAGTCACTCGGAACGGGAAGGTTTCCCGATTTTAGGCAACGAAGTGGGAATTTCCTCCATGCTTGTGTATCTCTCGAATGTACAGTAGCTCCAAAAAGTATTCGTACATTGTATTATAAGGAAATTCATCTACTTCTGAAATTCTGATTTCAATGAAACTTTATGTCTGTACAGAGCATGGTGTGTCCTGCATGGAGCAATTTTTTCGTCAGCAAAATATTTTTTAAGGGGGCTGATAACGAATCTCAAAATTTCAGCGATTTTTCACGCCTTGAATACAATCTTTCTTGTGTTCTTTTTTTATAACAGGGCGATAGAGTATTAAAAATTAAACATTTTCTATTTGAAAGGTTTTGCTTCATCAAGTACCATTACAAAGTTATCTTTAAAAAATGAGAGAACACTCAGAAACTTCAACGTAGGTTTCACCCCTTTAAAATGGCATTTAGATGAAAAGAAGAGATTAATTCATACGTATACTATTACAATCTACATACCCACAAAGCTTTATCAAATACTTCTGTCAGACTCAGAATTTCAGGGTTAAACGAATTTATTTGTGACATAGTGTATGAATACTTTTTGGAGCCACTGTAGGTACCGTCTGGGCGCTGAGCCTTCCGGAAGTCCCTTATTTATGACACGCGCTTGGTTATCGAGAAAACACGATTGATGCGAAATTAAGACTATTGTTCCTCTACGGATGTTAAAAGGGTTTGAAAGAAAGGCAAAAAAGTTAAAATTTCTTAATCCTTAATAATAGCATTACCGATATGCTCGTGTCATAAATGTGCCAAGGAAAACTTCCCACCATTGTTTCGTAGAACGGAACATTCTCCGTATTATTTCACACAAGTTTTTAACCTTTTGCTGTATTTTGTACCCATCTCTTTTTCCTTAGGATTTAACAATGTATAATAAACGCTGACTTGCAGTGAACTCAATTAAATAATAATAAAATTCTAAAATTATAAAAGCAGTAGGAATTACTGGTTGGAGTAAAACGCTGGCTTAAGGTTCGCAGCGTTCCTGCCGATTCGAGTGATAAGGGTTAATATGGATTACGTGAGACCCAGTGATCGACTACTATGATCCGTCATGCGAAGGTTACGAACGTCGTCTTTTAGTTTTTACACGATGCAACGCAGGATCATTAAGCGAAACATAAAATTATCCTTATTCAAAAGAACGGAATTTTTGATAACGGTATATCTCCTTTTTGTACGTCCTTTTTGTTGTAGGACGAAACAATATCAACAATAAAATATACTAGATGTACACATAAGTTTCCGGCTTTTGCCCATGAGTGGTGCTATTAGACTACTATACCGGCTTACATACTCGTATCAATTGTTTTTTTATAGCTGCGACATCTGATAACAATAACCAATTAAAATATTAAAACATATCGTGACGGAGAAAGGTTTTGTTCAACTGTGAATATGTCGGGTTTTGTTCCAAAAAAAAACAGCATTCGCGGGAAGCTTTGTTTTTTTGCTTTAACTTGGGACAAAATGCAGCTGAAGCATATCGTCTGCTTGAGCAGGCCTATGGCAAACGTGCATTACCGAAAACTACCTGTAAAGATTGCTTTAAACGCTTCAGAAATGACGATTTCGACACTAAGGATAAGGAGCGCTCCGGAAGGCCGAAGACAGTTGATGACGATGATCTGCAAGCGTTATTGGATGAAGATGTCACGCAAACACAAGAAAAACTTGCAGAGGTATTAAATACGACTCAGCAAAGCATTTCTAGACGTTTGCATACCATGGGAAAAATTCAAAAAGAAGAAAAGTCAATTCGAAGTCAATTCAGGGATGAAGAATTGCAATCACTTTTAGATGACTTCATCGAAATGAAATAATCTAGTTTCTTCAAATCAGGCATCCGTTGACCCAAAGATGGGCAAAGGTTATAGAAAACGAGGGAGGCTACTTCATCCACTACCCTTTGGCCATACAAATTGAAAGAAACTCTGAACTTACCAAAAAAAAGACTATTTATATGTATATTGGGAATAGATATACAAGAACTGTCCGTAAATCTAGTGTTAATAATAGCTACAGTCAGATTTGTCCGTTTTATCATTGCTAACTTCCGACAGAATTGAAGAGTCTTTAGTAACTAATTTGTCCGTTACCACTTACATACTCGTAAAATGGAAGACTTCGGCGGAGAAAGGGAAATTTATTTCGAACAGTTGGGAGGGGAAACTTATTCTGTTCGCGATTACATTTAAACGTGTCTGAAATCACCGTGGGACCGATTCCTCCCGTAGTCGAAAGGTATGTACTCGGAAAGGGGTGGGTTGATGAAACGTTCCGATCTCGCGTGACGGGAGACGAGTGGTGGTGAATTGAAAGAGAAGCGGGGGGCATCGTTTTATTGAAATTCAGAAACGTACACGGGTGAAAGGATTGCGGTTTAAAAGCGCTCGTTGGTAATACATACACAGACGGGGGCCGAAGACGGAGGTCGGCGCGAATCGATATATCGACACTGGCCATTTTTGCCTCCTCTATAAATAGCCAAACGGCGGACACGTAGATTACGTATATAGTCAAGCTCGTGCATGCCGGCTGGAATAGATTAGAACGTTCCAATTGGCGTCTGATTTACGATCGCGAACACGGCTTCCCACGCGTTCAGCTCGATACAGGTATTTAAGCTTTATTCGCATACGCGGGTGGAAACCCATGCGTCGCGCCGCCTCGTCTAGTGTCGCGTAATCCGTGAACAATCAAAGGGCGAATCGCTTTAGCTTGATACGTGCGCGTTCACTGTGTGAAAATCCCTGCGATGCGGTGCGATGCTGTGCGATGCTGTGCGATGCTGTGCGATGCGGTGCGGTGACCTGATCTTCTTCCCTTGTATGCCGCTCGTGACAAGGATATATAGGCAGCCACCAAATAACGTAGCATTCCAATAACAGCTGGTTACAAAATCATAAAGAAACAGAATGAACAGAGGAAGATGGTGTAAATGGAAAGTCAGGAGATTAAGGTATTTGACAACAATGGAAACAGTTTTATTTCAACCTCTGCCGATAAAGAAACTTTTGTATTGGGTTCATGTACAGTGGCTCCAAAAAGTATTCGTACACTATGCCACAAATAAAATCGTTTAACCCTGAAATTCTGAGTCTGAAGTATTTGATAAAACATTGTGGGTATGTAGATCGTAATAGTATACGTAAGAATTAACCTCTTCTTTTCATCTAAATGCCATTTTAAAGGGATGAAACCAGCGTTGAAGTTTCTGAATTTTCTCTCATTTGAAAAAGATAACTTTGTAATGATACTTGATGAAGCAAAACCTTTCGAATAGGAAATGTTTAATTTTTAATACTCTATCACCCTGTAATAAAAAAAAGAATACAAAAGCTTGTATTCAAAGCTTGAAAAATTGCTGAAACTTTGAGATTCGTTATCAGCCCCTTTAAAAGATATTTTGCCGCCAAAAAAATTGCTCCGCGCAGGACACACCATGTACACACATGAAGTTTCATTGAAATCAGAATTTCAGAAGTAGATGAATTTCCTTATAATACAGTGTACGAATACTTTTTGGAGCCACTGTAGATGAAAATTTATGACTCTAGAAAATGCAGTGCGCGATAAATTAATTTAGCATGGTATAGTTCAAAACGATTTATTTACTGTTTCATTTATTTAATTTAGCGAGTAGTGCATAAAATCAGGTATTTCTATCATAGAAGAACATAATGTGTTTCACATTATACTGAAACTTATGGTAAGAGCTAAAGAAATCTACAAGAGTGCAGAATACGTTTACATTTTTAAAAATCCTATTCAGTGCTGTGCTGTTCATGTTTCAAAAGTGGAACTTATCCGTTAATGGCAGGTAAGATACGATTGCTATTGTAAGAAAAATTATAGCAACCGATTTAAAAAGATTTTATCATATTGTCATTTTAGAAAAATAATTACAACTTTATAAAATCTGTTCAAACCATTAAATTCAGTGTACAATTTTTCTTAAAGATGTACTATTTATTTGAGAAAATAATAATTTAAGTAATTTTTAAGTAATTTCGTATACCTACTCACACACTTTTAAAATACGGTTACACAGTTAACAGATTAAATTGGCTTTAATAAAATATGTCCTCGCAGTTTCAAATAGAATTAGTTGTAACCAGAAGAAACTACCAGAAACCCTTACCTAGTAGCAGTTATTAACTGTGATGTCAATAACAAATGTATTACAATCAGTTTAATTAATCAGGACCGTGAACGTATTAATACTATTGATAGAATAGTTTTATCGAAACAGATCTGTTAGAACTAATTTTGATTACAAATATGAGTCGGTAGAACCATTAGAAAGGACTGTAAGCGAATGTAAGAGAGAAAAACAGAGGGGGAAGAAAGGAAGAAAGAAGCGAATGAATTGCTTTTTCTTTGTGAAGTTCCCAGCTTCTAGATGCTACTGGTTTCTTAGTTTTACGAATAAATGATGACGTCTACTTTAACCCCTTACGAGATGGAATCTGTTCCCTGGCAAAGTGCTCTGTGAAATATTACCTCCTCCGAAACGAGAACAACCCTCTTCAATTACAGAATTCGGTAGCTACTTGTATAGTTCAATATCTTTTACTTTGAATAGGAAATTAAAAATTGTAATATCCTTTTAATTTCCAAAATTCTTACACCATCATGGAAATTAGTTTCACATAGGAAAAATAGATATTGGTTTCTGTATAATGTAAATGGAATTTTTTCTTATTCTTTTCAAAGAATTAATCATTTAATTTCTCTAATCTGTCAATTCCTTTTTTACTGAAATTTTAGAGTATAATGGGCTATACTTGAAGTAATTTTTTTCGCTGGCGGTAAATCTCTTTGAGGGGGAGAAATTAGTCACTTTTCAGCATTTCTTCATACCTTGAATACAATTTTATTCGGCAATTTTTTTATAACAGCATGATTGGGTATTAAAACCTGAACACTTTTTATACGAGAAATTTTGCTCTATCTCGCACCATTACAAAGATACAGAAGTTATATTCAAAACATAAAAAAGTGCTGAAACTTTAAGCGGCTGATTTTATCCCCTTAAAAAGATTTTCCGCCGATGAAAAAAGAACTTCACGTATAAGCTATTATACTCTACGTATATATATACAAAGTTTCATTGAAATCGGAATTGACAGGTTGGAAAAGTTTTCCTTCTTGTGCTGTACAAAGACTTTCTTAACTAAATATAGAAGTGCTATTAAATAATAAAAATGTTAGTATACGTGAACCTAAATATTTAATTGATGCATAAATATTATAATAAATAAAACACAATATAAATATTAATATTATTTTATTTATAATTATTTATTTATTATTCCAGGCTTTCGCCTATTACAATCTTAAAAAATATATGTATAAAGGTGGCTTAAAATTAATACTTATTCTATCCTTTTTCCTTTTTTTATTTTATTACTACATAATTCTATTAGGACAGCATATCGATATTTATTTCTAATTTATTTTATATCTATATAATTTATGTTACAAATGAGTTTTATTTTTCTTTGGGTTAAACTATCAGTCTTCTAAACATCAGGATCTCAGTCTCATTGCATTGTTTAAGAAGGATTGCAATTTTCGAAATTCCTTCTCTTGGACTGAGTTCATTATACAAATAATGCTCTTATGCTTGAAGTTCTCTGGTCTACCCTCAGTATAACCTGCACATCTGGTTAGAACATGTTCGATTAATTCCAGTTCCTCTTTATTGCACATTTTGCATACTTCACCTTCTTCAATTATTGCTAGAGCACCATCCTTAATCCTTACTCTCCATTTTTTCCTTCCTGCTAACCTCAGTTGTGCTTGGATTCTCTTTAATCTTAAATATAGGTTTACTTTCTATCTTTTATTATTTCTTTTATTTCTAAATTTCTTTCCTACTACGACTCCTTTATTAAAGCATGTTTTTACTTCCGAAACTTAGATCTGAAACAGTTTTTTTCGTATTGCAATTTTTTCCTGAAGAAGCTGTAAATTTTCTGCAATATAAGCATGTTATGTTTTCATTTTATATTCTCGACGAGCATAAGCCAGCATTAACGTTTAAAACGGGTAAATAAATTTTGAAGAACAAAAAATATCAAGAATATATATCTTATATTAAATAATTGCACTTGCAAGAACTTTTATGTTGGAACTTTATTAACCACTTGACATACAATGACGTCTGGGAGACGTCATTCATTTCATGTGCCATTGTAGACTTTGACGTCTCCGAGACGTCAAGAACTGTATTCGGCGAACGCTCGGCAAAAGGATATAAAAAAATATTTTTTTATATGTTTGATATAGCTATTTCTGATGTTTATGTCTTATATTCCAAATTGCCCACTTCACAAAAGCAATCGATTGTGAATTTTCGATTGAAAATTGCAGATGATATGCTCTGTAAATTGTCCCTTCCGGACTATTCGACACGTGGCAGACGGTCGTAAAATGAATGCCCAATTCGGTTACAAACAAAACATTGGGCACATTTTCCCAAACATATACCTGCGACAAATAAAAAGCAACATCCTGCAAAAAGATGCCATGTTTTTGTAAAATATAATATAAGAAGTGAAACGATTTGGCAGTGTAAAACATGCCCCGTTCCACTACATATTACTAAATGCTTTGAGATGTATCATACGTTACAAAATTATTAAATTTTTTATTTTATAGTGTTACTTAATTATTGTAGACTAACACTATATTTCAACCTTATTGAATGTTATATAGCAATGTAAATTTGAAAAGAAAACGTCTTGCTTCTGAGCTTGTACATGAGTGTTTAGTTGAGCCAAATTAAATGGTATTCTTCGGACGCGTCGACGCGCATTTTATTCGTATGAGCAACAATAAAATGAGCAACAATATATTCTTAAATGATTGGTATTTAATAAAAACAGGACTATGACACAAATGTGAATAATGTATAAGTAAATTGAAGTACGATATTAGAGTAAAAAGACGCTTTGAAATTTTTATTCAAATTGTTGCAAAAAAAAAGGAGGAGAGTATCTTCTGTTTCCAATATTAATTGTTTATCAAAAATTTGTGAGAACAATGTATAATTTTGGGATACGAATATTTTTATAAATAATTTTACTTAGCAGTTAACAATAAACAATAATCTTAAACTTTCACATACATATATCTCTTAATGAAATAAAAATAATGTGCTGTCTTAAATAGGGATTTTGCAAAATTCTATTTTAAATCTGAAGTTTGCATAAATAAACTTATATTATTAAATGTATAGTTCAGTTTAACAAAGGAGAAGTAGTTGATATATTCCTGGTTAAAACTGATGAAGATGATGAAGATTTTGAAGACACTGAAGATGAAGAAAAATCTCATAGCAATGAAAGTGAAGAAGAAAAGGTTCCAAACATTCTTGGAGCAAGTCTATCAGATAATATATGCCTGATTAATCTAACAAAATTCTAATATATAGAATACTTTTTATAGACATGAATAAAACTTATTACAGATGAGAACATTCAATTTGTCTGATTTTACTCTTTGGTCACAGATGTATATTACAAAAAATTCTTCAGAAAATCGGCTGCTGCTGAAGAATGCAAAGTATTCGGACTCAGTGCAGAAAATTTAAGCCACTCTTCTGGTCGAACTTCTAAAAAAATTTTCAGGAAATGCTGAATATCAGGTGTATATAGTACACAAGTATTCTTTAATGGTGACCTAGGGATTTGCCATGGAGAAGGATGAGATACAGTGAATATAAAGAAGTATACGAAAGCCACATACGAACGGGAGACTTGAAAATTCTTCAAGGGAATAAAATGATACAGAGGAGGAGTGCACTTGAAGTAACGTCACTGTTATCTGTCAGATATACGTTGATTCGTATATTTGTTCACATATATTCAAATCCTAAGACTTATTCTGTTATTCTTTTGTGTGTTGAAAGTTTAACACTATTCCTACCACAACCGGTCAAATGACCGTTTTTCACATTTCGATTAGAATTCCATACATATAATGTAATTGAATCGCCTTTAAACTTTAGACCTTTCCTCAGATATACGTATAATACATTTTTCAATATTCACTTCTTTTTTCATTGTTTATTTTTTGAAAAAAATTTATAGTCTGTCTTACGTGGGAATGTCGCGGCAGGAATAGGTATACGTGAAGTGTCGTCGGTAGGAATAGTTTTAAAGGTATCCGGTGAATTATGCTAACTCAATGTTACATGTTTACCGATCAGTTCTCCTCTACTGTTCGTTCCAATTATTAGGTCGAATCATAAGTAACTTTCGATGTAGCTAAGTAGAATCTATTTCTATATATAGTCTTTTATGAATTGTTTTGTGTGATACACGTTACGTTAAACTGTTTGTCTTAATCTCTGAAATGGAGAGTTAAAAAGTACATATTCGTCATGTAATGCATTGGGAATTTAAACAAGGCAATAGTGCTAAGGCGACAGCTGAAAAAATATGCAGTGTATATGGTGAAGACTAATAACTGATCGGGCAGTTAGAAATTGGTTTATAAAATTCCGTTTTGGAGATACGACCTTAAAAGACGAACCGAGGGCGGGACGTCCTTCCGACTTTGACGACAACCTTTTAAAAGCAATATTGGAGCAAAATCCACGTCAATCAATAAGAGGTATAGCAGAAAGGTTGAATACATCACAATCAACTGTTAACCGTCACCTGGAGAAATTGGGGAAAGTCAGCAAGTTAGGAGTATGGGTAGCTCACAATCTCAGTGAACAGAATAAAGAAGATCGCATGTCAATCGTCACAAGTCTGCTCTCACGGGTAAAAATTAAGCCTTTTTTAAACAGGATTGTAACAGGCGATGAAAAATGGGTTACCTATGAGGATATAGTCCACAAAAGACAGTGGCTTGATAAGGATCAACCACCCCTATCAGATCCGAAAGCAAATATCCATGGCAAAAGATTTTATCGTGTGTATGGTGGGATTGTCAAGGAATAATTCACCACGAGTTGTTGAAGTCAAATTTAACGATTATTGCAGATAGATACGTTCAGCAGTTGCAAAGAGTGCAAGAGAAACTCCATGAAAAGCGTCCTGCACTCGTCAATCGCAAAAACGTCATTCTTTTACACGACAATGCGCGACCACATACAGCAAGGGTAACTCAAGAAAAAATTCTTCAGCTTGGATGGTCTGTTTTACCACATCCACCTTACTCCCCGAATCTTGCCCCTACAGACTACCACATTTTCTGTTCTTTATAAAACTTTTTGAATGGAAAAACCTTCAATTCTGAAGAGCAAGTCATGACAGACAGGTTGTCAAAAATTTCGTCCAGTCCAAACCAATCACATTTTAGAAGGAAGGAATTGATAAACTGTCAGGAAGATGGGAGAAGGTTATATATAATAGTGGTGAATACGTAATAGATTAATATAATTTTGTTATTTAACCCTTTGCGGTCCTATGTCGAGCGTTACTCGACACAGAGCACAGTGGGGTATTAGCCTTGAAAAATTGTACAAAACTCTTTCCATATTTAATCAATCTTTAAACTGACATTATTCAAATTGGATAAAACAAGGATGATTTTAAAGTTAACTCTTTGCAGTTCCATGTACGACGTGTCTCGACACATCGTCGACATAGGACCTGCTGAAACGAAATTGCGAATGCAGCGCGGTCCGTAAAGGGTTAATGAGAGTAAAATAAATGTCTGATAAAAAAACGGAAGTTACTTATGACTCGACCTAATATTTCACGACTTCAGTTTGCCATTTTCTTCGTGTTCCATGATAATGGTGCATCACGCTGCGTCAAGAAACCTGTACCAAAACCTTTTATCCAGCATACAGTTAAGCTGGGCTGTATGATAAACATAGACTATATTTCCATGCATGCAACCATGACAGGACAACTCGTCCGTCGCTACCTACACATCCTATCAACGATAATTACTCTATTATGCTCGAACGTTCATAAACTCAGGCGAGTAATCATGGTTGGCTGGCTCAGCATGCACCAGCATACACCACGTATCTACATTACTGATGTATTATATTTTAAAACGGGCCTTTAAATATGCTGAAATCCTTTTCCTGTTATTTATGAAAACATTATTTTCAAAAATATAGTACAAGCAAAAGAGAAGTGTCGTAGTTCCCCGTGTAAAGGTAATTCGAAAACGCGAATTGATTATTCAACCGTTTTATTTTTTAGATTCAAATATTTGTTAGATATACACAGAGTATTTCGTTGAATCATTTCCAACATATACCGTGTACAAAAATAAGGAAAAAATGTTGTATAAGCCCAGATTGTTTGGTACTTTTGAAACGATTAGGTTATTTAGAAAAGTAAACACTTACAATGACTTATGAAATTGATCAAATTAATTGCACAACTTAATTATATCATATCTTTCTGTCAAATCCAATCGTAAACTTGCTGCTTAACTGTTTCAATGATAAACAATTTTCTTTATATGATTACCGTAATTTATAACCAACGATTGTACAAAATATTTGATCAGTTTCGTTAGCCACCGTTCATGTTCGCAGATATGCAATTAAGTATTTTACAATTACAATTTTTTTTATTGATTTATTCTGTTGTTTCAGAAGTACTATACTGGCAGTTAAATTTTATTTAAAAAATTAGTTATATCATTACAGCATTGTTAGTTATATTATTATAGTTTTAACACTTAGCCGTTTTAACACTCCCATTTTTTCCTTGACAAAGCAGTGCCATTGATTCCATTTACTTTTGTTATTGGTTGGTCCTAAGCTGATGTTGGATTTATTAAAAATTAATATTTTGGAAAATTTATGAACAGTACTAGTTCAAGACTAATTATTAACAAAAGCAAATAGAATCAATTGCAGTGCTCTGTTGAGGACAAAATGGGTTATCTCCCCATTCGGTCGGCTAAGTGTTAACACGTTCGTCGCTACGTCACCCATATTTGGGTGACGCTCTTTTCTTTAACCCTTTCGCTACGGGAGGATTCTTCGGCGCGCAACTCCCGCTGAACAAACTGTCACGGCAAAAGTGTACACTTACGGAACAATTGCAATTTCCCGTCGTACGTTCAATACTGCGGAATCTTACACAGAGCGTAACTGTAATCGGCCGTAGAAAGGAAAGGGTTAAAAAATTATCGCATAATGCAATAATAGTCTATTCGCTAAATTTCACGGGGTGACTATAGTCACCGCTCGTAGCGAAAGGGTTAAAGTTAAATAGGATTTTAAATTGAAATTTTAAAAGGAATTCAATGGAATAAGTATTGAAGTATAACATATGTAAATATAAAATACATAAAATTAAAATAAAAAGTTAAAATTTTTCCTATTTTTATATTTTTTACCTCAATTTTCTATGCAATCGGATTTGGGTTCAGCGAGAAACTCATCCGAATCACGCTGGGTGACGAACGTGTTAACTGATTATTTATCTAAGTTTGTTAAATATTCTGATATTCATGGACGATGATGAAAGTTATCAGGTTCATTTTAATTAAACAGTGCAGCTGATTTAATGAGATCGAAAGAAAAGCAAACGTTATAAATTACATATTATTTAGCGAACGTTTAAGCAATCTGAATATTGAAAGAAGTCGACAGAGTTTCTACTTCGTTCAATACAGTTATCCAACGCTGATGAGTGGATTGAATAGAGGCAGAGCGGCAAGAGTGGTACTCGTGCTAGTCGGTTTCGAGATATGCCCTCTCTTTATCACACGGTGATGTATACACCTATTTTTCAAACAGCAAAAATATGTGTGTCCTGCGTGTATGATTGTGTAAAACAAAAATGAAAAATAAACACAGAAAAAATTTATTTAAAAACGACGTAGAACTCAAAGCTTGTGTTATTTTACGCTGAAACGTACATTTTTCTATCCGATATATATTTCGAATTTTGTTCAAATCGAAATAAATCCCTGTGAAAATAAGTGATGTTTCATAAGTTATCATTTTATTGACGTCGAAATTGTTTAAAAAATACAAATCTTCGAAGCTTAATATTACTGTCACAAAAAAGTTTCCATCATTTCAATTGTTAAATATAGGACCGCGAATTTATTCCCTTTTAATGATAAAAAAACTATTTACTTTAATGAATTTTGTTTTATTCGTAAAGCTGCTTTTGCAACATAAAAGTATGAAAAACGTTTCTATTCTTTGGCCAAATCGTTCAACTAAAATTTTTACATTAGGAGATCTTTGTTCAACATTTTATTGCTCAAAATTATTAAAGTGCTATGTAAAAGATTTTATATAATAACGTCAACAAATGTGATTTGTTTATCAGACAAGTTCACTAGCCAAGTTACAAAAAAGAATCGTTGTATAAGAACTAAATGAAAGAAACATTAACGTAGCAACATACTTTGTGCAAACGTAAATATTCTATTTGTTATAATTTAGCAATAAAAATTCACACAAACAGACTAGTACTTTTCAAATAAAATAATGCGAAATTTTATCAACTAAATTAAATGTAAAAGAGATTTTACGTTACTGAACTTTTATTTATAAAACGATTGCGCTGCACGTAATTGTATGCTGAACCATGCGCCAGTTATTAAATATTATGTAAATATTCTGAACATTCGTATAATTAATTGCAGTCGTTTATTAAACATGCACGTTGGAATAAAATCTGTTACAAAATATCTTCTGACTTCTAGATTCATTTTTTTAAAGTTCATCAAAATCTACAAGATACGAGCTTCCAGTTCTTGTTAGTTTACTTAATCTACTTATACTCTACGATTTTCCTTCGTGTTTGTGAACAATATCAAAACTTGATATAATTTAGAATAATCTAGCAAGTTTTAATAATCCGATTACGTCATTAACTAAGAGGTTGTTCAAAATGTTGCTTGCATTTAAATTCTCGTTTATACATATAATTTGAGAGCCTTTAATCAATGACAGTGTATTTAATTTTGAAAATATTTTTTCATGTTTAGAATAAACTATTTCCTTATTTAAACTACGAAATTAATAATTGTTAAATAAATAATTATAATTTGTCAAATAAATCTACACTTTTAAGTTTATTAAATAAATAATAATATTATTCCAAACTTTATTTATCTGAATGCAATAACCTACATGTATTTTTCAATTTTCCATAAGAAATGAGAGTAGAATTGCAATTGTTTACAACCCTTGCTTACAATTCTTTTTATTGAAAGATTACAAATATTTAAAGTATCGGTAGTAGAAAATGAGAGGTAAGAAAATACAGTGGCTCCAAAAAGTATTCGTACACTGTATTATAAGGAAATTCACCTAATCCTGAAATTCTGATTTCATTAAAATTTCGTGTGTGTACAAAGCATAGTGTGTCCTACATGGAGCAAAATTTTGGCGACAAAATATCTTTTAAGGGGGCTAATAATGAACATCAAAGTTTCAATGATTATTCGCGTATTGAATACAAGCTTTTCTAGGTTCCTTTTTATGACAGGACGATAGAGTATTAAAAATTAAACATCTTCTGTTCGAAAAGTTTTGCTTCATCAAGTGCCATTACAAAGTTATCTTTAAAAAATGAGAGAAAACTTAGAAACTTCAACGCTGATTTTACCGCTCTAAAATAGCATTTAGATGAAAATAAGAGATTAATTCATACGTATACTATTACAATCCTCATATCTACAAAGTTTGATCAAATAAGTCTATCAGACTCAGAATTTCAGGGTTAAACGAATTTATTTGTGACATAGTGTACAAATACTTTTTGGAGCCACTGTATATTATACTCAAGCAAATATACTCGGATTCGACATGGTGTTAAGCACTATTTAACTTTATGTGAATATATCCGTCTTAGGCATTTTGTACTGCATATGTTGACGACGAATATATCCGTCATAGCCGTTTAAGAGGTTAATAATCGATGTAGTTGACGCGATGCTAAACTCCTATGTGAAAAGAAAATGAAGGATATGATGAAAGTATCCAGTAAAAATTATGAAGAAATACTGAGGAACTTCATGCTGTGCAAAATCTTTATCAATCAGAACCTATATTCTCCAGCCTTTTATTTTCCAATACCTACCTGACCTGCACTAACAAACTAACCTCCTTCATGCTGCCGTTCCACGTGAGAGAAAGCTCAGAAACTTCAACGTTGATTTTACTCCTTTAAAATGGCATTTAGATGAAAAGAAGAGATTAATTCATACGTATACTATTACGATCCACATATCTACAAAGTTTTATCAAATAAGTCTATCAGACTCAGAATTTCAGGGTTAAACGAATTTATTTGTGACATAGTGTACGAATACTTTTTGGAGCCACTGTAGGTGCATAAAAATCTTAGGTAACCGAGGAAACTTAAACTATATATTGGTTTTCCCGAGTTCACAGCCAGTTGTAATAAAAAACTGTTAGTTGCGGTTGGTCGACGCTTGGGTGCCGTAAAATGTGTTTGCCGCCCAAGTGTGCTACTCGCTGACCTTCTAGTCTTTACGACGCGACGGTCTACGTCTTCTTAACACTTTTTTTAACAGCAGCTCGTCCCCCTAAAGGAGAAGAAACGTATAATCCTATAATCTAGAAGGCAAACAAAGTAGAACGGAAATTGTGTATCGCTAAATTTTCACATAACACATAATGAGAAGACGTTTTATCCAGTTTTGAACATAGGTCCAGACATTTGAAATATAGGGACGGCATTAGTATTTATAAATGGCACATTCTGTTCGTAATTGTAAAAATCACTTAACCCTTAACAAACGAGCACATTTTTCTAAAACTATGACCAGTAGGTCGACGGATTTTTAGGAAATTAAGTGCTTCATTTCCAGAGTGAGAAAAGGTACATAATTAATATTGCTTTATTGGATTTTATGAAAACTTACAGTAATAATAGGTAGTATATGAACAGATATGTCCTTATAGAAGAATACCGAAGTGAAAATTTCAGAAAAATAATAGGAATTGAAATAAACGAATAGATGCGTGTATGTAATGTACACATTTGTATACATTTATAAATTTATTTTTTATAGATTAACGATATATTTATACAAAATTACTTATATTTTTTTGGGCGTGGTGCTTTCCTTTGCCATATTTTATAAGGCTTAAATTATGGATAGAAAAAATAAAAATAGCACGCATGTACGCACAACTTCGTTTCTCTTTCTTCTAACAGATAGTGCTCCGAAAATGACGATAACAAACTTTATTGAACGTATATAAAACGATATATTTTCGCTCAATCCTCGGAGAAGAATGAGGGGAATGCGCTCCAGAGCACGACAAAAAACAATTGCCAATCGCCCTTAACTGTTGCATGTATAATTAAGGCCAAACCTAACAGATTTTGTAAAATATCACGCCATGCCGCGTGTATGGCGGCATTCGATTCTTTTAGAATATTTATAATGTCGCGAGTATGTCGGCATTCGTTCGTTAAGGGTTAAAACATTATTTGTTATAATACATTTATTTTACTTATATGAGGTCTTCACCCATGGTCGACTCTTGGAGAACTGACGAAAATAAAAGAAAACATCTTAAATTTGTCAGCCACAGGATGGCGACACCCATCGACATGATGCAAATGCATCACGCAATAGTAATCCATTCGCATTTTCTCGGTGTTTCAGTAGTGTATATATGTGTCCATAATTATGAAAGTGGTCTAAGTCATATATTTCTTGTTTCGAGATATTTAATGAATTACATTTGAATAAGTTAAAAAATATTTTTATATTATGCAATATTTTAATTTAGAATTTTATTAGTCTTGATTAATGAAACTTTATTAAGAATGTGAAATTTTGTGTGAATCTCATACGGAAAGGTTGTTTTTAAAGTTTGAATTGACTTAGACCATTTTTAAAATTAACTGAATAACCTATAAATGACTTAAAGTGATAAAAAAAACTATAAGATTTATTAGGTCTATAACTATAGATTCGTTTATAATTCATTAACATTTATTAATTATTTTTGTAAAGTAATCCATTTTTATCATTTTAGGCTCTTATCATTATAAGTTTTGAGATTCTTAAAATGTTTCTGCAAAACTGGAGGGATGCAGAGTGGTAGTAAACACATAATATCTTCGTTTTTCTTTCGTTACTTGTCTAGTGGTGGTGTATAATGGAAGTAATTTAATATTTCCGTATATTTCTGGTCAACATGACAAAATGGCTAACACAATATAACGGTTCTTTTTTTACAAATTCACGAATGAATTTGTGTTTCTCGTTCAAATAATGTGTTACCATCGTTACCATTATCATCGTCGGCTGATTTGTAATAACTAATAAACACAAATTTTTCAAATTTGTGATTTAGAACACTTTCATAGTTAACAGTAAATGAATTTCGTATAATGTTGGAATAGCAACCACTGTCTAATCGTTCATTTTTTACAATATCGTGAAAATTACATTGAATTAATTTAGTTTAAAGTAATATAATGTGAAATAACTGATAAACTCATTATTTTTAAATTTTGACTTAGACCACTTTCATAATTATGGGTATATATAATTTCTCTTCGCTTTTTTTGTAGAGTAGAAATTTATTCAGTGTTATTAAACACAATATTATTAAAAGAGATTTAGAATTCAAAAGTGGATTAGAAGGAAGGAAATCAAAAGGAAAAGGATGTGGATATTATAAGTACAACTAGTTTTCCGTTTCCCTCCGTTTATTTTTTTTTTACTCTAGTTTTTAAGTTGTATCCTTTCGTTCTTGTTTCTTTAGAAAATATCGAAAGGAGAAACGCGTTTCCACAAAGAGGCAGAAGGGAAGAAACGAAAACAGAGACCGAAGCGAAACTCATTCAGCGCGTAACTTTAATGTATCTAAAACCTAACGGTAATGTTTCTCTTAATGGCGCTTTTGAAAACCGCGGCTATTTTTTCTTCAAACAAACTAAAGAGATTGTGGGCACGTAGCAAAATTGAGGCTAGATTTCAGACGATCTCGTAATTCGATAATACTTTCGTTTAACTCGTTGCCACAAATGACGTCTATAGCCGACCGATCTTTGGCGATATGATAGGCAAATGACGGCTATAACCGTCGTGCACATTTTAGTCAATAAAAAAAAGAACAGCGTTAGTACGAAGTGTACTAACACATACATTTGTTAATTATTGAGTAACACATCTAGAAAAAAAGTTATAGCATGCCAGACAGCATATTAATTGTTTTTTATGCGGTTATTATTATACTATTTTATAAGCAAAATAACTTACAAATGATAATTTTGTTTCAAACTGATTTTCTTGTGTTAAGATTGCACCTATTTACTCTCTTTTATTCATAGGAATCATTTTGAATTAGTAAAGCAAATGCTGTATAGTCGTCACGACGGTCATAGCCGTCATTTGCTCTGGGAAGAGAAAAAATGACATGATGAGCAAATGACGGTTATAGCCGTCGAGAGTTTTTTTTGGAAAAACTGTAGCCAAATGTGATAATTTTCACTTCCAAACATACAACTTACACTTGATTCCATCTGGCAGTCATAAACAATTGAAAAAAGAAACAAAGAAATGTGTTTCTGAGCACGATCATCAAATTAAAAGCATGCGGCAACGGGTTAAATAAGAACAAATTCATCGAAACGCATAACTGATTCGACGATTAATGCAGGTCAAGCAGCAATTCAGGGGTTTTGTCTGCTCATTGAGACAGCTATACTGCGCCAGAGCAGATGCAGATGTAATTGAATTTTCGAGCGAGATCGATGGTGGTCATTCACGACAGCTTAATTAGGTTTCACGAATGCCTATCGAAAATCACGTGGCTGATATTCTGTCAGCCGTTAGCATTTTGGAAATTCTATGGTTCGTTAAATTGCCGGGCGACAACCTGATATAAATGCATGTAACACGCATTTGTACGTGTACGTATACATATTACGTATGTCGCGGAATGCTTGTCAAATTTTCATAATTATTATTTTGTGTTCTCTAACAACGGTATAATGAAAATTCATGATGTCAGGCTATAAGCATGCAAAAATGAATTAACAAAACAATGTTATAGTATGAAAAAAAAAGAAGCGAAACGAACCTAACTTATGTTAGAATCTTCTCAAAATGATGAATACGTTACAAGCAATGTAAAAAAACAGTAAAAAGAAAAATATATCGATTCTGAATTAAATGAAAGCGATATTTGAACAAAACTTCAAAACAAAACTCACCGTTATTCAAGTACAATAAACGAAGTAAACTTGTCGTACGAATAAAGTAAATAGTTACTTTATTATTAGAAACCAGCAATCATTAAACTTAAGTAAACTAGTTTGGTGAAGTTTCATGATATGATTTTTATGGAGCTTTTAATACTACCACACGATTGACGTTTCTTTACACGTTAAAAAAAATAATTGCAGTTACAGATGGATATAACAATGATTTTCAGCGTTCGCAAAATCACAGCGTATAGGTACAGTGGCGCCAAAAAGTATTCGTACGCTGTATTATCAGGAAACTCATCTACTTCTGAAATTCTGATTTCAATGAAACTTCATGTGTGTACATGGTGTGTCATGCGCGTAGAAATTTTTTTCGCGGCAAAATATCTTTTAAGGGGGCTGATAACGAATTTTAAAGTTTCAACGATTTTTCACGCTTTGAATACAAGCTTTTCCGTTGTCTTTTTTATAGCAGGGCGATAGAGTATTAAAAATTAAACATTTTCTATTTGAAAGGTTTTGCTTCATCAAGTACTGTTACAAAGTTATCTTTAAAAAATGAGAGAAAACTCAAAAACTTCTAACGCTGGTTTCACCCCTTTAAAATGGCATTTAGATGAAAAGAAGAGATTAATTCATACGTATAGTATTACAATCTACATACCCACAAAGTTTTATCAAATACTTCTGTCAGACTCAGAATTTCAGGGTTAAACGAATTTATTTGTGACATAGTGTACGAATACTTTTTGGAGCCACTGTATATGATTGGGTTTACGGTTGGCGAATTTGATGTATACATCGTGTACATGTATAGTCAGTAAAATTTCAAACCGTTAATAAGAGAATATGAAGATTTCATACACTTATGAATAAAATTAGACGAATCCTAGGAAAAGATAACAGTATTCCTTGTATTTGTTTAGAAAAAGGTTACATAGACTAGAAATACAGTAGTACGGAAATATAGACATAATTACCTTGGATGTACTTAAATCAACAAATTTTGCTCCTTTGTGTGTTTCTGACTTTTCTGCGCCTTTCATAGTACAATACTTATAGTAAAAAAATGCAAATGATTTAAACCTCCTCCAATTGTAGCTGTATTTAACAGAGTAAAAACAAAAAAATGCAATCGAGATATTATAGGAAATTCGATTTAGATTGATCTCCGGCGAAGAAACCGCATTTCTTCCGGTACCTAATAACAAACAAATACAGGGTGTCGCAGGTTTTAATGTTCAAACTTTGTCAGTGTATTCCATGGCACAAAGTAAGAAAAAAATGTTATGTAAACATAGATCATATAGAGCTTTATTAAGAAGTTATAACAAAAATTCAGAGTAGGAATAGTAATCAACTTCATGTTACTGCGAGCATTGGCTTCGATAGATCAACAGTACTGTGTTTTCAGTGTGTTTATGTAAGCTATGTTTACTATCTGAGGTCACCAAACATTGAAACGAATTTTCGCCAATAATAGCTTGCGAGGATCGCAACGAGGGCTGGCGTGTGAATAGATTCAAGCGGACACGTTTAAACACTAAGAAATAGGTAATTATTTACTTTAGGGACCTCAACTCCGATTTTAATGATTCTGAAATATGTTATAGAAGAGAGTAATCTGAACAACTTTTTCCTATACATATAACCGTCGCTCGGCCTTAGTTTCCGAGATATTTGTAAAATTCCTTCCGTGCTACTATTGGGTTGGAGGGAAAGTTCTGTCGTATTTTAAATAGGCAGGTAATTTTTCTTGTAAATAAAAAGAACATCTGGCTAGTCAGTCATTGAGAATTTTTTTAATTTGTTTACCTGCTGTATAATATAAAAGGAGTCCTTTTTTACCATACATCATTTACTTGTGATATTTAAAGTAAAAAAACATGTCAGTAGATAAAGTGCATTTACGACATTGCATTTTGTATGAATTCCAAAAAGGAAGCAACGCATCGGTTGCATGTAAAAATTTATCTGCGGTATTTGGAAAAGATATTGTAAATGTTCATACTTGTCAAAGATGGTTTAGCAAATTTCGTTCCAGAGATCTGGGCCTCCAAGAAAGTGATCGATCTGGACGACCATCCAAGATCGATAATGATGTTTTGCGATCCATGTTGGAAAATAATCCACATTTAACAAGTCGAGAAATTGCAGAAGAGTTTCACATTTATCATACAACTGTTGGAGATCACATTAAATCTCTTGGGTTTGTGTTAAAGCAAAGTGTTTGTGTTCCACATGAATTAACGGAAACGGAAAATACCACAAAACTTTCCCTCCAACCTAATATATTGAATTTTTGTTATAACTTCTTAATAAAGCTCTATATGATCTATGTTTACATAACACTTTTTTCTTACTTTGAGCCATAGAATACACTGACAGAGTTTGAATATTAAAACCTGGGACACCCTGTATAAGAAACGTAGTTACTTTTTTCGTGTTGAAGTCCCTCTACTCATAAATTAACGAGCCCAGAATCCTTGGTTCCTAGTTAATGTTAAAAATCTAACAAATGTATCAAAATTTTTACATCCGACTGTGTTCATGTACACCTGTGTTTTGCTGCGTAAGCCGTTCTCGCGAGCTTGCAACGCGATAAAACGTGGAAGAGCGAGGGCTCCGCGAATTCGGCTGAATTTCATAAAGTGGTGGTGATTTCCCGTTTACTTCTACAGACATTTTATCGTTTCCACAGAATTATTTCGAAACCTGTAACTTGTTCTCCGCGGCAAGCAATCAGCATAACTGGGAGAGTGACGCAGGCTGCAATACGGGAGAGCGTTGTGCTTGCTGCCTCGTCTAATTGCAAATGCGAACTTCTATGGAAGCGCCCGCGGAATTTCGGTAACGGACGACGGTACTAATTTCGTGGAAATACGTAACCGGTAAATCGTCCGAATGATAAATACTGGACGATTAACACGGTGTTTTCAAGCCTCCCGGTGACCGACGCTAATGGAAGTTACCGTTCTTCATCCACGAAGGATAGTTGCTTTTAGGCCCTGCGTGAAATATGAAATAACAATTTCTAAGTCATAAGACGGGTACGTACGAAGTGTCTGTTTGAATATGTATAGGAAAATTCTATTAAATGATTTTAATAAAGTGAAAGGTGGGACTTAGGTGTGAATAAATAAAAGTGAAGTGATTAGAATATTAATAAATATATATTTAAAATAATTTAATGATAACAACTTAAACGACTGTACAACTTAGCAACTTCTACGTTCACAGTCAAAATCTTTCTTCCACGTTAGTCAAACACTTTCTGCCCCGCGCTCGCATTTTCCCCGTCATATATTCTTCTAAACACTCGTTTCCTTTCTTTCTAATTCTAAACCTTTCTCGATATATTCGGTCAGGTTCACCCAAAATTCCTCAGTCGCGACGTCGTCTCAAATCCTCAGCATACGCGACTCAAAAATACTCTAGTCTGAATATTCTGCGTTCACAGGGTTCAACTCAAGAGTTTAACTCAAGCTCTGTTCGCACTTTCCTAGAATCGTGTCCACTCAATCGCATTCCTAATTATATAAAATAAAATCGACGATCAAAGGAACCTGATTTTTGGTTAAATAAGGTATTAAGGTAAAATGTTTGAAAATATGATGTGTTAAGAAATGGGCTAGGCTTAATAAATATCGCTAGCATACCAACGAATACATATTAATCCTTTCGCTTTGAGCGCTGCTTATAGGCGGTATCCACGAGATGACCTGTGGGTACGAGCACCGCTTATAGGCGGCATCCAAATGTATTTTATATTTTAATAATTTTGTATCTTAATAATTTTGTAAGCCTTTTCATATTAAACATGTAAATATACTTATTACATTAGAGCAACGATTGTGAAAGATAAACCCTTGCCAAAAATACCAACGACTATAATATCGTTGCGCCTCCGTTGAAGCCTTATTATACTCATCACAAGAGATCTGTGTTTCAAAATAACTTTATAAAATGTTAAAATGGTTCAAATTTAATGCAACACCAGTGAAAAAATGTTTATTAGATTTAACTTTTTGTTATATCTTATGCTGATTAGTGTCGAGGATCTATATATGTTAGAGTGATGAGGTAGAAACGGGACACGGGATATCCCTCGGATATCCGTCAACACGGGATAGTGATCATTGCAAATGATTACAAAATGCAATGCCTATACATCATACTACATGATGTATATAAAGCTATGGCCAAACGATGATTTTTTTTATGTGCAATTACGGTTTGAAAAAGAGAAATCACTTTGTATGATTTTCATGATGTCTCATATTTATGTTATTCTTATGATTTTCAACAAATATCGAAACACAATTTGCATCGTTTTATTCTCCATTTATTTCGTAATATGCTGCTTTGTAAATTTTGTAAATATCACTCCTACTTTCATTTTTACGGGAATTTTCGCAAACCTCTGCAAACTCGTCGATTCGGCCCGGTATTCTTCACTTAGGTACACTCCTTTTGCTCGGTGCTAAAAGGGTTAATAACGCCCTAAAGCGATCACTGGAGTTAATTGATAATTTACGACAGGTACTTTTAACTGAACATATTTGAAATCAGAAGAATGGGAGCAGATTTCAACAGTGTAATAACACACTGTGCGCCTTGTTTTCCGGCGATTAAAGAGCGCATGCGGTGCGCTTGATTCAGCTGAAGCGTGTGCGTTCGGACAAAAGAAATGCTCGCTCCCCATTTCGTACCGTCTAATCGTGTGTAATAGCATTTGCAAATATTTACATATCAATCTGTTCGCATAGTATTGACACGGAGTGGAGAGGATGATCCGGTTCACGATGTAGCAGCTGCAGATTTTATTTCTGCTTCAGGATCTCTCATTATCATTATTACTTTTTTCCTGCGGGGAACGTGTGGTGTTTCATAGTAAGTTCGACAGGGTTTTCCTTTATCGATACCGACACAACGAGACAAAATACAGAAGCGTGGTCACATGGACTGTCGAATACGGTTTATGGCGTCCTCAAAAACTCTATTCATATGCTAGCCCTTAAAAAAGGCTGTTTGTGAAACTTGGTGGAGGTGCTGGCACTCTGGAAATTTTCGAAGGAAGCTTGGGTCTTCGAGTGGACAAAGGACTTTCTTTTGAAGGTTTTCCGGGTGTTGCCACATTCCCTGCTTAACAAAGGGTTTTAGAAATTCCGAATAGAATAGAGGGGGATTATCTCGATTAATCAGCTTCATAGATCGAATAAATAAAGACCTACCGAATAAAATTATAATAAAGAATACAAAAATATAGTTTTTATATATAATAAACATTTTGCTTGGCAGGCGATTTAATTTTATACAGATATGTATAATTATAGAATAATTGAAGTGAGGAACTTCTATGAAAATCTGCGATTTACGCCTAGGTTAGAGGCCGATCCCTCTTTGTAAATTCGCTAAAAATATCTGCAAGCATATTACATAAAAATCGTAAGTGTGGTATTAAAATTAGAAAAGTCTACGATTTTCGGAATTAAGAGTTATGTATTGATTAAAATCTTTAAAATTTGATATTTGGTCCAATAGGAAATGTAATTATCGTCCCCGAAGGAGTTTGAAATAAGCAAATATATCATAGATGGATAGCAAATATATTATAGATCTAATAAATAAAAACCTACCGAATCAAATTATAATAAAGAATAAAAGAATATAGTTTTTATACATAATAAACATTCTGCTTGGTAAGCGATATAATTTTACACAGATATGTACAATTACAAAATAAACGAATCGATTAATTGAATCGAGGAACTTCTATGAAAAGTTATTATGCGATTTATGCCTAGGTTAGAGACTCTTTGCAAATTCGCTAAAAATATCTGCATGCGTATTACATAAAAATCGTAGGTATGGTAATAAAATTAGAAAAGTCTACGATTATCGGAATTAAGAGTTATGTATTGATTAAAGTCTTTAAAATTTGATATTGGGTTCAATAGAAAATGTAATTATCGTCCCCGAAGGAGTTTGAAATGAGCAAATCGTGATGAATTGGATAATAGAATAAGAGTAAATGGAATGGGTGCATACCAATATCAGATCTGTTAAACCTCTCTCACTCCTACATGTTCCCATAAAATCCGAATGTTCCCATATCGCGTGACATGGAATTAGGTTCGATTCGCACGAAGCGATTTGACACGCTTTCATCCCAAATCGTCAATTCTTTTTCTTTCCCCGAGCCTTCAAATTACCGTCACGGCTAGGCTTTGCCAGAAAACTTTTCACAGAAAACGTTTCTTCCAGAACTTCGCTCAGCCAAATACTTTTCTACAAATGTAATATTCAAGGCATAAGTGTAATATTTTTATGGGTGTATTCTATGTTATAATTGTTATAAATTATAATTTCTGTAATTAGCATTAATCTTATCCACTATTTCTTTAAGGTTTCCTGACAATGTTGTTATTAACATGTTGAGTGCCACGTCAGTCACCGGTGACTGACAGTGTAAAATATGATATAAAACTAGAAAATTTACATTGTTTTAAGTAATTACTGAAAATTTATTTCAAATTTATTTAATTTTTATTCATTACAAGATTATATCATTGATGCATTTTAATGGATTTTATTGAAACACGGTAAACATGAAAACGGTTGGCGCATAACGCGTTAAACAAATGTCTATAAGTATTTCATTCTAAACGTGAATATTTCCTACTGCAATAAGAAACAATGGCGCTAATATATTTACGCATCTGTGTCGAGTAAATTTCAATTTGTTAATAATGCGCAATACTAGCGCTTTTAAGTAGAGCGCGTGGCCTGACGGGGATTTTCTTAAAAATTCGCGTGGCGTTCAACGTGTTATAATATTGTCTCTCACATATTATGGTATCTACAATTTTTATAACAAGTACTTAAAATGATAACAATTTTTTTTATAACTTTGACAAACACTTATTTCTGTTTTTTAATTAGTTATTTCTGTTTTTTAATTAGTAATTTAGTTTTATAACTTTGACAAACACTTATTTCTTATTTCTGTACTCCACTTTTAAATAGTGTTGCTATTTCGGTGTCTAGGCTTCTAACTACGCTTAATTGTAGGTAACTTCTCCCAATACAGCTAGTTCCGCCATGGAACTTTGCCGCATGCTAATGAAACAATACCAGCGTACGTGCTTTAACTGCTCATATTAAACATTTATCGCTAAAATATTTTGGTGTTCGTTTCAATCGATTTGCATTGAAAGAACTATATTTTGACATTACTGTTTCCGAGCAATTCATTAGCAGTAAGTACACCTTCGAGAACAGCGAATAGCGAGCAAAGGGCTCCTTGGCAAAGAGCGAACACTGTGCGCTCTGGAAGCGGTACATCAAAGGGACTGTTCGTGAGCTGTTCTCGAACTCCAGTGTGGATACCATGCTGTGTTGGTTAACGAACAGTTTGCGAACAGTTCTGGCCAATGTAGATCCAGCATTACATCCGTTGCGAACTGCTTCGTTTCTTATTTCCGCTCTGTATTTAGGGTAAGGTTGTTTAAGTCGTACCCCTTAAGGAAAAATCCGTATAAAACATAGGATTTATCGAATAAATAGAAATTAAATATATTATTTAAAACTTGTGTTAATATTGTTGTTATTTATTGTAACGAAATTGGAAAATCTATATGTTTTCATTTAAAATAAACTATATCTTTAAAAACCTACATTGGCACGCACAAGTAATCGGTTTCCTAAGTCGTACCACCCATAGCCTAAGTCGTACCTAAGAATTCAATAAAGCAACAATAATGTTTAAAACGTACTTTTTATTTATCTGTTTGTATAATACATAAGTATTCAGTTAGTACAAACATTACACACAAAGTTTTTTATTCTTTTGTCAACTCCAGCGCATAAATCGTGAACCCATGATTTGCATTTCAAGCATTTAATCATGTTTTCCTCCCGATCTTCTCCGCAAATAAAACAAAACCAATCACTTTTCTTCTTTTTAATGTTTAATGCCAATTCTTTTTTATTCTTCCTTTTTATTCCTACGTTTCTTTTATTTGCCGCATTTTTTATGTTTTCTTTATTCTGCGTTGACGTTATTTCAACTGATGAGGTAGAGCATCCACGGAATACTTTGCTGTGATTTATTATGGGAATAGGAGCTAAAATATTTAGGGATGTTATATTGTCTATGAGCTTCATTAAATCCAATAACTCTTTCCGATAATTTGGTTAACGCCTCTTCCATATCTTCTTGTTTCCATTTATTATAAATTCGCTTTAACTGCCTTGACATAATTATGGTTTAAAAATAGGAATGAAAGCAACGTTAATTGAAAGACGGTAAAAGCAAGAAGTAATTTCTTAAATTGTACCAGTACGATTTAGGAACCTCATACCGGTACGACTTAAGACACGACACAAGTTACATTTAAAAGTCATGTAACTTAATATTGAATAAAATTAATACGATTTCGTTTCGACCAAACGATTGTGTAAATTCTTCTGAATTTATATCTAAAAAGTAACACAATTTTAACAATAATTAATTTGCAAAATGAACTACCAAACATAGGCAGAAAATTATAAGAAAATTGAAATAAACTTACCTGATCACCGGATTTATAACGAGGCAGATTCACGGCAGAAAATCAAATGTAAAGCATTTTATTGACTGAAATGTATATTTGACTGTGATTGTATGCGCTGTTATCGCTGTAATTCATTCAAAATTCAAGTAGTACGACTTGAGCAACCTTACCCTACTTAAATGTATTTTGTGTATTCCTTTTTTCAATTATTATAAATCATAAGCCTTAAATTTTATATGAAATTCTATTCCTAAATAGAGGTCTGCTACGTTTTGTGTTTTCTTGCTGTTAGATTTTGCACGTGGTTAGGGATTCTGTGTAATAAAGTTAATCAATTTTAAAAATCACAAATATGTAGTTTATTATGAATGGAAAAGAGTAAACAAATTAAACAATGTCTTCGACTTTTAATCGACACAAAATTTAAATTCTCGATCTATTTTTTCTTTTACCTGTCCACATATGTTCGCTCATCATGACGGTTCAGTCAAGAAGAATCCATCATCCGCTCGATAATGCATACCTTGGTCACTTCTGCCAACATTCTTTCGTATACCACACTCATACCAACTAATTCACGATAATTGTTTCCAATGCCTATAAATTAGTTTCCCTACATTTTCTCACTTCTTTCTTTCTCGTTAAAATAGTGGATCCGAATAGACATAATTTTTCGAATCCCAATCGTGGTGTTTTATCAGCATTCATGAATATTATAATTCATTTCTTCAAGGCTGATCTAATGTTGAAGGTTTCGAACTGAGTTTACCACCCATATTTAAACGGGTGACGGTTTTATCTACTTTAAACAGAAATTACTTTGTTAAATATTTATAAATGCATACATCTATGTTAAATGAAAACAGTAAAATTTTATTTTGCGGAACACTGAATGTATAACTCGTGAAACCGAAGTTATAAAAAATGAACTTCGAGTATCGATCTCGTTCGAAACGTGTGTGGCACTCAATGTGTTAAACATCCTACCATTTGCTTGATTTTTTCTAGAGCAGATCAAGGTGTTGTGACTCACTGGTTAAGTCCTGTTCCTCGATTTGGACTGTTTTCAAGAGGACGTCATCGAGACAAAACAAAATGAACGTGTATCGGTTCGGTGGCATCTGTCCAAAAATGCCATATAAATTCTGTTAAGATATTTTTAACGCGTCTACTCTAATCCACTCTATTCTATGCTATTACGCATATACAGTGGGTGCAAAAAGTATTCGTGCAGTGGTACAACTTTGACTTCTATCATTTTATACTATTAGAAGAAATGTCCAAAGAAAATCAGACTGTTGCTTTTTAAAAATTCAGGATACCATATAACTTTGAGTTATAAAAATAAAGTGACAATCATTTGCTAACAGTGAGATCATTTTTGTATAATGAAATGGACTTTATAATTGTGCCCATAATTATGAAAGTGGTCTAAGTCATATATTTCTTATTTCAAGATATTTAATGAATTACATTTGAATAAATTAAAAAATATTTTTATACTATTGCAACATTTTAATTTAGAATTTTATTAGTCTTGATTAATGGAAGTTTACTATGAATATGAAATTTTGTGTGAATTTCATATCAACATGTTTTTAAAGTTTGAATTGATTTAGACCATTTTCAAAATTAACCGAATGTCCTATAAATGACTTAAAGTAATAAAAAACTATGAGTTTTATTAGAAACAATAATTTTAATGAAATAATTCATGAACGTTTATTAATTATTTTTAAAAAATAAACCATTTTTATCATTTTAGGCTTTTATCATCATGAGTGTTTAGATTCTTAAAATGTTCCTGAAAAACTGGAGGGATATATGGTAGAAAACACATAATATCTTTATGTTTTTCTTCCGTTACTGGTCTAATGGTGTTGTATATAATGGAAGTAACTTAATATTACGGTATATTTTTGGTGTTCCCCTTTTAGGTAAAAGATCCAAAACGAGAATTTAGAATCATCTAAAAAAGTTTTATAGAACATCTTATAAAGTTCATTTTACAAGAATCTCATCCATTGAACTTACAGCGAAGAGGGCAACGCGACATTTTAAAGTTATGTTTATATAATTTCTTTAAATTTTTGACTTAGACCACTTTTATAATTAACACTAAATGAATTCCACATAATGTGGCAATTACAACCATTATCTAATAGTTCAGTTTTGACGATATCGTAAAAATTACTTTGAATTAATTTAGTTAGGAATAATGTAGTGTGAAATAACTGATAAACTCATTTTTTTTTTATTTTGACTTAGATCACTTTCATAATTATGGGAACAATTAATAAAAAACAAAATAAGTACTATAGGAAAATGATGAAACCCTCTATTTGGGCGATATTCATCGCCGTTAATTATTAATAATAAACAAGTTTGAACGTGTAAAGTTGTTTAAACCATATTGTTCAACACAAGACATATCCAATCAAATGTTTAATTTTTATAAAAAATTTATTATCCTCACTTTTAACTAACATTTATAAAGTGTACGAATACTGTTATCATGTGAAACTTCGCACTCGATCGTTTTTTCCTTAATTTTTAAGCGACAGTACATGAAAAGTAAGTAATTTTTTTTAATTTTGTTATTTATACACTGTATTTTTATATAATACAACACGGTTTTGTTGATGAATGTTGGAAATTCGTATCTTAACAAATAAACAAAAATCAATCGCCTCGAAGAAATATTTATGTAAGATCGAGGAGGTTCCAGGAACGGGTCAAGTGTTTTTTCCAACAATTCAAGAATTAGAGGACCCTAACGAACTGTGTCCTTTAGCCTCTTCTATTCATTCGAGTCTTGCCTCTCGCTGTGTATAGATCAAGTTCAGGAAACGATATACCTTCCTTTAGAGATAAAGTTTAGTAAATTCTTAAGAAGAAAAGTTATCTTTATTTTATTCCTTTTAATCCATAATCTCCAATAATTAACGTATGTTCTTGCTACATATAAATGATAGAAGTCAAAGTAATATCACTTTACGAATATTTTTTGTACCCACTGTACATGTGCGCTCACATACTTCGTTCTGTTTTGCTATCTGCTCCTCCAACTAACCGTGTAACTTTGACAGTTTTATTACGTGAGACCGGTGAATATCTCAAAGGGACTACCACGGTATTACGAGTATTCAGGGCGACATAATATTTTCTATTTAAATTCCGTAGGCTTTTTAACGCCCACTCGACATCCGGTAGGGCTACGTCGTTTTTTATACTTCTTTTTGTAAAAATAAGTCATGGCTGCATCACTACTATTCTTCTACTTTCATTCTTCACATGTACAGTATTGTACGAATTAATATAAACATGCGCAATCATTTGATGCTCTTACATGTTTTCACATTGTTGTACAAAGATCCATTGTTATCACAGGAGTATCAAAAACGCTCTATTTCTGTTTCATTATTTGACCTACAGTGGCTCAACAAAGTATTTGTACACTTTGTTACAAGAAAATTTACTTAATTCTAAAATTCTGATTTCAATGAAACTTTGTGTGTATATATAGCATAATTGGTCGCATATGGAACGATTTTTTTCTGGCGGGGGAAGTGTTTTTAAGAGGATAAAATTAACCTCCAAATTTCAACAAACAAACTTCAACAGTTTAACGTATAATTAAAGTATAATCGTTTCTAAGATTTCTTTTATGATAGGGTGATAGTGCACTAAAAATTGAACATTTCTTATCTAAAAGGTTTTACATTATCACGTTCCACTATAGAGTTACGATGAAACAACGAGGAAAGCTCAAACTCTTTGAACGATCGCTCCACCTTATTTTTTTTTATATTAATGCACATTCAGCCACTAGAAGGAGGTTATTTTGCAGATTTTATCGCATAAGATACATTACAATTACATTGATCCTTTACAAGTGTGTAGATTATTCGCCCAGGACATTTAATTACTAATAAACATTCTTGTTGTATTATGTCTTTAGACCGTAATCTTTTAAGAATGAACATAGAAGATTACATATAGCACTTGTGGATCTGTACAGTAGCACATTACATGATTAGGGGCGATGGTAATCTTGTAAACTTAGATCATGAGTAAATTTCAATCTGCTAATGTCAAATCAGGGACATTTCCATAGGATATGATCGATAACCTGTTTCTCGTATCTATATGTGCAAACAGGGTCATTCGCCACATCAATTTTGGCTAAAGAGAAGGTGAGACTATAATGATCGAATCGAACTCGGTTGATGATTACGATAATTTCTCGAGATAAATTTTTCCCCATATTTTTCTACGATTTTCTTCTTACAAATTAATTTTATACGACCTTTATATCGTCCATCATTAAGTATGAATCTATTGGAAGGCACATTATTTCTAGATCACCCTTAAATCGGTGTAAGAAATTTTAACAGTACTGTCAGGACCAGCATTTGTGACTCTTTTGGCTGACATATCAGCATTTTCGTTACTTCGAACCCCCAGATGAGATGGTATCCAGCAAAATTGTATTTTGTAGACATTGGTGTTGCGTGGTAAATTAGAGTAGAAATGTATGTAGGAAACAATTAATAAAAGATTATATATTTTAAAATAGTACAAAAGATAGTTAGGTTACAATTACATGAACATTGCGCACGGAATGAACAAAGGATGGGCGTCTTCTGTCAAAAAAAAAGCATTTCGTGACAAAATCGTTTTTACAACAACTCCGTTTCGCTCGCTCACGATCTTCTGCCCTCCGCGCAGGCAGTGCCGCCCCACGAAATAATTTCGCCACTAAACCTTCATAATCTTAAATCCTAATTAGTATAAATAAAACTTAATAAATCTATGGGTAATTTCTGGCTCCTACATGTATACAATGACGACCCTATTTTTTGTAGGTAATATTTCAACAGTATATGTATCGTATAATAGAAAGTTCATCGTAACGTCACGAGCAAACCCTGTAAAACTGACGTGCATTCAACATGATAATAAACTTACTATTGTATAAACTGAAAGTTGCGTGTACTTATTTATCGTTCATACATAACATGTGTTTTAAATTAGTGTAGAAATATATATAATGACGATCATATATCTGCCCAAAGTGCTTACCAGCCCTCCCTTCCTACCATACATTTAAGCAATGGTGATTGGTTCGGGATTGCCGTCACTCTTGGTGTAAATATCGGGCCATTGAAAGCATTGTGACACAACCAAGAAGACAAGCACGAGACAGCTCGAAACACAACTCAAAAAACATAACTAAACAGACAATTGTACCCATAATTATGAAAATGATCTAAGTCATATATTTCTTGTTTCGAGATATTTAACGGATTACATTTGAATATGTTAAAAAATATGTTTATATTATGCAATATTTTAATTTAGAATTTTATTAGTCTTGATTAATGAAAATTTATTAAGAACGTGAAATTTTGTGTGAATCTCATACGGAAATGTTTTTAAAGTTTCAATTGACTTAGACCATTTTCAAAATTAACTGAATGGCCTATAAATAGTTTAAAGTGATAAAAAGCTATAAGTTTTATTAGAAACAATAATTTTAATAAAATAATTCATGAACATTTATTAATTACTTTTGTAAAATAATCCATTTTTATCATTTTAGGCTTTTATTATTATGAGTTTTAAGATTCTTAAAATGTTCCTGCAAAACTGGAGGGATGCAGGGTGGTAGTAACCACATAATATCTTCGTTTTTCTATCGTTACTTGTCTAGACAAGTGTATCTAGTAGTGGTATATAATGGAAGTAATTTAATATTTCCGTATATTTTTGGTCAACATGGTAAAATGGCTAGCACAATGTAACGGTTTATTTTTTACAAATTCACGAATGAATTTGTGTTTCTCCTTCAAATAATGTGTTACCATCGTTACCATTATCTTCGTCGGCTGATTTGTAATAACTAATGAAGTCAAATTTTTCAAAATTTTGACTTAGACCACTTTCATAATTAACACTAAATGAATTCCGTATAATGTTGAAATAGCAACCACTATCTAATCGTTCATCTTTTACAATATCGTGAAAATTACATTGAATTAATTTAGTTTAAAGTAATATAATGTGAAATAACTGATAAACTCATTTTTTTTTTAATTTTGACTTTTACCACTTTCATAATTATGAGCACAATTCAAGAAACACATCTCAAAACACAACTCAAGTCAGAACCACGTAGTACCAGTATTTATATTAAACTAGAACAATCAACTACCTCTCGTTCATCTCTCTCTCGTTCAATTAGACACCTAAACAACTCCTGATATCAACTTTAATCACTCTCATCAAGAGCAAAACTGTTCGCTATACAAGGCGATTACAAAGTTTGAGAAGTATTTCGAGAGCAACACACCGCTTTAGCAGCTAGCTCGACGTACAAAACAATTGAGATATTTTGAGTAATGTTCATAAATTTTTTCCTTAATATCGAGTATATAAGGATAGAGATTGATATTAATAGAGAGGTTTCGAAGGAAAGATAAACAGCTTAACGGGTCGGAAAATACAATAAAGCTTTGACTGTTATGATTGATGGCAAAATCAAACGCATCCGCGAGTGCAGTACACTCAGCCGTAAATATGGCCGCGTTTCTGCTTATGCTTCTAACCACTGACATGTTCAAGGTATGACAGATACAGATTGTTCCAACAATTTTCGATTCGGTGCACTCATTTAGCATCCACACGTTTATCGCTGCCAAATCTAAAATATTGAAAAAAATCTTGAAGGGGCCATCGGAAACTTCCTGCTTTCACACTATATTTGCGTGCCATCTGGTCAACGACGTCCACACCGCACTTTGATTTATTATAAAACGTAATGGTTTCTGGAACACGTTTGTAATTGTCTTCTATTTGTACACCTGTGTGTCTGGTGATTAGAAGGAGGACTTTTACGTTAGGCTTACTTTTATACACAGTAAGGATACAGTTTTCTGATTTATATAAATGTGAGGGAAATAAAGTCATCTTGGCTTTTTCTTTCTTTACTGGTTTGGCAGTCCTCTTTTGCTTGACTGGATGGTTCCAATCAAAGTTGTTTTTTTCTGCAAGCAGTTTTTTAGCTGGTGGAACGCTGGTAAAGAAATTATCTGTCGTTATGTTTCTGCCTCGTTGTAAATATGGTTCGGCTAATGTTAGTGTTACAAACTGGCCCAACAATTGTGAGCATCGAATTTCATGTTTCCCCATATAAGGGAAATCATTCAAAACATATTTTGTTTGGACGTCAACCGCTAACAAATTTATGATACTTATTCAGCGCATATTGAGTAAACCTACATCGGGTTTTCGTTAGAAATAATTGTTCATCTCTCAAATATTGAGATATTTTCATACGGCTTATAACAAATCTGGCTATTACTTCTACATTTGTTCCATATTTCAGATATCAGCGCAAATTTATCTATTTGTAATCTTTCGGATCGTTGGATTTTTTGTCGAAGCGTATGAATCTCAGAATTTCGCTTTAGTTTATATTGTTGAGATGAGATTGAGATAACGAGTTGGAAGAGGAAACAGTAAAGACTTTACTTTCATTTTTATATTTATTATTGGATGAATGATTTGACGAACAAAGCAAACATATAAGGATTGTTTATAAACTAAGCTAGCCCGTCAATTTGACGGGTTTCGTAGAGATAGGTATACTAAATCGAGATTTCAAAAATTAGAAAGCTTAGGAAAAAAAAATTGTGTGTATAAATTCTTTAGATGAATTGATTAACTTATGATGCAAAATGGTTCAAATTACTGTTACAGTGTTTGAGATATTTCATTTTGAAGTGTGAAATCCGTCAAATTGACGGATCCCGTAAACCTAGTGTTAAACAAGGCACCTTAACCCTTTTAGTACCAAACGATGATATATCGTTGCGTATGCCATGACGCCTAACTATTTGCATCGCGAGAGAGCTCTATCTCAAAATAAATTTATAAAACGTTATAAATGTTTCATTTTTTTCTTTTATTCCGTAATATGCTTCTTGTTGAATTTTGTAAATATCATTCTTGCTTCCGTTTTTATGAGTTTTTTCCCAAACCTTAGAAAATTCGTTAAATTTGCTCGGTACTGAAACGGTTCAGTAGAGTCATGATGCAATGATAGAAATTATATCGTACAGTAAATATTGTTAAATGTTTCAAAAACTGGATCATTTTCTTCCTCTTCATAAGCGGACAGAATTTTCCAGTAGACCTAATATTTTAGTGTATGTACTCCCATCTAGAATAATAGAAACAATTGACAGAAATTTTCCCAACGTAAACTACCCGACACTATGACGTGTGCAGTCATTTGCTATAAGCGAGTTGCAACCCTTGGATCTAGTTTCCAGCAATACTCCGCGTGGTAAACCTACAGGTAACTTACGGTGTGATGAATCGGTATAGTGGATACATGAAACTGCTCAAAGGAAAACATTTTGACCACTGTTTCACTACTGTCAGGTTATTCCTGTTTTTGCACCGTGGTCCATTCAATCTGTACTCACCAGTATAGACGTGTAACAGTAAACATTACTCGTGTGTACTTAACAGTAGCTTGATTTAGCTACATTATTTTTACCGAATATTATATTTTTACCTATTGGTCTAAAAGTTGCATGCATGAACCTTAATTTTGTTGTAGACCTCTTTTAAAACACCTGCTATCATCACATTCTCATTTTCTATTTTCTTTGTAGAATCGGCATTTCAGAAAGGATTGCTTAATGCATTACGAGCATCAGCTAAATCGTACCGAATCAATTTCTTTCTTCCAAAAATACTATATGAACAAAATTTATTTTTGTTTATGTTATATCTTGTTTTATTTTGCGAGTTAAAATTGTATAAAAAGATAATGCAAAGTTGATATAGATTTTTATCAATTTACATACCTATGTATTACATACATACTGTATAATTATATGATAATTGAACACGTTTGAACCGAGAGTTCTGAAGAAATTAAATTGCTGATAATACGGTATGATAATCACTGATAATAATAATTGGTAGATTAAGCAGTGGCATCGATTGATATTTAACTACCGTTATCGATCCAGGTTTGAAACGGTACTTTCAAGTTTCTTATTTCTCCCCAAATCTCTCACACTACTGTTTACATAACACAAATATTTATACATAAGTGTATTTTTGATTGATTTTATTAATATTATATTAATTTTACCGAGCAAATTGAACAAAAATTCATTTTAATTTTGCAGCAGTCATTGAACATATAACATACTGTATTTACAAACTCTTTACACTTATATTTTTATGTATGTGAGACACATTTGGCCATAAAATTTGTAAAAAATAAAATAAATATATTAAATAAATACTCAGGAAAAATGATAAAATTGTCGAAAAAGAGATAAAAAAAGTGACATCGATTATAAACACAATAATGTTTAAAATGTCAAACTGCTTGATACATGTTATCGAGGAAGTACACCATCTAACTAAATATTAAACATTTTTAAAAATGTATTACTTTAGTCATTTAATTGAATTTCATAAGGTGACCTCAAAATTCATGCCTTTTTGATATTTAAAAAAATACTCGATCAGTGGTTTGTATTAAAAGGAAAACTTGATATATTTAGACATCTATATACTGTATCTTAATATACCACAAAACTTTATATAAATTTATCAAAAATTTAGAACATAGAAGTCAAGATTATACTAATTTTTCAATACTTTTATCAGCCATTGTATATGACGCTGGTAGCGAACATGTTTATCGATTAATTTCTTTTTACCTTTTGTTAAAATTTTAAAATTATTTGAGATTTATAAATTACATTAAGTATCTGAAATGTTAAAAGCGATTGAAATATATCTGTTTTCTCAAATTAAACGTCTATCATTTACATTAGGAAACATTTGTTTGGATATCATAGTTGAATACAAACAAACAGATCTAGAGAAACAACTATCATAGCAAATATGCAGATGTTCAATGTCGCTGGCCTGTGATTTCTCAACAGTTACCCGGTCAAGTATAGACACCGTAGTGCATGCCTTGTTCATTAACCGGTTCCCCGTCAATGCACCTTTCACACACAAGCTAAGAGGAAGGATGTAACTGTCAGTGAATGGGAACGACCAGGAACTGGCAGGGAATCTACACGTGTCTTGTGTATTCTACAGGGAAATCAAACATATAATTTAGAAATCTATAAATTGCTTCATCTGTAAAACATATCTCTACAAATGTTCCAGTACCACTATTAATTTTTCTATGATATAATGAGAAATTATGCATGAGCTGGATTGTTATTACAACTGCGAACAGTATAGCAATTCACAGAAATAAATATTCTCAAACTATTATCTATAGCATTCGAATAGATACTTTTAACATTACGTGAAGTAATCAATGTAGACATAGTAGAAGGGCTAATAGATAAATAGGTGATTTAAAATGTAATAACATATATATTACCTGATATACAGTGGCTCCAAAAAGTATTCGTACACTATGTAACAAATAAACTCGTTTAACCTTGAAATTCTGACTCTGATAGAAGTATTTGATAAAACTTTATGGGTATGTAGATCCTAATAGTATACGTATGAATTAATCTCTTCTTTTCATCTAAATGCCATTTTAAAGGGGTGAAACCTGCATTGGAGTTTCTGAGTTTTCTCTTATTTTTTAAAGATAACTTTGTAATGGTACTTGCTGAAGTAAAACCTTTCAAATAGAAAATTAAAACCTTTAAAAGATATTTTGCCGCCAAAAAGATTACTTCATGCAGCATACACCATGCTCTGTACACATATAAAGTTTCATTGAAATCAGAATTCCAGAAGTAGGTGAATTTCTTTATAATGCAGTGTACGAATACTTTTTGGAGCCACTGTATATAGAAAAAGATTTTATAAATCTTGCTTTTTCATAGTAAATAAAGTTTCAATAACGTAAAATTGTATATGTAAAAAGAAAAGTAACAGCAGAAACTATTCAGCTTTTATTTATTTTATTTCATTGAGGAAAAAATTTAATGATGATAGAGATACTTTCATCGTAAGGAAATAATAATTTGGATGAGTAACTTCTGTCTTTATAATTCCCACATAAATATACATTCCTTTAGCAATATTTCAAGAAATACAGAACGATTAGAACGAGATTTTAAGAAGTAGGGATGTTTTTCCATATTTGCATTCATTCAAGCCCGGACCAACCAAAAGCCAATATTTATATCCGTTTCATTATTTGACTCTTCGATACTGATCGATTACTCATTGCTATGATCTACGGAAAATGGAATTGATGTATGAAATATTGCTAGCAAAGTTGTAAAGCTTTGTGACTTCGAATGAATTCAAATACGTCACATTCAAACTACTTTTTAAATAGAAGTGCATTTCATCATGTTTAGAATTTTTCGGTTTATATGCGCTGTGTTTGAAATAATTTTAACCAGAAAAATTTCATAAATTCAATAACAATGTTTATATTATAACGAAACAAGAAGTTTGTGAATACTTCGATCTTTTACGGATCAGAGTAAGAGCTAATTAATTGATTATGATATTAATGTCAAGTATTAAAAGATATATAATAGCCATTCGTCCGAGTAGATTCCAAGAAATGGACAAAATAACAATGTTATGTTATGAAATACTTGGTGCTGTATCTTGAAAAGCATAACTATAGTATTATCAGAAGTTATGAACTTACGATCGAGCCATGGCATTGATTGATGTTGCGGTACTCATTGTCAGAACCGTGTGCGGCTCATAATTGTTCACCTTCAAGGAATAAAGCAAACAAGACTAGCTGGAATTTACTTACGTCTATATAAACTATGTAAACTCTATCTACTCTTTGGAATATTTAACAGATATTAATATTTAAAAGATATTTATAATTTTTCCTAAACTATTGTTAGCAATAGAAAGAACCAAATATATCAGGTATTCATTTACAAAAACATGTACGATTCCGATGCCTACACATACAGTTGTGGACAAAATTAAGTGGACAGATGTAATAAAAAAGAAATCAATTTAATTTATTGATGACAATCATCGAAGATCCAAATTACCTTGGATACATAAATTAATAAAGTACAATTTCGTCAAACATATAAGAAAAACAATTGTAACAAATAATAAACTACCTTTTTTTTTAAATTTAATCATAATAACACAAAATTACAGGTAGTAAAAATTAAATGAATACTAAATATTTACTATTATTAAGTAATTATTAGAACCTGCTATTGTAACCTTTTGCATTTATCACTATATCTAAGCATCGTGGCATACTTTCTACAAGTTTTTCTACATAATTTTTGTCTGTTTGTTGGAATTTTATTTGTAATTCGGATAAAAACTCTGTTTTACTATGACGTTTTTCTAGAGGAGTTTCTATATCTAATAAACTCCACAATTCTTTTTATCGAATTAAAGTCCGCACTTAATGGCGGCCATTCAAAAACATTTTTGTGTTACAGTTTAGTAAAAGTTGTCTCGTATTTAAGATCGTCATTTATTTGAAATGTCAATTTATCATCAAAATCCATTTGTAAAGTTGATGCTTCTAAATTCTCATTCGAGATACCAATAAATTTATCTGACGTCATAATTCCATCTATAGGTACTAAATTTCCTATTCCGTATTATGAAAAACAAACCTATATCATTATGAAGCCCCTTCCATATTTAACATATATTTATACAATATTTACTTATTACAAGATACGACACTCACATATAATATTTACACAACTTAAACGAAGGACTCTCACTCATTTAAATTCATCCACACTCTCGTACATAAAATCAACGCTCACATGTTCAACTCATATACATAGGAGCCACCGAACACAGTTCCAAGGAATCTGCAAGCCACAGATAAAGAAAGATCTCCCAGAAGGTCTTAAGCGAAAGAAATCTCCCGATTATTAGATCACACTTTGCTACACTCATTCCACAACACAAACCTTAATGTCTACTTACATAGTTTATCATACGTACTCGCCACACTTATTCTTCCATACAAACATAATTCTTTCTTATACCCTATACTCTATGATAACCATATTACCGCATACGTATTAGGTGTACATATTAATTTTAGTCTTTCATCTTTCGATTATGATAAAGGCTATTTACAATGTGAATATCGTAACGGTATTTTTGGAGTCTTGTAGCGTACACACTTAGCTTTCCAAAATATTAGAAGACTGCTTGATTCGGTCAATATAACCTAGGTAAACAATAGTTTAAACGATGGCGTGCAGCAAAGAACACAATCGTCATTGTGTGCTATTCGAATTTCAGTTTAAAAAAATGCCCTTGAGGCTGCAAAAATGATCTGTGGTGCTCTTGATGAGAATGCTGTATCCCATTCTATCTGCAAATACTGATATTGAAGGTTCCGGGAAAGAAATTTCGATCTTCAGGATAAAAAACGATTCAAGGATGAGGAATTGCAATCACTTTTAAATGAGTTCATCGAAACGAAACAGCCTAGTTTCTTTAAATCGGGCATCCGTTGTCCGTAAGATGGGCAAAGGTTATAGAAAGTGAGGGAGGTTACTTCATCCACTAAATTTTGGGCATAAAAATTTAAATAAACTCTGAACCCGCAAAAAAAAGACTAAAATTAACTTGTACACCTAATATAATACTATTAAAGACTGACAGTAATCTTTATCCTTTGCAATGTGGGAGACTGTTAATAGAAACTGTGCTTACATCTTTATCTATTGGGTTGTTCGGAAAGTAATTTCGTTTTTTCCTAATACAGGGCTTAACTGTATTTTTTCATAGTCAACTTCACACTTAAGCCGCATGGTCATTATATATTCTGACAGCATATATTGCAAGGCTTGCTTGTGAAAAGTTTTGATTGATTCTGCCCAGTAGTTTTTGGTTGGTGTCCAACCAAAATTAACTTGTACACCTAATAAATTCGTCAAGTTTACAACTTGGTTATATCTACGGTCGCCAACCTTACCAGGAACTTTTACCGATTGATTGTGAGTGAGGCGATCGGCCGCCTCAGAATTGACCAGATTCTATGCCCCCGACGATCAAACTCGGCCTGCGTCCCGGTCTCGCCTGTACTCGTCCACGAGTTCAATCATTACCCAAGATTGCCTCTTGGGGATACAGACTGCGACCTAGGCCTTACGCTGCCTCTTTAGTTACCTAGCTATTGAGCGGCATCGAACGTAACCCCTCTCCGCATGCTGTCCACAGCGAACACGCTGCGTCTATTGGCAGATTTCTTTAGGTATCGTAAGTCATGGACTTCGTAACAATCATTGGGAAGCACCGTCGTTACCTTGAACGGCCCCTTTGCCACTGGCAGAATTTTTTGTTCGCTTCCGTTGCCTCCGGACTAGCTGATACTGTGACCACATCGCGAACCGCATATTCAGACGGTTTGTATCGGCGTGCATCAAACCTCCTTTTCCGTTTCTACTGCTCAATGTTTATAGCTGCTTTCGCCGCCTCCTGCATTACACGGAGGTCCATCTGATCCAGAGATATCTTGAATCTTGGCCAGTAGTCTAGCGTCCGCCATACCACGTGGATTGTGTTAGAAATTGAATACAGAAATACCGCGAAGCAAAAATTAACCATAAACCAGCTTTCTCTTAACGTACTTTCTCAAGAGTGTCTTCCAAAAAGCTAAGCCACATCTGGCATTTTAGAAAGTTCGAAAACATTGAGAAACAGAACAAAGGGGCTGAAGGACCCGGACGGGGTTGTAAGAATTTCGACCACTGCGTTCTGCTAGTCTTGTGACAAAGCTCGCTAGGTACGGTCAGAATTGCTCTTCCTCGTGTTACGTAAAAGTAATAATAAAGTATCAAAGTATTATTTTAGAAATAAGAGTTCATTTCATTAAGCAATATAAAACCCCATTCCGAATAGATTGTTTAACCCCTTCGTTACGGGAGTCCGTTCCGTTGGAGTTGCGCCACTGAACAGGGCACCGCACCGCGCAGTGTGCACATTGCGCATCGATAGTCTTCGATGTTCGCACTTCCGTCTTTCAATGTCATTTTGGAATCCTCTTTTATGTATACTTTTTTAAGAGTTATGTAACAACTGTTTCGTCATATTATATGAAAAGCATAAAAATGATTTCTTTTTTACCAACGGAATCGATGTAGGTGGTCTCGCGGCCGCCGGCTATAGTCGGCCTCCGTAACGAAAGGGTTAAAAACAGTGTCGTTAAAACGATAAAAAATCCGCGGAAATCACCGGTTATTATTCTACGTGCCTTGCCAGCGAGAATCGGTCGGTAGTGCAAAAACCGTATACGAAGACGACCTATGCTAGCCTGTTTTTTCTATGGGATCAGGTACGCGCCGAATTGTACGCGTGTAATCGGAACAACAAAATCGACAATTAGCGAAGTCGCGCATACTATTCGGTGTGCAAGTTAATTTTAGTCTTTTTTTTTGGCAGGTTCAGAGTTTATTTAAATTTTTATGCCCAAAGGATAATGGATGAAGTAATCTCCCTCACTTTCTATAACCTTTGCTCATCTTTCGGACAACTGTCGGATGCCTAATTTGAAGAAACTAAGCTGTTTCATTTCGATGAACTGATCTAAAAGTGTTTAGAATTCCTCATACTCAGAATCCTTTTTTATCCTGGAGGTCGAAATTTCCTTCCCGGAACCTTCGGTATCAGTATTTGCTGGTGGAATGAGTTACAGCATTCTCACCAAGAGTATCACAGATCATTTCTTTAGCTTCAGCGGCGTTTCTTTTTTAACTGAAGTGCGAAGAGTACAAAATGACGAATGTGCTCTTTACTGCACACCGTCCTTTAAACTATTGTTTACCTAGATTATATTGACCGAATAGTCTTCTAACGTTTTGGAAAGCTAGATGTCTACACTATAAGACAAAAAATACCGTTACAATATTCAAATTGTAAATAGTAAATGTAAATTTCATCATCGAAAAATGAAAGACTAAAATTAACTTGTACACCTATTAAAACAAAATAAAGAGAGTGACGTTAACAGAGAAGGAAAGAGTAAGAGATATAGGGGCTCGACAGCACCGCGTATCGGCGCAAAGACAATCAACCCTTTCACTTCAAGTGCCGCTTATAGGCGGCATCCAAATGTATTTTGTATTTTAATAATTTTGTATGTCTTTTTATATTAAAAATGTAAATATACTGGTTATTAGAGCAACGATTGTTTTATTCAGCACAGTTGTTATTTAAAACTTAAAAAACGTATATACAGAAACTATGCGCACTGTGCATATTTCTGGTGCGTGCTTTCGTTCAGTGACGGTACTTCGGCGGACTGGACAGCCGGAGGGAAAGGGTTAACACATGCTCGTCGACGAAGACGACAAGCGGGTTAGTGAACAACTCAAGCTCGTGCGAGCTACTTTGTGAATTCGAAGCTGTTCGCGCAATAATCGAGAGAATTTGACTGTCGTGTATCTTATTGTTAGGCACCATATTCCTACATTATATAACAGAATCGCTTTTAATATTGAATCAACAATCTTTCTTGCTGATTGACAGCTGTTTGCTCTTGTCACTATTAGTGTTTTCCATATTGATAGTTTTTATATTTGTTTTAGTCGTAAAATGTTTGGATGCGACTTTAAAGATTTCTGTTTGTGATATGAGCATTCCTAGATATGTATCCATTTTGAAAGTTTCACTTAGGCATATTATTGGCTTATCTTGTATGTATTGATAAATTTCCTCTTTACTCAGTTTGTATAGGTTTGATATTCCATGAATATTGAAAAAATATTAACTCTGAATTATGTTCTTTGTTTCTCAAATAGAGCTTTCTTAGTAGATTAACATTACTGTATAGGAAACGCGTAATAAAACGAAGAAATTCTTGATACGAAAGTCAACTTAATACTTAATAAGTATACCCTAAAAGCCCTTAATGCTAAATAAACGGCTAACGTCTCCAGGTCATAAGAGTGAAAGTTTTTCTCAGCCGACGTAGTCTTGCAAATGTAATACGTTACGGTTCGCATTTGACTTCCGTGCTTTCAAAGCAGTATTGCGCTAGCACCGATATGAACTTCCGTTTTCAATATCGGGTTGTAAATAGCTAATACCGGTCTGTCAACTAATATAGCTTTTATTTCGTTGACGAACCGCGCTTCCTCAGGACCCCACTTCCAGGTTACGTTTTTACGTAGCAGAGATTTGTCAATGGATCTACTTGACTGGCAAAGTTTTGTATAAACCTGCGGAAATAGCCCGCGAGCCCCAAAAATTGGCGTACTTGTTTAATATTTTGCGGTTCGGCTACTTTGGAAACGGCTTCGACCTTCCGTATTCCCGGACTTACACCACTTTAGGAGGTCCCACAATCTAGATACTCAATTTTCCTTTGAAGAAAGATTCTTTCTGCATTTGAATAGATTTAGTATCAGTTTATTTGCCCAAAACGCCTTTAACCCCTTGCACTATTATCACGAGTCTGACTCGTGATGAAAATTTTAGGCCAAACACGGATGTCACGAGTCAGGCTCGTTGTTCAGTTCCAGATCAAACACGAATATCACGAGCTTGATTCGAGCTCGACATTTTAGATCAAACATGAATATTACGAATCTGACTGGTGGTCTTCATTTCGGGCCAAGTTGATATTTAATTGTTTATTTATATTGTGTTTTTCAGTTTTAGGTTTGATATTAGTGAGATAATCAGAAAACTTATTTGAGTTCAAATACTACTACCGTGGATTTGCTTTTACATATTTTTATTTCGTTATTAATTAATTATATTATTATTACTTATTCAGAATTTGTTTTAATCTTATGTGGAAATTAAAGTATTTTTTTTAAGTTTTTGATTCAAATTCATTTGAATTTCACAAGAGTTCCATCGCGTGGATAAGATGGGTCTCAAGTTTCGGCATGCGCGCTCCATCGCTCGTCCTTCACCGCGACAATTGAGGCAGCCGCGTTTGGCTTGACTTTTTCCGAGGTTCGAAATCTTCCCGATTTTAATAATTCGCCTTGCGCAGCGAAAATTTATTCTTAACCCTTTCGTTACTGGTGCCGTATATATCCGGCATCCACGTGGCGACCTGTGTGTGCGGGTGCCGTATATATACGGCGTCCACGCGACGACCAGTGTGTACGTGAGCCGGCTATAATCGGCGTCCACGCAACGATCGGTGTACCAGGTGCTGACTATAATAAATTGTATTTTTATTTATAATAATAGCAAAATTTGTAAATATGTATATAACTTTTCAAATAACTAAACACCGACATGTAATGTACATACTTCGCAGCGCGGTGCCTTGTTCATTAGCGTCACTCCGCGGATCGAACTGCTGTAACGAAAGGGTTAATGAAGAAGTTGATATTGCGAGTTGTTCCAGGTGTCAAATTGATCGAATGATAGAGTTGATAGGTTACTGGTTAATGCTTATGTTGTATTTTCCAGAAATTGCACGGTGTTCATACAAAAAGTTGTAACTAGACCCTAATCAATCACAGCAGTATCAAACATTGTAGAAAGGGGCGCTGGTCAACGCTTCGTTTTTACCAAGTACACGCGGCTGAAGCAGGTATACCTTTAGTTAGGGTAGTTGAATCGCAAATATATAATATTGGTTTTAAAAACTAAATTTAAAAACCCTAAGTTAGAACGTAACATCCTAATTTACGCTGGTTTTTATAGCATCGGCTCTTGGCAAGCTCCGGAATATTACAATACCCCGCATTTAACTTTAACGATCATATCCGGATTGTTTTTCTGATTTTTGTCCGAATCTATTATCCTCGCGTCATTACCAACTTCTCTTGATTCCTTGTTATCTAAATCCAGACAATTAGATTTTCTATATCCCTCTTTCTCGCACGAGAAACATGTACCTCGCTCGAAACGTTTGGATATATTGTAGGAAAGGTGGGTGCAGGGGGTAGCTAAATCGAACACGCTTTTTGATTAGATATGTATATAAATATGTATTTGAAGGAAAATGTGCTCCAGCTTATGCCACGATCGGCTTCTAATTTGCGAATGTCTCGAATCTCGCGTTCCTCCCGCCGCATGCTGCGTTATTCGTTCTTTTGTTTTTGACCGTTATAAAGTATACATTGTATGCTTTACGCCCGTAGCCCCCTTACACTATCCTTTGTGTCTACCTAACTCGCAAATCCTTTCTTTTTTTCACTTCTCTCGAACTGTTGGTTAATTCTACAGACAGTGAATCTAAGCATTGCATTAGCTTCGGTACAGTTCTCTTCCTTAACTTAGTCAAACTCATCTATATTTGACCATCGTGAATACCAAATACAGTAAATTCAATCAATTTTTCCTCTGGAATATCTAAATTTAATTTGTTTAATCGTTTTATTTTTTCAAACCAATACAATTGCAAGCTCTAACGTGGGATACTTCTGTACAATGCCGCGTCCTTCAACAATTTCTCAAAATTTTCTTCTCTCGAAAAATGCCACGCTATGCATTCCGAAAATTCACTTCACATAATCGAAGAATACTTAAGCCTGTCGTACCATCTTCTCGCAATTCCCTTTAATTTTATAGGAGCAAAATATACTTTATCGGTCTCATCCCAATCGAATATTTTAGAAAATTTCGTCGATTTTGTTTAGTAATTCCATTACCGATAAATTCCTATTTTCGGGATCAAATTCTGGGATAACCTTTTCGTTCGTATAGCGTTTATTTTGTCTCGAACTCGACTTGATGGAATCAGTCAACGTCAACGTCAATCTTGCGAAATTGGACTCACCCCTAATCACGCTTCCACTCAACCCTTCCCGAAGCTGCTGTTCTCTAGATGGGTTCCTATTCGGTGTCTCCCTGCATTTCGAACCTGAAGAACTACCTAGATCCTGCATGTTTCTAGAACAACTCTCTCTTTTTCTCTTTCTAGACGTCTCTCTCTCTCTCTCTCTCTCTCAGCTACTCTTCTCTATTCTCTCGACTGTTACGAGTTCCTCGTCCCTCCTTGTCGATGTTCCGACACTCCTTGTCGGACGTGTGTTGTATTTCACAACACTAATTCAACTGTGGTGAGATAAACTCATGCATCAGTTGGGTTTTAACAGTTTATTTAACAACAAAAAATTAACATAACGAATGAAACTAAACTATGTGTGCGTGATTGAAGAAGAATGAAAAAATTAGTTGACGAAATAGAGGTTATATAGGGAAAGTGGAGAGGGTGTGGTCGGACGAGGTTTGGAGGTGTTCCGGAGGTGTGTTTTTGGAATCTGCAAGGATTGGATCGTTGGGTGGAGGATGGGGGTAGCGAGTGGACTGTAAGAATGAATGAAAGGAGATATGCGGAAATGGATGGAGTAATGTATGGTGAAGAATCTAGACAATAAAATCATTAGGCCGATCGACCCTTGGCCATGCTGGCAAAATCAACGAAGAAAAGAGTCGTATTAGTATAATTTATGAAGAAGTTACGTCGGTTGACCTTATGGGTTTATTACGATTAAGTACGTGCCTAAACCTAGTTTCTTTAGCTTAAGCCTAGTTGGAGAGTTTCGGGGGTATAAATTTAACTTAACCCCTTAATGCACAGTTTTTTTTTTTTAACTGGCCAAAAAAGATCAATTCTTTTTAATGTAAAAAATCACAATTTGGAACGTTGTCTTGGCAAGAAAATTAAAGAAATACAAAAATATTCAAAATTTTATTGTCGCTCGAATTATCTCGAGTGTGCATAGTTTGGTCAGTATAGCGCGCTCGAGTTAACTTGAGCAGGTACGTTAAGGGGTTAATTTACAAGCTGTATATTTTTTAAGAATTATGACCGGTGCCACGTGTCGGTACCGAACAGTCGACATGTAACTTCACAATCCGTATCATCCATATCTCCTGTTGGATTTGGAAAAACATTATTATAGTTTGTACCACCTCGTCTAAAGGTGTGACAGTCGGGGCAGGTAATTTTCGGACCGACCCCCGACCCTGTGAGTGTAAGGACGGCCAGGAAACAGTAAAAAAGGAGTTATTCAGCGGAATTCACAGAGAGCAGACCTCGAGTTGTTTTATTTTTAATCCAAGTACCCTTGCTGCTCATTCCTAACACTCGTACCGATTAGCGTATCTCCGCGATTTTGTTATTTCAATTCAACACCTCCCATCTACGGACTGTATCGTTTCTCATGTTCTCTATAATCGTGAACTTCTTTATCTTGAAACCGCCACAAACGACGACCCTCGTTCGGGAAACCAAAGCAATAGTATTCCGGTTGAACGGATCAACTCGGGGCCGTGTTTTCATGCATGGCGTGCGTGCTCGAATGAATGCGTTTAATTGGGTTCAATGCCGTTCAGGATTAAAGCAGAAGGAATCCGGGATTACAAGCGTGAACACCCTGAAATGCATGGCCGCCGCTCTACAGGGGGATGAACAATGGTAGTATTTTCGGAAAAGGTATTTTTTCGTTAGTCATGCTGATAATACTTCTAAATGGCTGGCAGCGTGTAATCCTCGAAATTACTGCTTCATTTTTCTACGCTCAAACCTGAAGCTTCTAATTATAGTATGCGCCATAATGTTTTATCTATTTCAGGATTCAAACGAATAGTTCATTCAAGACCACTATTGAAGGTTAAATCCTATCCTGCTGTTCGACAGCTCGTAATTCGACACCGTGGAAGCTTTTTGCTTTGCACTAACTCAAAGTTGTGTTAAGGGTTTGGATGAAAACAAGATTACCGTCTGTAAAATCAGTTGTACAAAGTAGATACACATATGGACCGTTTATTTTGAAAGTAGTGCAAGTCTATTTTTTTGAAAATGAGATATCACGCAATTTATGCTAAATTTAGTGTAAACTTTTTATTTATAACTACTTCGTATTTACTTTCTAAAAAAATTCCCATGCTTTGTTCAATTTAAAATTATCCGATAAAAGAAATTGCGTAACCATTGATTATGAAAGTGGTGTAAGTCCAATTTCCATAGACAGGTGTCAGGCATTACGAAAAAAGAATTTCCTGTTCACACCACAGGATTATCATGACGTTATAAATAACAATGAATTCATTTTATATGAAATGAAACGAGAGGATTTCGTATCAACAAAAGATCTGCAGAACGCAATCAAAAAACAGATAAGTAAAAACACTAATGGGGAAGAAGTAAATTGGTTGCAAATATGTTGGATGAGGTTTTTTAAAATACACCATATACTATTTTATATAAAATATCGATGGAGAACAAAGAATTTAAGACTAAGTTTATTACACGTCCGGGAATACCGCCAACATTTGAAAGAATCACCCTGGCGCCTTTATATCACGATGCTAGGCCTATTACTTACGAAAAATATAAGGATATGGATCAGTTATTACCCTATGCTTCCTGTGCATCATGAATATTTTAAAACACAGCTACAAGATGATGTGTTAATTTTAACAATATAATTAACGTTTAAAATTAAAAATACTACCTCTATTTTATATCTTGTTATTATTTGTAAACCGAATTGCATTAGTATAAAGTATTTTAAATGATATCTGATTTTTTTAAATTGAAATTAAACGATTTTTACAATTGACTAATTTTGAAAGTGGTGTAAGTCCATTTACAGTCCGTAAATATAAATTATTTTAGTTAAATTCGTCTGATACAAATTTCTATAATCAAATTACATGTCGATAAATCAGTAAAAACATTGCCGGACTAGATATAATTGATCTATATTTTTTTATTGAGAGATATGCTAACCTTTAATTTTCTCGAAACACGAGAAAATTGACTTACACCACTTTCAAAATAAACGGTCCATATATGAATTCTTTGATAGTTATTAAGTAAGAATTTCGGAATAAAATCAATCCAAAAATAGTCTGACGGATTATTTTAAGCGAATAAGCGAACGTGATCGGAAAACCTGGACCACTGCGAAAAATTTACCCAGATGTTTTAAAAACTAGGACAAATCGAAAGAAATCCGAACGGTTGACAGACCTAGATGGAAATTAATGCCGCTTGAAGTCAAAGTGGATTTTTATAAAAGAATATGATAATTATTAGACTGCGGATTTTCATGCAGTGAAATATGCAAAACCGAAGTATGCAAAAAAGTATAGAATGCACATAATATGCAGAAACATACAAAATATCCCAAGTACAGTATACGTTACACTATTTAGAGGATGAGATAAATCTTTGATAAAATTCAGCTGAGCTTACAAAACTGTAAATTTGCATAAAAATCCATAGTCTAGTAATTATTGAGAAAGAGAATGGGAATATCAATTATTGTCATTTTCAAATGTTATTAAGGTTGTAGAACACTATTCACTGATTAACATAAAATACAAATTTCATTTACACTATTATTTCTTATTAATCAACTAATTTATTTTCTTTGACCCTTTGGTCTAAACTTCTGTTCGCTACTGTATCAGAAGCAACATATATTTTCAAGATATTGGATTGGCAAGAAAGTAATTTCGGTTTGCACTAGTAGATAGCGTTAAGTTTGTTTCGTTATTCTTTTGTCAATGTTAGAATTTTTTTCTTTTGCAATTTGGTAGTTGACACCTTTAGGTTACTATAGAAACAAATTCCGTGTAATTTTGTTTACTACTGTTAGTTTACAGTCTATATATCGTCGTTCAGCATTGGAAGGGTTAAATAATAAAAATTTCAGTAATAACGATGTCAAATCGAACGTGGTTGAGTTTTTTGCTGATAAGGACCAGAAGTTACCAGAAAGATGACAAAAGATCATCGGACAGAATGGAAGATATTTGACTGATTATAGTTCATTTTTTGTACCGGAAAAAATTGAGTTTTATTTCACTCTAAAAAACCAAAATTACTTTCTTGCCAATCCAATAGATACACTGCCCACAACGCTCGCATAGTTCGTCAATATTTTAATTTTAAGTTCAGAAATCGTAGAACGATTTGATCCAATTCACTGGCCACCGCATTTTTTAGATCTACTCTCTTTAAATTTTTATCTCTAGGGATTTCTCCAGTCCATTGTTTACAAGAGACGAATTGATAATATCTAAGAATTCTGGGAACGTGTAATGCACGCATGTAATTTATTAATTAATTAATTGATGTGACAACTAACAGTGTAGTACAGAGCGGAGTTCAGTATTGTAAAACATGAATTCCAATTTGAACATAGGTTGTAATATAATTATGTCACGAGTTCAATTTATTTAGTTTATGGATACCGTTTGTGCTTACAAATGTTTTCATAAATTATTGTCATTATTATTATAATGAGTTATTATGAACTCATCGACATAGTTAAACTCATACCTTTATTCTCGTTTAATTTATTCAATAACCTAATTTTTTGTAATAAACTTATCAATTTTGCAATTGATGTATTTTAAAATAAAGCTAGTTTCATCTTTGATCGTTTTTGCTGATTAAACTTAAATTTCTCAGTTCAGGATTAGCGGAAGGTCATGCTGTAACAGGTCATTGAATTTGTTTTGATAGAAGCTATAATGATATGAAGCAACAAATATGTAATGGTATTTTAAAAAATGAATGTGAACTTGATTTTTTACTGAAAGAAGAATAATTTTTAAAAATTCCGTATCCTATCATATAGCTGACAGGAAACTGATAAATTTTGGTTGGATACATTTTTTTCTGAGATTAGCAGAAGTGCTCGAAGAAATGTGTGCAAAGATCAAGGAAACACCCTGTATATGATTCGAAACGATTTGAAGTGCTTCGATTGCCGTTACTATTAGCAAGCACTTTTAATAATAAATAAATTCTTTAAAAAGAATATGTATTTAACACTTAGCCGACCGAACGGGGAAATCTCCCACTTTTTCCTCGACAAAACACTGCCATCAATTCTATTTATTTATGTAGTATTTATGTATAACTCGTCTTGAGGTAGTGTTGAATTGATTAAAAATTGTACTTTGGAAAAGCAGAAAATGCATTTAATGATCTGTGAATAATACCAGTTCAAGACTAACTAATAACAAAAATAAATAGAATCATCTGGCAGCGCTTTTTTGAGGAAAAATTGGGAAATTTTCACATTCGGTCGGCTAAGTGTTAATATAGGATAGAATTTATATAAGGCATAATATGACTCTGTAATTCATATGATGCTACAAATTTAACCCTTTGTACTCGAGAGGTGACTGTTAGCCGTCTAGCGATATTAACTTCAAAGATTTTCAAGTGCAAAATATTTACTAACATTCACTTATATTAAACTTCATTTAGTTTAGTTAAGTTGTATACTAAAATTATATATATAGCTATTTAACCTCCGGGTCTGACTAATAAACAAATTAATTGAAGTTTGAAAGTTTGTGAAACTACCATTTGGCGACTAACAGTCGCCTCTCGAGCGCAAAGGGTTAACGTGAAAGAAATACAAAAGATGAAGCATATGTTGTACCTATTAAATCATTTCATTCTACTGACACAAAATAAGAAGCGAGTTGATCCACATTCTTGCTGAGAAAATTTAGTCGTGATCAAAATTATTGCTATTCTCAAACTACAGTGAGTATAAACAGTATTTATACACCGTTGTAACTGTACTTAAATTTAGGTGCCTACTATGTACAGCAGCTACAAAAAGTACTGTTACACCACAATTTTTGTTATTACGTAAATTTATAAATTAATAAACATCAATGTTTTATCATTTGATATTATTTCCATACGGTAGTGTACATGGATATGTCCGAATTTCTTTTATAGCCACTGTTAGTTGAACTGTAGTTCTTAACTTTTCTATTAATAATACTTCTGAGATACAGAAATAAAATGTTCAAATTAATTGAAAAACATCTTATAGATAAGATAACTTTATTGTTTTCCCTATGGGATTACAAGAGAGTACCGTTCCTTTACATCCTTCTTATATTCTCACCTCGCTTATTCCTTATGTAAAAATTAAATTAACAAAAATTAACAAAAATAAAATAAAGCTAAATTAAAATTAACAATAAGTATAAAAAAAACAAAATTCCAGAATAATAATAACCTTACATTCTACTATATTTATGTATACTATTTACACGTTAATATCTCCTCTCTCCTGTACCTCCTCTTTGGTTCTCTTTGGGAAAAACATCTTATAGATAATATCATTGGACACACACACACACACACACACACACATACAGTTACCGAAAAAAGTGTTCATACACCGCAATACGTTTAGTTTAAACGCTAATAAATTTGATTGTAGAACACTAGTTAGCTATGAAAGGCACATCAGCAATTAGGAAATTAACTCAGCTTTCAGATAATATAAATTTTATTATGACCTAAATAAAAATACAACAGAGAAATCTCGAAAGTCGAATGAAGTAAGTAAATCGACGAGAAAAAAGTATTCATACAGAATGCTTTTTGTTTATGAATTCGTGATATTTATAGTAATTAATATTTTATAGGATATCCCTTATTATCAATAATCGCTTGTAATCGCCTGGGTATAGATTCAATCAAATTATTTGTTATATTTTCCTTTATTTCTTCCCAGTCTTCTTGTAATGCATTTTTTAAAGCATTTTTATTTGAAATTTTATATATTTGTAACCAATATTTCAATTCTTGCCATATATGCTCAATTGGATTTACATCCGGTGATTGCGACGGAGTTTCCAGAACATGAGGAGTGTTGTATAAAAGCCAACCTCTAATTAAACGGGTCTTATGAAGGGGGGGGGGTATTGTCTCATTGAAACCAGTAATTGTCAGAAAGACCTAATTTCTAGGCACTTTCTCTCAAATTTGATTTTTAAATATTAAAATATTTATGTTGATCTACTATTCCATCAAGAAAATGTAAGTTTACAAGGCCATTCGCTGCCATACAGCCCCATATCATAAGACCGCCTTCACCATGCTTAATTGTAGGTCTAAAATTTCTGGATTTCAAACATTCTCCCTTTTTTCCATGAACTAATCTTCGTCCATCTGAACCCCAAATATTGAATTTGCTCTCGTCCGAAGGAATAACTCGTTTCCAAAAATCTAATGGTTTCTTTATATAAGTTTTTGCAAAATTAATTCTTTTTTCTCTATTTCTTTTATTGATATAAGGTCTTTTCCTCACTACTCGCGCGAAATACCCTGAGTCTTTAAGTCTATTTGATATTGTTTTTGGACAAACTTTGTTACCAGTTCCTGTTTCTAATTCTGCTGTAATTTTTGTTGCATTTTCAAATGGATTTTCATTTATTTTCTTCGTAATAAATCTTTCAGTCCTTTCAGTAAACTTACACGGCCTTCCAAAACGACGCATATTTTCGATTAATCCTGTACTTTTATGCTTATTAATTATATATTGAGCACTGGCATGACTTCTTTTTACTATTTCACCAATCTCACAAAGCGATTTCCCAGTTTTCCATAATTCAATTATAATTTTCCTCTCCTCTACTGTACTTTCTGTACTTTTAGTGCTCATTATGATAAGAATTGAGATTGTTCAACAAAGCACTTTAAGAATTAACGAAATGTTATAAAACAAAAGAAACAGAAACAAAAGAGAGCGAGAATTCCCCCAAGATTTTGGTTTTTATTGGTGTATTTTCTTAATAGATGGTACTGTATGAATACTTACTTCATCCGGCTTTTGAGTTTTCTCTGTTGTATTTTTATTTGGGTCATAATAAAATTTATATTCTCTGAAAGCTGAGTTAATTTCCTAATTGCTGTTGTGCCTTTTATACCTAACTAGTCTTCTACAATCAAAGTTATTAACGTTTAAACTGAACGTATTGCGGTGTATGAATACTTTTTTCGGTAACTGTATATATATATTGCATGTGATCAATTTATCGCGACATGACGTTTATCCCTTGTCATAAAATTTGCCTGCTCGAGTTCGAACGTTGCTCGTACATTGTAATTTAATTGAGAACGGACAAAAACACGCGTGTAATCCAACATACGAATAACGCAACAATGTATGCGATAACGAGTTCATCGTCGTTTGTCGGGAATGTAAATCTCTGAAAAAAAAATGTAACGACCGGCAGAGCTTCGTAAAACACGTGGGCGATACCCGCAGCACCTACGTGATCCTGTGGAATTCTGTTGTCCTCCAGAAAAGAAGGCGAGAGGGATTTCGAGAGAAGATCGCCGAGCAACTAAGCAGCCGTTTAAAAACTTCTTGTGCCTTAAAATTATTCAACCAATATGGCCCATGGAAAATTAGAAGCTTATTCTTCTAATATTCTTGACTTTATTTCCCTTTTTGGGATTGGTAACATAATAAATAATATAATATAAAATTATCCTTTTTAGGATAAAGTTGAACGATAAAAAATTAAATGATAAAAAATATTTGTTTTCATCGTTATTGTTACTTTAGAAATAAAGTTTTTATTAATGTATGGGTGAACCAGTTTCCAATTAAAGTTATTTCTGCAAATTCAAACGACAAAATGAGAATAATATTAATTGCATTGACCATACCGGTTACCCTTAAGCGGATTAAATATATATATATATAAAAATTTCATTTGATCAGTTTTCAGCTTGGTTATTATTATTACGGCATTTTTGTGTAAAATTGTATTATAAGATCGGTACTTGAATAATCATGTTTTAAATGAATATACTAGCACACTGCAACGTGTTACTTTAACACGAGTTTTATCTGCAAAAGTTTCGGTACTTCCAAATAATGTTTTATAAATATTAATTAGGTTAAATAGCATAATAAAGAAATTTTATTTAGTGTGTATATAATAATGTTATTTAAAGTAGTAAAATTTAATAATGGTAATAAAATCTGCTTTTTAAGTACTAGTTAAGAAATATGATTAAATACCTTTATAATGATTTTTTATATTTGTTTTACTAATCTGGTTCCAGTATACTCGGTAATTAATTATTTTGATTTATAAATATTTAAAAAGTGTTTACACAAATGTATTAAATCATTTATATCATGTACATTTTCTATCGAATTTCGATCCAACAAGTATGCTAATTAAATCGCATAATTAAATTAATCTGCGACTACGTAATAAATGTTATCTCTGTTATCTAATAAGTGTTATGCATACGTATATACAAATGCATTATTTTGTTGGTTGTGTTGTGTTCATCGAATCTTGTTCACTTCGTAATAAATTATTTTTAACAGTTTCAATGTATTTCATACGTGTAAGGACTTTGTTAACAAATAGGTTTGTATACGGAAAAAGACGTTCACTTTACTGAAAAATTTCATGAGGAGTTATTTACCATCATGTATTTCAGCATTTTAATGGGTCGAATGTAACTTAATATATCAGATGTACTTTTCAATGATGTATCATACAATTTACTGTGGTCTTTTCAAGGCTAAACTTTTGTTGAAAAATAAGTTGCTCGAGTATCACTTTGCATAATTGAGAACGTTGAAACCCTTCTTATAACGATATAAGTACATGAAATGATATGTACATGGTTCTTGCTGAGAAGTTCCATTTATTAACAAGTAGCACGAGAGTAAGGCATACAGGGTGTCCCAACAAACGTGGTACCACCAACCAAATGATTTGAGATATAAAAATGAGTCGAAAGAAAAAAAAGAAGAATCTTTTCATTTAAAGGTGTGTTTTCAAGAAAAGTAAGTTTGAAAATTTGTTAGATACCCGTTTACTAACTGTAAGTTTCAACTTGTGAAATATTGCTTTTTCATAAAAATGAACAATATTATTATTAGAAATTATTTAATATAAAGGAAGACGTTGTACATGGTATCTGTAGATTCGATGACGAAAGAAATATGATGATCTAGTTAATTCTTTCACACGTGACCCTGCACCTTTTATATTCAGAGCATGATACATTTTTAATAAGCCGAATATAACCTGGCAAATTAATTATAGGTAGCATATACATAAATGTGTATGTTTACTAATACCATGTTATAAAACCAGTTAAAAAACTTTAACAATCTAACTTTTCTTTCAAGACTAGTAAATGTTTATTTGTGAGCGTGAATTACAAGAACATGAGATACAATGTGTACCACCTAAAATGAGCTACCTGATTATCTTATGTACCATATATTTTCAGACATATTTAAAAAACTCAAAAAAAGAGTTTATGCTAATGCAGCTTTATCTTTTTTATCATGCAAATCGAATACGAAGTCTTTTTTATGTTATCAGAATAAAAAAAAATAATTAATTGACTTATTTTTAGGCTTATTTTACATGTCTTCTTAGAGATCCCTAACTACAAAAGTATTAGGTGTACAAGTTAGTTTTAGTCTTTCATCTTTCGATGATGATAATGGCTATTTACAATTTGAATATCGTAACGGTATTTTTGAAGTCTTATGGTGTAGATATCTAGTTTTCCAAAACATTAGAATACTGCTTGATTCGATCAACGTGACCTGGATAAGCAACAGTTTAAACGACGGCCTGCAGCAAATACCACATCGTTATTGTGTGCTCTTCAGGTAAAAAAGAAACACCACAGAAGCTGCAAAAATAATCTGTGATGCTCTTGGTAAGGATGATGTATCTCATTCCACATGCAAATACTGATACCATAGGTTTCGGGAAGGAAATTTCGATCTCCAGGATAAAAAACGACCTGGACAACCGCAACGATTCAAAGATGAGGAATTGCAATCACTTTTAGACGAGTTCATCGAAATAAAACTGCCTAGTTTCTTCAAATCAGGCATCGGTTGTCCGAAAGATGGGCAAAGCTTATAGAAAGCGAAGAAGATTGCTTCATCCACTAACTTTTGGGTATAAAAATTTAAATAAACTCTAAACATGCCAAAAAAAAAACACTAAAATTAAGTTGTACACCTAATATCTGCTGATTTTCAAAACGCTAAAATAAACGATCAAATATTTCCACAAAACAAATTGCAAGTTTGCTAAAGAAGTATTAACAAAGAGTGCAACGTTTACGGAGAGAGGTGCAATTTTATTCGTATGCATGTTAGTTTCGAATTATGGACCGATGTCTTATACTAAAGAGGCAGGAAACAAAGAGAACCGAAGGAAGAGAAACTGGATGACGGTGAGAGGAAGGAGAATGCGGTCGTGCAGCTCCTGATATTGTGCCTTCCTTCCATTCGCCGCGTGCGGTCTCGCTATACCTCCACGGACCTCCCGCTGAGATAATCAAGCTTCGGCTTAGAATCGGACCAGAAGACCCTGGATCCTGTCTCTCGGATTATAAATTACGACTTATATCGTTCTTTCTACGTGAATTAATTGAAAATACCGGGCACGGCCGTGCACGACGACAACGAGGTCCCTTAGCTTATGCCGGAAAACTTTGCAGGTATAATAGAATCCTGTAGGTGCATCACAAACGGTGAGAAAATTGTGACAAACCTGTTTGAAAACGGTAACATGGAAGTGTATAGCAAAGTAAATAAGCGTACATCTTCGTGGAATCTTTCTGCGATTTTCACACGCTGGACAAAAATCTTAACAAAATTGTAATGAGAAAATAATTTTCGTTTGAACGATTCTGTTTGCTCCAAAGCGAAATAAAACGTATTTTAGTGTTATTTAACATTTCTTGTAAGAAACTCTTGGGACTTCTATAAATACAAGTCTTAACATACATACGTAATAATCTGTGACATGCATAACACAGAGTCCAATGCGATTAACACAAGTCGTGAAATATAAAACGGAAGTCATAATCAGCTTATCTTTCTTTCTTACCTTCGCCACTTTAGTGGGAAGAAATTTTCGCCTTTCTTTCTTTCAATTGCACATTTCTCCAACCTAAACTTCAGCCATAAATATTATTTGAGGGAATTTACCTCTTATTGATTTGGTGTGAGTTAAAACGAATTGAACGCTACTTCCCAACGATATTTATACAGGATATCCCAGGTTTTAATGTTCAAACTTTGTTAGTGTATTCTATGGCACAAAATAAGAAAAAAATGTTATGTAAACATAGGTCATATAGAGCTTTATGAAGAAGTTATAACAAAAATTCAATGCAGTAGCACGGAAGGAATTTTGCAAATATCTCGGAAACTAAGGCCAAGCGACGGTTATATGTATAGGAAAAAGTTGTTCAGAATACTCTCTTCTGTAATATATTTCAGAATCATTAAATTCGGAGTTGAGGCCCCTAAAGTAAATAATTACCTATTTCTTAATGTTTAAACGTGTCCGCTTGAATCTATTCACACGCCAGCCCTCGTTGCGATCCTCACAACCTATTATTGGCGAAAATTCGTTTCAATGTTTGGTAACCTCAGATAGTAAACGTAGCTTACATAAACACACTGAAAACACAATACTGTTGAACTATCGAAGCCAATGCTCGCAGTAACATCAAGTTGATTACTATTCCTATTCTGAATTTTTGTTATAACTTCTTAATAAAGCTGTATATGACCTATGTTAGCATAACATTTTTTTCTTACTTTGTGCCATGGAATACACTGACAAAGTTTGAAGATTAAAACCTGGGACACCCTGTATATTGGGTATCATGTAATACATACATTATCTGTCGGTAATTACTGGTTTATTGCTATTGAGAAGATAGGTTTGCTATCAGGCATGGTTAACGGTATTATCGGCGCAGTCGGACCTTTGGGAATTCATCACAAACTTACCACAACGTAATGCAATGCAACGCGTCGCTCGAGTGAATTGCCCACGCTATTGTGATTCGACCCGCCTGTATAAAACCGACCACCACGGTCCTGTGGAAATCGAATCGTGAACCACATAGTGCATATAAGGCGTAAAAAACTACAGTTTTTACCATACTTTTTCCAGCAAAATGAACAAAGCAAAATATCTGATACATGGTCTGTATAGAGTTACGCGTTCCAAAACGTTTTCAAATCTTTTTCGTTAAAAATTGTAACGAAAATCAGGACGCAAAAAAAGACGCCATTTTTATTTTCTATATAAAAGATTATCATTAATATCAGTATCAACGACAACCTTGGGGCAAGCTGTTTTTAATCAATTTTCACCGATTCTAAATTCATTCCTTGAAGCCGTGTCCATTACTTTGGTTACCCTTTATACACACTTTATACCCTTAATACTGCTCGATGTATTAAACTCGTCCATAGAATGTGAAAAAGCATACCCCCCATACATCTTCCCCCTGATAAACCACTTAATGGAGATATTATGCGCTCGACATCCGCAAAAAAAGGAGAAGGTAATATTGAATGCGGTAAAGGTATACCTATCTGCAATATCCCTGTTACACATTACATTAAGATTAAAAAAATGTTTTAAAATACAAAGTGTTTTCTTTGGATTCGATAAAGAGTAGCTACAAAAAATATTTACACGTATCTATATTTTTAAATATTCATAGATTTTATTCAAATTTAATATTTGATCCTCAAAATATGATATCTCCTGAATGATAACTCTTTGATAAATACAAATATGTGTACATATACATACGCATTGTACACAGGAATACTATTAAATTAATTTACTTAATTCTCATTAATCCATAGCGTTGTTAATAAAATAAACGAATTGAAATTTTTGAATTATTATGAAATATTTTAATGTCTAGGTAATAACAGTATAGAACAGTACAAGAACGATGTAGATAAAACAGATTGAAATAAATTCCTAATTATGAACAAAGTATAAAATAAATTGTATTGTCGAACCAAAAATATAGAGTTCCATATATATATTTTTTTTATAAGACACAGATAGATGTGAAAATAAAAACAGCAGTGTACAAATACTTTTTGTAGCTAATGTTTTCGTTCTTAAACAGGAAATCTTATCTGCAACATTTAATTAATTGTTAGCCTGTATATTTTTTAAATTTAACAAAGTAAGAGAAGAATTAATCGAGGTATCATAAATTATAGGTACCTATATTAACACTAGAACTACCGACAATTAAAGTGTACTTATTTGCATGGAAGAAATCAAGTTGAAAATTACATGAAAAAATACCGAATGCATAGAAAACAAATCTTTATTCATATTTTTTGTAGAAAATCGTAGTAAATTTTAAAACCTTTACAACTGTGAATTTATAAGCCTGCTATGAGTAACCACCAATTGATCATTTTGACTGGTCTGATAGTTCTAGTGTTAAATTAGTTGGGGCTGAAGTAAGAAACTGATTTTGGTACTATACGCTCGGAAATGATAAATAAATATACGATATAACACCTAACTACAATTTGTTCTGTCTAAGTTGAAATCACAAAATTCTGAAGGGAAATAAAAAGTATTGGAAATAAAAGTCTAAAGTTTGAGAAGCATTAAAAAATATTTTTTACTATTTAAATAATTACCTCTTTCTATTTAAGTTACTTTTCCATAACAAGAAGCTACATTTATTTGTAGCATTAATGAATTTTTCTTACAATGTGAAGCATTTTCTTGACCGATATTTGAAAATTTGAGTAACAAAAGTTTCAAAAGTATCAAAAACGAGAATCAGTTACTAACTCCATTCACAGCACTATGCAGTTTGATAGCAAAAGGACCGATAGAGTCTTGGAGAAGCCTTGAGTATTCATTGTAGTCTAGTTTTCGCATAAAGGAAAAGTAAGAACTGTCACATTCTGAAACTCCTTTAGTCGAAATGATGGCCAGGAACAGTCATCAGGAGAAATTTATCTGATCGTTATGTCCTCAGATAGTAAAATGATAATTTGGTTAATGACGGTTCCTCAGCGCCGGGCCATATTGCACTCCGCAATAATACAGTTCAAATAACAAGACTTTTAGGTAACCCTTTGGGGTATAGGATTTTACAAGGTACAACTCTAAATCACCCCTTGCGTGGGCTGTATCATCCCACTCCAAGGATGACCAGCGAATCATCTTGTTGTTGGAGTAGTGTCCGCCCAACCAAGGGCATGTACGAGGGCTGTCTGTAAAGTTTCCGACCTCGATAAGAAGATGGTAGCACTCGTTAACAGAAGTTGAGGAATGTGTTTATACATGTTTTGATATGTACTCACCAAAATTTCAGCCACTTTGAACGCGCAGTTTTTGTTTAACAATCGTTTGAGTGAGTCGATGTGAGTACTTTTGTGAAAATGGAAAAATTCGAGTATCGAGCCGTTATTAAATATTTGTTTTTGAAAGACAATACGCCTACTCAAATTAAAGATGAATTAGATGGTGTGTGCGGGAATTCTGCATCATCATTTACCACGGTGAAATTTTGGGCAGCTGAATTTAAACGTGGTTGTACCAGCTTGGGTGACGATGACCGTTCGGGACGACTAAAAACTGCAACTACTGACGATAACGTCGCTCAAGTTCACCAAATGGTGCTAGATGACCGTCGAATTAAGGTTAAAGAGATAGCAAAGGTTATGAATATGTCCAAAGAACGTGTTTGTCACATATTGAATCAAGATTTAGGCCTAAGAAAGCTGACCAGACGTTGGGTGCCGCGTTTGCTCACTCCGGAACAATGCGTCATCTCACACCTCAGCGGTCGCTATGGCGAAAATCTACGAATTACGGTTTGAATTGCTTGATCATCCTCTTTATTCATCAGATCTAGCTCCAAGCGACTTTTTTTTATTTTCTAAATTAAAAGTTGCGACCGGAGGACAGAGATTTTCGTCGAATGAGGATGTCTTCACCATCGTAAATAATTATTTTGCAGAAAAAGACGCCTAGTACTACTTGGACGGGTTGAAGGGATGGGAGCATCGCTAGGAGAAGTGCATAGACTTACAAGGAAACTATATAGAAAAATAAAAATAAATTTGAAGAAAAAATGCCATGTTTCATTGTTAGGTCGAAAACTTTTCAGACAGTCCTCGTATATATTGATAGTGCTTGGCAGGCAGACGAACACTAATAGTCTATCATTCAACTCAATCGTATCGTTTTTCGTTTTGCAATAGCCACTTTACTGTCTGTCGCACATCAAGACCGTTTTTAGTATTATAGTAGCCACGATACAACACACAAACATTTCATTTAAAGTTACTTTCAATGTATCAGGAATAAAGATTATCAAGCGTTTCTCTAGTCACTACATCGGCATTATCATTATACAGTCCACTTACTTTTAACTAATCGTATAAAGTTAATTCGGTGTGCGACGTACGAGTTTAACCGTTTGAGTGCCAAGCGGCGCGATCGCGCTTCTTCTGTTCTGTCCTCAAAGCGCTAGTGCTCTAGGCTGCGAAACCCATAATCACAGCAGGCTCGGTTTCTTTCAATGCAAGACTTTAAGATTACTCTTCAGTCTTAGGTAAAAAAAGAAAAGATAAAATTGGAATAATTGTATTCTCAGGAGAATCTTGGAACAAAACTAAACTGTAGAAAATATTTATTGCATGTAAGCTGAAAACAGTGGAATCGCACTTTTTGGCATTTTTCGGCACGGAATATGACGAGAGCTATCGCGCCACTTGGCAACTTTCGATCAGGAAATAAGAAAGGGCCGTGGCACTCAAACGGTTAACTACCCAAATACCGACGGTGGAAAACGCGTACACGACAAGAACAAAAGTGGGAGAAAGAGAACAGCAGAGCAGGAAACGCTATTAAGACTGACCGGTGAGCATGCAGAACACATCGGGAGTAGCGATTACGCATCTCAATCACGGGAAACTACTAGGGCGGGAACCGGAACTGGGCCTGGTATAACCGTACTGGCCCGCGGCCGCAGCATGCGAGATCTCTAGCTGTGTTTGTCTGTTCCATCCTTTTTTTCCTTGCTTTGTCTCTAGCTTCGTTTTGCCTTACCTTCTGCCAATTCACTCTATGCTTTCTTACCTTTGTACAGATTTCAGTGTCTTCGAAGTGTTCTTCTATCCTAGGGAATGTTTGTTTCGTTATAGAGAGCGTTTCGATATTCATGCTGATCACGGATAGAATCGTTCGTTCAAATATTTTTTTGTTTTTGGCATTGGTGTGCGTTGCGTGCAATCTATTAGAAATGTAGCAGTTATTCGGTTCATTATTATATTGTATCTTTTATGTTTTTTTTTTTATATCGAATAAGCGCTTAAAATATAAGAATGTATTCTAGTAATGTGGTTAACCTATTGGGTTTTGATTTACTTTATTCGTAATAGTTTTTTAGGATCACTACATTTTTGTAATTCATTATAATTGATGTTCAAAAGTATTAGGACACTTAGGCAAAAGTAAGTAACTCGGGAAGTCATCAAAATATTAGGGTGTCCCATAAAATTCTTCCCTTTTCTTGATGTGAAATGAATACACGATATTTGTTGTTTAAGGTGAATTTATTATGTTATATATGAACCGTTCTGTTCTATAACCTTCTTCCATCTCTCAGGAAGCCTCATTATGCCCTCTTTCCAAAATTGTTGATGCTTATTTGCAAAATATTCATCAAGGTGTGTTTTTATTTTGCTTATGGATTTGAAAGATTTACCACGGAGAGAATTTTTTAAGGAGAGGAACAAGTAATAATCGGAGGGAGCAAGGTCTGGGGAGTACAAAGGATGAGGTAGAACGTCCCAATCAGACTGTAATAATTTTTGCCTTACGGCCAACGCAACATGCGGTCTTACGTTGTCGTGATGGAAAACGACGCCTCGTCGGTTCGCCAATTCTGGCCATTTTTCTGCTGTGGCGGCTTTTAATTCATCCAGTTGATTGCAATATTTGTCAGTATTGATCGTATCACCTTGAGGAAGGAGCTCGTAGCACACTACATCTTTCCAGTCCCACCAAATGCACAAAAGAACCTTCTTCGGATGAAGTCCAGGCTTCGCAAGAGTTGAAGGTCTACTTTCCTTAATCCAAGTGCGTTTTCGATGCACATTGTGGTATAAAATCCAAGTCTCGTCTCCAGTGACAAGTTTCTTTAAGAAAGGATCCTTTTCATGTCGCTGGAGAAGCAATTCGCACGTAGAGACGCGGTTCATAAGGCCAGTCTCCGCCGATACGTGTGGAACCCAAACTTCATTTCGATTCGCATAACTCATCTTGATTAAATGCTTATGTACCGTTGTTTTGGGAATATTAGTGGCATCCACTATCTCACGCATACTATATCGCGGATTTTCAGTGAGCACAGTCTTGATAATGTCCGTATCCGTCGTTGCTGGACGGTCACTGCAGTCTTCATCTTTCAACTCGAAATTACCAGCTCTAAACTTTTTAAACCAATTGCGGACAGTCCTAATAGTCGTAGTACCACTCCCGTAAACGGTGCAAATCTCGTCTGCACTGTCCTTTGCACTATTGCCTTTTTTAAAGCAATGAAGCATAACATGCTGCAAATGCTTCTTTTGGCTCTTCATATTGAACAGTGCAGAAAAAATTTTAAAAGGGACTTTATCACCAACGAAACGTACTTTGAAAGGGCTCTGGGACGACTAAAACCGATGCCATAAACGGCTAAGAGATAAGCCTGCATGTTTATATAAACACAGCCACTTATTGTTAGAGTCACTCATAGCGTGGCGCGGAAGAAACTTATGGGACAAACTAATATTAAAAATCTTTTTAAGATTATTGTTTAGTTTCTAATAAAATAATAAAAATATAAATATAACTCTGCGTTTCTGACACTATCACTGGCGATGTTTACCGACGACAATTAATAAGTCTGAAGGGAGCTATAGAAGAGAAACGACCAGAATGGATGAATAGGCATAGCAAATTAATTTTTCAATATGACAACGCCAGACTGCATACTTTAAAAGTCGGGAAAACATATTTAAATAGACAGGACTGGAAAGTGTTACACCACCCGCCATATTCACCAGACGTAGCTCTTTCAAATTATCACCTATTCCAGACAATACAGAAAGATCTTACGGGAGAGCAATTCACTTCTTACGAAAGCATCAGTATTTGGCTTGACAATTGGATTGCCTTAAGAAACCAGGACTTCTTCAGTGTTGGGAACAATTAGTGTGAATGGTTGGTATGAATGTGGTGTATAAAAGTATGTTGGCAAGAATGAGTGTGCTTGAATGATTGCTGAGTGGTGTTGAGTCCACTTCTGTTTGAGATCTGAGAGAGCATGTAAATACGAAAGATAAAAAGGGAATAAAATTAAGGATTGCATAAAATTAAGATAAGAAAACATTGTTGTGATTATTAATTAAATCTATATTATTATTATTAAACATTAAAATCTAAAACAGGCCTTCATTCACTCGTTTCTCCTTAAAACTAAAAATACTGTCCCTGACCACGTGGAAATCTAACATTCAGGTAAGGAATTCGTAAATTGCCTGAAAGATGGGCAAAGGTTGTAGCTGCAGATGGAGCATATTTTAAATAAATAATTCTTTCGTTTTCTAAACAAGCAAATACGTTTTATTTTTACAAAAAAGGACGGTATCGTATTCACTCACCTAATAGACGAGCCAAAAAAAATCGTAATTTTAAAGGATTAGCAATATTTGAATTTGAAAAGTTTTGCCGCAATGGTTGATCTGTTTCCGGCCGCCTGAAGCTATTCTGTACAAGAAAATGAAGTGTCGTTAGTTCGGTGCGAATGCGTGCGCTCGCTTTATAGTCCCTTGCCCTCGGAACGATGCCAAAGCGTCGCGTTAATCTCATTCTTATTCGTGCGAAAGACTTTTACCGAGGGTCGACCGAGTTCCCCTACCGCGAGAGAATGTTCCTGTAGGAACTGCTGTTTCGGGCGAAGGGAGCAGAGGTGCAAAGCACAGTTTTATTGTACGCCCAGCGGGACGAGTATTTTCGTCGTGTCTAGACTATGTGTACCACGGTCTCTTTCTTCCTTCTCACCTCGGTCCTCTCTCCTCATCTCGAGTTCTATTATTCCCGAAGGTATAGACGTGCACTCGTTCGACTTCTATCGAGAGACCGATCCATCGTTTCGCGTGGAGCGATCATCAAAGTCAGAAATGCAGTAAAATTCTGTTTATTGGAGTATCCTTTATATCAACGAAATTTTAACAACATCTGATCAATTGAATTTCTTAATACCTTCATCGCCACGTCACTCATATTTGGGTGACGCTCTTTGTCTTAAAGTTAAACAGGATTTTAAATTGGAATTTTAAAAGGAATTCAACGGAATAAGTATTGAAGTATAATATATATTGTAGGACAGGTACACGCAGGCTTATACTAATTTGATAAATCACACATAATCGCGTCGTCGAATGCCGTCTAATGAATCTCGTCTAATGCCGTCTAATGAATCTCTAATGAATCTCGTCTAATGCCGTCTAACGAATGAATGAATGTCGCCCGGCAGACATGCATCTCTTTTTATATACATTAGCACAGGTGGTGGGGATTTGCCAACATCGAATGTTCGAGAAGACGTTCTTTTTACCCATTAGGGTAAACCATCATCGAACATTCGAGAAGGCTCCTTTTCACGCACCTGCGCTACCCGTCAGGACCGAAAATTCGCGACGAACAAACGACGAACGCCACACACACACTCACCACACACTTACGCTCACTCTCATCTATTCTCTCACGTTATTACAAATTCGGCACCTCTACAATATAAATATAAAATACATAAAATATAAATAGAAAATTGAAATTTTTGCTGTTTTTATATATTTTTTTTTCATCTCAGTTTTCTGTGCAATCGGATTTGGACCTAGCGGGAAACTCAGCCGAATCACTCTGGGCGACGAACGTGTTAACACTTAGCCAGCCAAATGGGGAGATCTCCCACTATTTCTTCAACGAAGCACTGCCATTCATTCTATTTACTTTTGTTATTAATTAGTCTTGAACTTGCGTTGTTCACAGTTTATGCATTTTCTGCTTTCCCAAAGTACAATTGTTAATCAATTCAACACTAGTTCAAGACCAGCTAATACCAAAAGTAAATAGAATCAATGGCAGCGCCTTGTTGAAGAAAAAATGGGAGATCTCCCCATTTGGCCGGCTAAGTGTTAAGTATTTCATATTTATACTATATTATCTATACATGTAAAAAGACATGTCCTGACTGACTAACTGATTCATCATCACAGTGCCTAAACTACTGAAATTTGAATAATAGATTCCTTTTATGATGTAGGCACCCACTAAGGAAGGATTTTTTGAGATTCCACCCCTAAGGGGGTAAATAGGGGTTGAAAGGCTGTTTGAAAATCCACTAAGTGTTAACGCGTGCGCCACCTCGTCAGCGAAAAAAAGATTCCAATCGGAGTCAATGACTTAATCCTTGAATTTTTGTAAAATATAATTTAGTTTTCTATTCAGATAATATCTAAAATTTAATAAATCAGTGGGGGTGGGGTGTTATTGTAACTGTTGATGTTCTACGGCTATGATCCAAGGTTAAAGGAAAAGGAAATAGAAGGGGTGTTTCTCGTCCGAAGCGTTCTAGGAGACCCATCGGTAAAGCTTAGCTAGCAAACCTGTACTTTAGACACACGGATAGGAAAAGACAGGTCAGAACTGTGATTTAAAATGTGTCACGGGATCATGTGTGAGTGTCGTGTGTGAACGTGCATTTCTGTAGCTGTTCAGAGGTAAGTCGTATTCCGAACGCAGTTACGACGGAGCATCACTGTGGACTCAGCGAAGTTACCTACCGAGTTGCCTCGGTTGCCCGCGTTCAGGCGTCGAACGGTCCGGACTAACCGATTTCTTTAACTAGTTATAACTCGTAAACAAAGCCTCAAACGCAAAATCGTTACTCTTGATTTTCGTCTTAGAATGGCTCAGGGAGTTACTCTTGCAATTTTGGCCCAGGGCTGTCCGAACACCCTGTATATAAAAACCGTGGCTGGGCTCGAGCACTTGCGAGAAAGATAATTGATTGATCTCTATAATAACGAGGACAGGAAAGTCGCCATAGTATAAATCTAGGTTTTAAGTGTGGCACGCTGTACCTGGCTGGCTCCTGCGACTAAAGCGCAAAAGATGAGCATTTGAGAAAACAGCGATTGAGGAGTTTTTGACAAACGTGACTGAATGCATCGAGTGAGAAAGGTTGACAATAAGAAAGAAAGGAAACGATTGTTTGGAAAAAGCTGTGACTGTGAAAGCAGAAAGAGTTTGACTGTGAACGTAGAAATTCCTAAGTTGTTACTGTTAAATTATTTTAAACATACATTTATTAATATTCTAATCACTTCACTTTTATTTTATTCACACCTGAGTCCCATCTCTCTTTTTACTAAAGTTGTTAAAGTAGAATTTTCTTATATGTATGTATTAGATTGTTCGAAAAGTAATTTCGTTTCTTTTTATGATACGTCGAGCTTTAAACCTAGGCGTTTCAAATGATCATGAACGGTCGAATTTGATAAATTTAATCTCTTAGCGATCTCACGAGTTGTTATTCGCCGATTTGCGTCAATTAATACCGTTATTGTGTCTTCATCAGCCTCAACTGGCCTTCCAGAACGTGATACATCTTCAACATCAAAATTGCCGGATCGAAATTTTGTAAACCAGTTTTGCCACTGGGGTTCTGTCAATACATCTTCTCCATACACAACGGATCATTTTTTCCTTACTTGAACAGCATTTTTACCTTTTCGATAGTAAAAAAGTAAAAAATGTCGGAAATGTTGCGTTTTACTTACCATATTTGATAGGGCACAAACCAAAAACCACTGGATAGAATCAATCGAAACTTTTCACAAGCAAGTCTTGCTATATATGCTGTCAAAATATATAATAATCATGCGGCTTAAGTGTGAAGTCGACTATGAAAAAATACAATTAAGCCCTTTGTTAGGAAAAAACGAAATTACTTTCCGAACAACCCAATAGGTATGCATGCATAGAATGGGCGAAAAAATTGTGTATATAAGCTTGTACACCATGTAAATAGATAGAGACAACGATCAGATTTTGTCCTACTATTCCACATTCCCTTGTTACTCCCTGGAGTTCGTGGAGTACACTTCGCGATCGTGTGCATCGTTTGTAGTTTGACCAGAACTCCACAGCGAAGAAAACTCGCTGCATCGGGGGCAACGAAGCAAAAGAGTCCGAGAGAAACGGTAAGAAAAGTAGCGGGGATAGAGGCGAAACAGGGAATGGAAGAAGACTAAAGGAAGAAAATGGTTGCTTCACGATGCGGCAGTACCCAACGCAACCTTTTCCCGTTTCAGTTATTTTAGTTTGTTTAGTTTTCTCCGAGTACGACGATCGATTGCCTTGATTCTCGTGGCTGTATCAGCCATGTCGAAGGCTTACTGCTACCATCCTGCTACTCGTGTTTTACGGTCCTTCTTATTTGTCTTACTGTCTTCTGTGTTCGTAACAGCAGAGGGTATCAAACAGATGTCTTCCCTGTCTTGTTTGCGTATGTCGTTCACGATAATCCTGTGATGTGGCCTCTCCCACTTTATACATCAACATATTACTTCGTTTTTACGACCACTGTTTCAGTTTTGTTTTCTCTTCCCTTTTTTATTTCGAACTTTTTTTAAGAGCTAGGAAGGAGGAATTACTGTACAGTTCTATTCATCGAAAATGAAACCGAGAATAGCACAAACAGATGTTAACGATTAATATAGATGAACGAAACAGATATCCTATGTTTACGCGTATACGACTATTTTTCATGCAATTTGACAAGGATCGTGGAATAATTTTATGCTAACGCAATGTATAGACTATTAACTATTAGAGAATAATAAAAAAGAATTTTCTTCTATTTTCGGAGTGGCCAACAGATAGCATCATATAGAGTAATTAGGAAAGGAATGTTTCACCATTAAAGGTCGTTTAAAGGTATCTTATAGGCCGTGCTTTAACCGTTTAAGCTGCAAGAAATTCTTTTATTATGAGACAATAGATTACATCATTTCATTTTCTTCTATATGTTTTAAGATTTATGCTATGCAGAAAATTAATCAGAATATACTTATTTCTAACTTAATTTTCGTTTAATATGTTATTTAACAATATAACAGAAGTATCAACAGACAAACAGTGTAAGGAAAGCATTATATTTAAACACATCGACCCTTCTCGAAACTATTGTATAAAATGCTTTTTCCCGAAAAGTGAAAGGATCTCATAGTCAGTCGTGATTTGGACATAGAATAGTAATATAAAGTGGCTATTTTTAATTTATAAATAACCTATCTATTATTTACAAATTTATTCAAGTCTTTTAGTGAAGTGCAACATAGACAACGAAATTAAAAAGTAGCTATTATATTACTTTGCATTTTTCTTACAACTACATAAATTGATCATAAATATTATACTCTAATAATAATTGCATTTTTATGACACACTTTTCATTTACATAGTAATAGTATCCTTTTATCAAATTTAATCGATACAAATCACTCTGTTTCGAAATACAATATATTAATAACGTGATAGTCGAAGATATTTTTTGAACCTATAATATTTTTTGATACCCTGAAAAAACAAAATCGTATAGAATTTTTAGATTTTTACCATCAACAGTTTTCGAATAATTCTACGTAACTTTGAAATAAATGATTGAAAGCGATGATAACATTCATACTTTATCGTCGACTGTGATAATAAAATATTTTTCACATATTGATTTTTATTATTATAAATATTTTTGGCAATAGTCGTCCTTTTCTAATGAAATATAAAATGCATTTTCTTGCAGTTTTAGTTCCTTACGCAGCCTTCTATTTCACTTATTGTTACATACGGACATGTTCGACAATAAGGTAGATAGTTAGCCTTTACTATTTGGTAATAGACAGGGGAAGGTAATAAATTATTTGAATCTCGTATTTGATAATTAATAAATTTGTGGGTTCGGAACTGTCTAAACCTATATGGGTCCCTGGAATTGTCGTATCAATTTTGAAGAACAACATTAAAAGAACAGAAATACTCGTATATTTAATTTGAATGCACAACATATATGTAACCGAAAAGATTTTACGGTGAATCGAATTGTTACAAATTATTAAATTATAATACAATAGCAAACGGAGTAAATTAAAGTTTCGCTTACTATTTATTTCACTTTTATAAATTACAACTTTTGCGGAATTACGGATATTACTGCAGTGGCAATTTAGGGACATCCCGCATGATGACGTATGGAATTACCATTACGACGAAAACATAATATTGTACAAAAAAGATGCGCTTTAATGGATTCGTCGGTTCAAATACTTATCCTAAATATAATTGTGTCCACAATTAATATAATATAATTAATATATATTAATATAATATAATCTTATCCACCGAAGAGATTGAAAAAATCGAAGTAATTCTTTTGCGAATAAAACCTTAAACTTGTACTCTAATTCTGAGTAATACACTATTAATTTAATAACTAAGAACTATGGCGAAAAACTTTAAAATGAATTCAGACACTAAGCCTTTTCGTTACTTTCGTTTTCTTGGAAACCTCAACGAACTCTTGCTCGAAGGTGTGTCCCTGATTACTCGATTATATATTTCGCGACTGTATAATCGCATCCAGAATTTTTCATCGGCATTTATGACACGAGCGTGCCAGTAATGTTATTTTTGAGCACTAAGAAATTTTAACCTTTTCTTCACCCTCTTAACGTCTGTAGAGTGACAATAACTTTAATTTTCTAGTCAGCCTTGTTTCCCCAATAGCCGAGCGCGTATCATAAATAAGGGACTTTCGAAAGACCCCAAATTCGAGAAATATATGGACCGCTTATTTTGAAAGTGGTGTAAATCTATTTTCTCTTGTTTCGAGAAAATTGAAGGTTAGCATATCTCTGAATAAAAAAGTATAGATTATTTATATCAAATCTGGCAATGTTTTTTACTGATTTATCGATATATAATTTGATTATAGAAATTTGTTTTAGACGAATTTAATTAAAATAATGTATATTTACGGGATGCAAATGAACTTATACCACTTTCAAAATTAGTCAATTGTAAAAATCGTGTTTAATTTCAATTAAAAAAAAAAAAACAGATATCACTTAAAAAATTTCATATTAATTCAATTTTGTTTACAAATAATAATAAGATATAAAGTAAAAGTAGTAATACCTTATGCTCTTCATGTTACAGTGTTTTGAAATATTCATGATGCACAGGAGGCATATAGGGTAATAACTGCTCCATAACTTTATATTTTTCGTAAGTAATAGGCCTAGCATCGTGACATAAAGGCACCAGGCCGACTTTTTCAAATTTTAGACGTGTAATAAACTTAAACTCTTAAATTCTTTATCCTCCATCGATATTTTATATAAAATAGTATATGGTGCACTTTTGAGAAACCTCATCCAACATACTTGCTCCTAATTTACTTTTCCTCCATTAGTATTTCTGTTTATCTGTTTTTTGATTGCGTTTTGTAGTTTTTTTGTTGAAGTGAAATCCTCTCGTTTCATTTCATGTAAAATGAATTTATTATGTTGTCTATATTCTTTTATAACATCATGATAATCCTGTGGCATGTACAAGAAATTCTTTTTTTGTAATGCCTGACACCTGTCTATGAAAATTGGACTTACACCATTTTTATAATCAATGGTTACGCAATTTCTTTTACTGGCCAATTTTAAATTGGACAAAGCATGGACATTTTTTAAGAAATTAAATGCTAACTAGTTATAAATAAAAAGTTTACACCTAATTAAGCATAAATTACGTGATATCTCTTTTTTTTTAAATGGACTTGCACCACTTTCAAAATAAACGGTCCATATACGGGCCCGGAGGAAATTTCCCTTTCTTTGCCTAAAATCAGAAAATCTTTGCGTTCCGCGTGACTCACTTCACTCTCGTTCTCGAAATGTATGCTAAGGATACAAGAACGGGGGTTGGCGGCATTCAGGGCGTACGCTGATTGGAGTATTAATTTTTTTACTTTAACCAATCGGTGTATTGTCATGAGGTATGAAGGAGTGGTCATTCGAACTCCTCCACATAAAACCGAGTCGCTTCGGCGCCGCGCTTCAACGAATCAAATACCGAATCATGCGGTACTTCAATTCTATTCGGCATCGATTTATCAAGCACATCATCCGCTACTTCGCTGCGATTCAACAGTCGATTCAATCATATAGCTTTACAGTATATTCGCACATCATTCGGTGTAAGACAAAACTACGAACCAAGTACCTATAATACGGTAGATAGATTCCTAGAATATGTCGTGCAGTGTGAAACCGTGTTGTATGAGACCCAGAGCCAGTACAAAAAGGGAGATTACGTTCCGAAAACTTATACAAAATATAAATGTTTTTACAAAGCAAATCAAAAATATTTTAATTTAATAAATTTCTTCGTCGTCACTGCTCAGTATAATCAACCGAAAATGTTTTTTTCGGTGGAACGATATCGCTTTCACTTTCAGAAACTTTTTTTTCATTTAAAGTTATTGCATCTTCTTCCCTTTTAAAAAAATCGGTAATTTCACTTTACTTGCTAGTTCTTACCAGGTCATTATAAATTTCTCAGTATGGAGCTAAACAGTTTTGCAGCTCCCTTTTGAATTTTCGGCTTCTTTCAGCGGAAGGGTCTGCATTCAAGAAAAATGACTCGAAATTTTCAGCTAATCTTAGGTTTTTTTGTAATTTTTTTTTAAATTATATTATTAACTCAAACAGTTAAGACGGCAACCCTCGCTTATACTAGAAATACAGTGTTGTACAAAGTTTTTTGCAATTTTCTTATCGTGTTAGAGCGAAACCGTGTTGTAGGAAGGTTCTCCCAATTTATGAATCGTGTTATCGCGACACCGTTTTATAGGATGCCGTATTGTAGGAGGGCTACCTGTACATCATCCGGTACTTCGGTTCTATACAATTAAGCGATGCATCAAGTACATCATACGGTACTTCGATGCGATTCAATTACAGCGATTCAATATTCAACGTACCAAGTACATCCATCCAGTACTTCGGTTCTATACGGTACGTCATTTGGTACTGCGATTTAATAGCCGTTTCAATCACATCGACTAATTTTTCGTATATTGTATCCCGTTTCAAACAGTAAATTCTAATATCATGCGGTGTGATACATGTGTAGCGTACACCACACAAAGGAAATACGAAGTGGAGAAAAAAGGTACCTGTATCCGAGCGCTCGGGCCCCGGAGGTAATAAACAAATCGGATATAGTTCGAGGCCCGATGCAGCTCGGAAGAACCTTTTCCTCCCTCTCGTATTTCCTCCAACCCTTGAGGGCAACGTGGCATCATGCCTAGAAAACGCGAGTTAGGCAGGACATTTCTGGCTTACGCGTCTGAGTAGAAGGATCAGAAAAATAAAGTGATATATTTATACGGAGCACCCAAAAATAAATTTATTTTCCTAACGTCCCCACACATGATTACGAATAATTAGTCGATGTGATTACAGCATCCTGCACTTCGGTTCTAAGCAGTTACATTCAATTATTGGGTTGGAAACTAAGTGATTGCGGATTTCAAATAAGAAGGAAAATTCAAAATTTTTGTTTAAAAATATATCTTTATTCAGTTAGATACTGACCGTTCTTGTCGATGACCTTTTACCATCGTTCTGGCAGTGTCAAAATTCCACGTTTGTAAAATTTCTGATCTTTACTATCAAAAGACTGAATTAAATGTGATCTGACATCATCAGCGTTATTAAAAATTTTACCATTTAAGGAGTTCTGCATGGAACAAAACAAATGGTAGTCTGAAGGCGTAAGATCAGGACTATATGGTGGATGTGATAAAACATCCCGATCCAGCTCCAATAATTTTTGGCGAGTCGCCAAAGACACTGGATGGTGGAAAACAACACCCTTACGATTTGACAATACTGGCCGCTTTTCTTGAATTGCATCGCTCAGTTTGGCGAGTTGTTGAACGTACACGTTTGAATTGATCGTTTGGTTTTGTGGCATAAGTTTAAAGTACAAAATTCCTTTATAATCCCACCAGACTGTCAGCATAATCTTTTTTTGGTGAATCTCTGCTTTTGATGTCGTTTGGGCTGGTTTATCTTTCATCGCCCACGATCTCTTCCAATTAACGTTGTTATAAGCTATCCACTTTTCGTCGCCAGTAATTAGGCTTTTCAGAAATGGATCAGTTTCGTTACGTTTCAGAAGCGAATCGCAGATGCTAATGCGTTGCGTCAAATGAATTTCCTTAACACGTTTGTCGCCACGTCACCCATATTTGGGTGACGCTCTTTTTCTTAAAGTTAAATAGGATCTTAAATTGGAATTTTAAAAGGAATCCAGTGGAATAAGCATTGAAGTATAATATATATAAATATAAAATACATAAAGTAAAAATAAAAAGTTAAAATTTTTGCTGTTTTTATATATATATATTTTTTTACCCCAGTTTTCTATGCAATCGGATTTGGCCCCAGCGAAAAACTCAGCCGAATCATGCTGGGTGATGAACGTGTTAAGGTGGTGGAGGATCCATAAATCGAGTTTCTTAACATAACCAAGCATTCTTAATTTTTTTTTAATGCATGTGTGCAATACATTGAGCTTCTCCGCAATATCACGTGTTGTGCTATGACGATCTGAATCGAAAATGGCCTTGATATGGATCTCATCGATTTCAACTGGACGGACACATCGTTGAGCATTTTTCAGTGAAAAATCACCAGAACGAAATCTGGCAAACCAATTTTGACACTGCATTTCTTTCAAGGCTTCATTTCCATATACGGCACATAACTTCTTTTGTGCTTGCGATGCGTTCTTGCCATTTCGGAAGTAATACAATAAAATATGTCTGAAGTGCACGTCCTGTTATTCCATTTTTTAATTGGGATGAAAACAAAACTAAAGCACTAATCGATATAATTTTTTTACTAAATTAAAGGTAGAAGTCCAAACAATAAGAAAAAATTATAGATTAGATGCTTTGACTACGTTAGTAAAACGAAAGAAAGTGTAAAGTCCATCTGTCGACAAAATCCGCAATCACTTAGTTGCCAACCCAATACATACATTGACTCAAACAAATACACAATTCGCACAGGATTCTGTGAGCTTTATTACGTCAGTAATTCCGGAGTTTCTTCGAATCACCACGTAACTTACTATACGGGCAAACCAGTCGCTCAATGTTAATTTGGCGGGCAATCGTCGCAATCCGACGAATGAAAACATCGTTAGTTTCACACGCACACAAACAACAAAACATTCACACAGAATATATTTATTGGTTCACGGAACGCTCGACCTTTCTCAAACCTGTCGCTTTTTCTTCGCTTAAACGATTCAGCTCAAGGCGTAACTCGAGCCTATCTAGAATTCTTCGAAAACCCTAGATTTTTCCTGAGTTTTCCTCGGGCTTTTGCCAGAATTTTGCCGGTCGCGGGGGTCTGTACAATAGAACAATACATCGTACCTCTGAAAATATTTGTCATCACCTTCGAGTAAAATATTCGATTTTATTTTATTTTTTCTAACGATGTTTTCGTGAAATGTAAAGTTAAATAAAAACCGGACAAAAATGAATGAAGAAATAGACAATAATGATGATGAATTTTGTATTGAAGAATTACATAGTGATATTAGTGATTCTGACAGTAGTATTAATAAAATTTACACCGGAAAACGAAAAACGGCGCATCTAAATTATTCAAATGAAGACAGTGGTGAGAATAGTTGTTCAATGTACTGGGAAAAAGCATCGTCACGCGCAGAAGAAATACCGCAGAGGATTTCCTTCTCAATTTGCAACACTAGTGTTGTACCACAAATTAGAGCAAATATTCTTTTTTTTACTCCTATTACCTGTGTTCACAATATATATAAATATTCTTACTATATTACTCTATATTCTTAAATAAAAAACTGATGCGTAAAACGTATGCAGCATGTCTTTTCATTACTTTTAAATTAACAAAGTTTGCTTAGAGTTAGTTGACACTACAACTACTAAGAACAGTCAAAATGGTCGATTCGTAATTTTTCATGGAAACTTTGTAAATTTATTGTGATACCTACACCTTTGAAAATTTACCGTAACCTTTACTGTAATCATTACGGTTTGTTTCCCTTGTATTAGGTATTTTTTAAATATAATTTTCAATTTGATTTCTTCGTCACAAATAAATAGACTCTAACCCGTAAGTAGGTTTAATGTTAAAAATCATTTTACAGGTTGTTAATCTACAGGTGGACCAAAATGAAAGGGGTGATTCTAGGCGTTGAGATAAGACAATTAAATAAGAAAATTAAGAGTGACGAAATTTCGTTAAAAGCTTCGCTAACTACTTGACATACGAATAAAATGCGCGTGGACGCGTCCGAAGAATACCATTTAATTTGGCTCAACTAAACGCTCATGTACAAGCTCAGAAACAGGGCGTTTTCTTTTCAAATTTACATTGCTATATAACATTCAATAAGGTTGAAATATAGTGTTAGTGTACAATAATTAAGTAATACTATAAAATAATAATTTAATAATTTTGTAACGTATGATACATCTCAAAGCATTTAGTAATACGTAGTGGAACGAGGCATGTTTTACACTGCCAAGTCGTTTCACTTCTTATATTATGTTTTACGCAAACATGGCATCTTTTCGCAGGATGTTGCTTTTTATTTGTCGCTGGTATATATTCGGGAAAATGTGCTCAATGTTTCGCTTGTAACCGAGTTGGCCATTCATTTTGCGACCGTCTGCCGCGTGTCGGATAGTCCGGAAGGGACAAATTACAGAGCATATCTTCTGCAATTTTCAATCGAAAATTCACAATCGATTGTTTTTGTAAAGCAGGGAATTTGAAATATAAGACATAAACATTATAAATAGCTATATATAATAATGCCCGACGTTCGCCGAAGACAGTTCTTGACATCTCGGAGACGTCAAAGTCTACAATGGCACGTGAAATGAATGACGTCTCCCAGACGTCATTGTATGTCAAGTGGTTAATTAGTTATTAGCAATTAAAGATTGCGCAAAATTAGGCAACCCGCCTTGCAGTGCCGTCCGTTCGGCTGGCCACGCACAGGCGAATTCAGGACCGTATCGATATGAGAGTTACAACGCTTATCTCGTGGGCAGCAGGAAAACTTGTTTGTCACTCGAGCGACAGGCGATGCAAAATTAAAACTTCGGTCACCTTTCAAAAAGTATTAAATGAACGTTGAACGACATTAAACCTACTTACTCGCAAAACCTCCAAGAGCATGTCAAAACTTGTCCATTGGGATTTTTGAGTAAAGAAGATTAAGTGATCTCTTAAAGTTGATAATACACAAAGATAAAGCACCCATACGCATCTAAATCACGATCGTTCTGTTCACGAATATTCATCGAACGATACACGTGCACAGCAATTACCCCAACCCCGAATTTGCATTAAACAATACACCTGATTATCCACACGTATCACACACTCTTAGAGTATTCCTTATACTGGTCTACACAACATTAATATCCTAAAGTGCAATTTTATGTATGTATAATAGTTCAATAATGCAATGTCACTATTTCTTCCAGTTTCCAATTTGCTTAAATAATTGAGATATAGAAATCAGCAAAATTTAACACACCAATAAAAAGAACCATAATTATCAATAAGATGTATGAAAATTGAGATTGTTGCAACTTTTCATCGCAGTGCAATGGTTGCTAATAACTTCACAAAATCTTTTTGATTGAGTTAAATTTAAACGTGATATGGATATGTTTTTATAACTGTTACATTTTTATTATAACAGCTCCCAGATTAATGAGCAATGAGAAACAGAAATGTATCTATTTTTGTATGAAAACGTTTATTATGAAAGAATGGAAAATTTGTGCACATCTTAGTCATAGTAGTTCGACACGAGTATCTCTGATCACAGTGAAAGAACGACTAAAAACTAGTGGTTTAAACGGCTGTATAGATGTTAGAAAATCATTGCTTTCATGAAAAAATCGCAAAATGCGGTTAGATTGGGCAAAAGGTCAAGAAAGTTTGACATCTGAATACTGAAGTAGGATTATCTGGACTGATGAATTCAAGTTTGAAGTATTTGAGTTGCATCGAAGAACATTTGTCTGTCGATGATTTTAAAATTTTTTCAGAATCTGTTGTACCCACTGTCAAATATGGTTGAGGCTCAGTTACGGTGTGAGGATGTTTCCCGATCATTGGAGTAGGAGAACTGGTAAAAGTAGGGAATACAATGAGAAAGGAGAACGTATAAGATAAGGTATAAGCAGATGCTTAAGCAACATGCTTTATAATCAGGTCGCTATTTAATAGATAGAAATTGTATTATGCAGCAGGATAATAACCTTAAGCATTCATTTAAATTGTGTGAAGGGTTCATGTTGCTAAAATAAACAGAGGGGATTCCGAAGAACATCAGATAATCATTACAGTCACCAGATTTGAATCCAATTAAGCTTTTATGGGAAGATCTCGATAGGAATGTCTGATTCCATTGCCCATCATCGAAAGAACACCTTTGGTAAATATTAAAAGAAGCGTGAAAAATAATAAAATTAGAAACAATTAAAAAACACATTATCAGGATGTCTAGAATATACCAGACAGTCAGCAGAAGCAAAGGTGACTTTTTCGATTAAAAAGCGATTTAAGAAAAATGTCTATTTGTTTATGAAAAAATCGAAATAAAATGTAAAATATGTTATTCACTAGACGTTTTGATAAATAAAATATCCTCAGTTCCTATAAAAATGTGTAATTTCTCTTTAATATAATATATCCTGTTCTCCTTAGAACTCGTAATGATTCCAAACTTTTGGCCGGCACTGTATGTATAATTACTCTCAAAATTGAGCGTGCACCTAGGTTGGCAATGATAATTGGCGGAGAAATAAGTAAAAACGAACATATTCAAAAGTGCAAACACAATATACACTTTGGTTGCACATTTTAATAAATAATTCTTTAAAAGGAATTGTAATAAAATGAATTATTTTTGTATATTTAGCGGAAAATATAAGAGTACACCTATTTCATCGTCACAAAATTGAGCGTACAAATATTTAGAAACTGAACGGTATGAAGTTTATTTTTCATTATGCTTATTTGGAATTACTTCAACTGTACTTTTTTTATGTCATTACATTACTATATTACGTTTGATTGTCGTTTTCCATTGCTTACTAACAAAGTTTGCATCATGGTTTCAAGAGGATCAGAAACTGATATTTCTGTACAAAAACTAGCTGTAAAATTACATTGCCAGAGCAAATCTTCAAGACAGATTGAAAGAATAAATAAGTAGAACCTACTCTACCATACAGGAAATTATTAATAGTTATAAATGCAAAAATAAGTACTGAGTGAAGCTGATTAGCAGTATATTGTAAAAGAAATTAAAATTAATCCGAAAACAAGAACACAAGTGATGACAAAAATATCATTAAGGATTAAAAAAAAAACAATATCTATAGAAACCGTCCATAGAGTACTATACAATAAAGGCTATCATGTTATGATAGCAAGAAAGAGACCTTACATTTCTGAGGTGAACAGAAGAAAGCGGTTGGCATTTGCAAAAAAATATATTAATTGTGGCGAAGCTTTTAGAAATAATGTAATATTATCCGATGAAGTTAAAATTAATTTATTAATTCGGATGGAAGAGTAATTATATGGGGGAAACCAAATAAAGAATTTAACCAGAGCAATACGATTCCAATTAAAAAACACGACGGAGGATTCGTAATGCTATTGATGTGCATGGCAGCAAATGGAATTGCCAATATTGAATTTATTGAAAGTGCGGTGGACAAAATGAAATATCTAGATGTTTCAAAAAATAATTTAATGTCTTCAGCTGAAAATTGCAAATGCCCGGACGTATCGTTTCGAACAAGACAACGATCCAAAGCACACATCGTACGTTATTAAAGAATGGATATTATACAACATACCAAAATTGTTAAATACTCCTCCACAATTACCTGATATCAATATAATAGGCAATACAAATATTTTATTTAACGGACAATATAATATTTTATATTTTAATCATACTGGTGAATCCACTTACAGTGGCTCCAAAAAATATTCGTACACTATGTCACAAATAAATTCGTTTAACCCTGAAATTTTGAGTCAGATAGAAGTATTTGATAAAACTTTATGGATATGTAGATCGTAATAGTATACGTATGAATTAATCTCTTCTTTTCATCTAAATATCATTTTAAAGGGGTGAAACCAACATTTAAGTTTCTGAGTTTCCTCTCATTTTTTAAAGATAACTTTTTAATAGTACTTGATGAAGCAAAACCTTTCAAATAGAAAATGTTTAATTTTTAATACCCTATCGCTCTGCCATAAAAAAAGAACACAGGAAAGCTTGTATTCAAAGCATGAAAAATCGCTGAAACTTTGATGTTCGTTATCAGCCCCCTTAAAAGATATTTTGCCCCTCAAAAAATTGCTTCACGCAGGATACACCATACTCTGTACACGCATAAAATTTTATTGAAATCAGAATTTCGGAGGTAGATGAATTTTCTTATAATACAGTGTACGAATACTTTTTGGAGCTACTGTATGTTTTTCGGCTAAACTAACATACGTATAACTTGTTCTTGCAAAGTATGTAATAAACAAGGAGAGTTATGGAAGAACACTAAAACATTTAATTTGGTGAGATTTCATTGGATCACACTTGATTGCCCGAGGTCTTGGGTTCTAGCCAGATAACGGTTTCAAACCTTGTTAAAAATTTTCAAAAGACAAAGGAAAAGAAGTAAATAAAGTAAAAGTATTAATCATCATGAAACCGTCAACTGAGTCGTCGAATCGAAACGATGAATATCTTTGGGATTACGTGCATAAGACGACTTAAAAATACTGTCAAAAGTTGTGCTGGTAAGTTTCGTAAAACTAGAACGAATAATCTTTTCATTTCCCTGTTTTCTGTCACATTTTAAACAGGACGTTTCTTAATCTACAGGAAATGAAAACTACGAAAAACAAAGACGTATAAACAAAAGATAGAAGAAGGAAATACAGAAGAGGTTAGAATTAGTAATATTAGTCGAACGTGAACTAACTTTCGTAAACTTCTCTACATCTGGAGAATATAAATCTCCTCGCCAGCTGACGAAGGGTGGAAATGAAATAAGAAACGTGCTAACAGGGAAAGTTCAACGGTTGATATTGGCAGATATTGAGGGAACTTGAAAACAATTCTAAAGCGTGGTCGCAATGTACAAAACATAATAACTTGGTGTATAATTTTTAGCAAGAAATACTAGTTCATCTTATCCATACATGTACAATAAAGTTTTTAAAATAATGCTCTTATAATATATTATTTTGAGCCGGTTAACATATTACATTGTACAAAGTTAATATAATATTTTGATAATGCTCGAGAAATACCTAATTATTATCGTTACAATCATAGATTACATAAGATCAGATGTAATTTGTATTTCAATGAAAAGAAAGTAAATAATGGACTTGTATACTGCTACTTCCTTCCATGATTCACTTTTAAAAAAAGTTTGAAAACAATTCGTTTCTTAGTTACATTGTGAAAAAACAATGTTAAATATTTTAACAAATTTTAGTTAATTATGTAGTACAACCGAATTCTCTCGCAGCTAAAATCCAAATGTATTCTTTGTTGGGCAAGACGATGCTACGCACAGTGGGCCAAACAGCGATTCTAGCTGGAAAAAGGTCGAAAATTAAGATTCTCAGAATCAAAAAAATTTCTATTTTACGTGACTCTCAGATACCTAGTAATTATCAATCTATGATAAAAAAAAAATGTCTAGCATAGAGTATTTCCGTTAGGCTTTGCGAAAGTGATGGAAAGTCAACAGTATTTTTTCGCCTGCGTCAGCAGTAAATTATGCGCTCTGCTATTGTCTTCGGTAAAAATGTTATTATTGTGTATTATTCGAAATGGTTTGATGAACATATTACCGAAAGATAACTCAATATTTCAACAATATTTTGTTTTGTAATTAATTCCATGAGCTCTTAGTAACAATAGCTTCATTTTGATTAAAATACGACATCAATTCCACCAATATTTTTCAGACATAATAGTCCCGCAATATCCATGTACTATCCATGCTGATGCGTGATTTTTATATATGCGTATTCCCTACTCTTTCCTGATTAGTTTCCATACAAATTTATCTGCGGTGGTGTGCGGCGGACTAATTTATTACAACTTTTCCCTGTCCATGCGACGGGATTTCCATAGGATTTCTTAATTAATTTCTTTTGTAGAACCTAAACAGTTAATCTTTCCATACTCTTTTGAACTTCAATATCCTTTCTAGAAACTAAGATTTCTAAAACTTCTTTGAATAGAAACTGTTTTCTATAGAAAATCCCAAATATTCAATTTTATAAACGATATAATATACTATTAACAATACGAAAGGTAAGTACTTAATGAGAAAATCTCTTTTCAGTGTTTGTCATCACAGTAATAAGGTCGTTTCTGTAAAAGTGTGCAGTTAATAGAACTATAATCTCCAATCTCTACGTTTTTCATTGTGAATAATTAATTGTTGATAATTACATTTGTTTAAATAATGGAAAAAGGTGTAAAAATTTTTGTTTTTCGAATCACACTACCATGAATTTAAAGAACAAGATCTTCCCTTTACAACGAACTGAGAAAAGTTCACATAGGAAACTGCGTTTGACAATCTTTTTCCAGCTAGATTCGCTGTTTGGTCCAATGTGCGGCTTGAGCGCGTGAAGTATATGATCGTCAATAGTAATTAGAGCAACAGTTGTGTAGCAAAGAAACGAACAGAAAAAGTGTAAATATGCAGATAGATTCAGAAAGTGCCTATTGAATTATATTCAACCATGTAATTTCAAATATAGTAGATTAAAAATTAAATTGGCCCCCGCAATTGTCAGTTCCACTTTCAATGAATTGTTTCCATTGTGATAAGTATCGTGAGAATTGTTGAATGTATTGAAACATAAAGAAACTTCCAGATTTAAGTTAAATTACCCTATTATATATATTAAATTAAATTTAAGTTATTTAACCCTCGCATGACGTTAGACGGGTCTACGGTGACTTGCCGCTGTTTGAAACTGAGCATGTGTATGTGTGTGACTCAGGCTGAGCGGACAACGATAACAAAATCGAATCTATGAACGCCTGAAATGTTACATTTTACACGTCAGTCAGTGTAAAAGACAGCTGATAACGAATCTCAAAGTTTCAGCAATTTTTCACGCTTTGAATACAAGCTTTTCTGTGTTCCTTTTTTATGACAGGGCGATAGGGTATTAAAAATTAAACATTTTCTATTTGAAAGGTTTTGCTTCATCAAGTGCCATTACAAAGTTATCTTTAAAAAATGAGAGAACACTCAGAAACTTCAACGCAGGTTTCGCCCCTTTAAAATCGCATTTAGATGAAAAGAAGAGATTAATCCATATGTATAATATTACGATCTACATACCCACAAAGTTTTATCAAATACTTCTATCCGACTCAAAATCTCAGGGTTAAACGAATTTATTTGTGACTTAGTGTACGAATACTTTTTGGAGCCACTGTAAGTGGGCAACCTTGTCTCACCCCTCTCCATGTAGAAAATCTTTCCCTTATACTTTCAGCCGATGCAATCATATTTAAAGTATTTTTATACAGTGCAGCTGTCATTTATAGCATCCGACCCTTTACTCCAACTTTTCTTAACTTTTTGAAAAGTATACTTCCATTTATCTTATCAAAAGCTGCTTCGAAATCAATGAACGTTACGTATTACCTATATGATTTTCCTTTACTTTTCTTCAGTTTGTTATTTATTAGCGAATTGAGTACAAATATGTGGTCCTTCGTTGAATGACCACCCGTAAATCCTGCTTGGCTCTCGTTTAGTTTCTCGTTCGTCTCCAGCCCGCTTTTTAACCTATCATTTATTAGCATAGCCATTATTTTGTAGCCGATATTTAACAATGAAATACCCCTGTATTTTTCACCTCATCCTCTTTTCCCATCTAATAAAGGCCAAACTAATTAATAGAAAATACTAATGTGGAGTTATAATTGGACTGTGTCGTAGCTGGTAACAAAAAGGTTTTTGCTAAGTTTCATATTGTCCTTATATATGACTTGAGATTTAGGGTAGTTAGGTAGGAAAAGTACAACAGGGATAGAGAGAGATTCCAAGAGTTGACGAATAGATATGGGATGGATGACTTAGATGGATGACTAAGGGTTCAGGGTTTAGGACGGATGATTGAAACGGATGAGTGGCGGTTCGCAAGTACTATATAACTATTTACAGAAGATGTGACTGGTTGCCTTAGTCGAACAAGCGATATCCAACAGAAAAAATAAACCATTTTTTATTCCCTATCACCTTTCATTTTGATATTACTAATAATAAAAAAATGAATAAATCAGTGCAAATGAAATGAATCTCTTATATGAACGCGTTTTAATAAAATGTTTCAAATATTTTAATAGAATTACCACGTGAGGATTGTAATTGTTGCTAAGATTTTTCAGTAATATCCAATAAGTTGGTGAAAAAATCTTTCAAACAAAAGTAGTTTAAAAAAAGGGTGAACTCGTCGAAAGGCTACTTCCTCGCTAATTACTAAAGTTTTTAACTCTGTTGTAAATAACGATATTTTGAACAACTTTTTCCTTTGGCAAAATTGACGATCACCTTTAGTTTCTGACATATTTGTAAAAAATAAATGTTACCGTTATAATGAATTTCTGTTTATTTGTACGCGTCCACAGCAGCGGAGGTATCATATTACACGTCAACTATGCAGATTGTAAACACATGAGCACTACAGTAAAGACTCCCTATGAGTAAAAGGCTCGGTGCTCAAACATTTCTTATTTTCCTATGTTGGCCGCGTCGACCTTATAAATGGACAGTGAACGAAAAGAGAGAGGACGAGCGGATTATGTAGCCGACAGAGACGTGTCGGTAAAACTCATACTAATTGAATTGTAACATTTTTTTATTATTAATTATTTTTTAACGAAAGTTTTAGTATCATATTTATGGCTTTTTCCTAAATAAAATGAGACCAAACACGATATAATTTGAACTATATTTACATGGTTAGTTAGTAAAAACTTCTATTAAACAGTTAAATTTAATCTTAATAATATTATCGTGTTTAGTCTTATTTTAAGCAGAGAATTGTCACATATATGAGAGAGAAATTTTCATACAAAAATAATTAATTAATAAGTACATACGTACTTATATACGTAAGTACTTACATCGACTTCATTCTTCTCCGGTACCTGCTTGAGGTTTGTTTACGTTTACATATAGGAGGGAGTTAAAATCGCTTTCTGACATATACTGTGACTTAGAGGACGAAAATCTTTATTACTTCCTTGTTCAAGTAACAATAAGCATAGGTTGGTCTCTTTAAGTAAGTTTAACGCGTTTGCAATCATATGTGCAATGTGTGCGGTTCGATCCCGTCAAGTCCCGTGCGTCACGAATGATGGTGTTCGGTTCCCCTACGTCTTGCGTATTATTACCGATACATAACATTTCTATTAAATAACTTTTATCTGAGAGTTATTTATGGTTTATTTTAAAAGATAGCTTCGTTATATTTATTATAAATACATATATAATTCAGACATCTTGTCTAGGAGAAAATTTTCCTAAATAAGAATTTTGCTTTTAATATATGTATAGGTAAAAATTAAGGAAATGCTAGTAAAATAATTTACTGATATATATATCATACAATAGCATACTGTTATACAATCATAATCATATATATATATAACATTATTGTTATACAATCATAATGAACAACTTATTTTTGCAAATAGATTTTATTATTCATTGTATAACTAAACGTTATTCGAATCATGTCGTGATTGGTTTCGTTTTAATCAGGAAAATATAAGGAATATGTTTAAAAAAGTTGCATTACAAAAAAGATAAAAATTAAGAGATTTTGTTATTGCATTAGTGTTGTGTTTTATCTCTTCACATAGATATTCGATAGTGGATCAGATTACATTACACGGTTATGCTCCCGTGGTGCATCCCCCCCTCCCTCCAGTAATGGGTATAAGAATTTTACTTGAAGAGCAAAGATCTTTTTCATATAAATGGGAAATTTACTGTATATAGTTTATACGAAATGTACAAAAAGACATTAATTGATTCGCAACATGCGTGAGTACAGTACAGAACCAATATGACAACATTCACTGGCTTTATACCGGAAATTAATTTCGAAGAAAAGTGTGTGCAGTTCCTGATTGAAAAACACAATTTTATGAACACCATGTGTGATGGGGCCGATGGGGCTTGTCACGTTAAGTAAAGGAAACATTGAAACGGAACTGGCCTGTGCGATATATACGGACGGAAGCGAAGTCTCCGGCAGTCAGATCAGCTTGTGTATGTCCCCAGCTAGATTTGGTTAAGAAACGGTCCTTAATTCAAAACTCATCTGTTTTCACTGCCGAATGTGTTGCGATAAATGATGCTTTAGATATCGCTCTTGAGAACGTGAATCTAAATAATTGTATTTTTTCGGATTCACTCAGTGCCCTTGAACAAATAACTACTCCAGCTACAAAGGTTGTAACCAACCCATATATCTCTTTAATTAAAAAAACATACCAGGAATTTCAACAGATAAAGAACAAACAAGGCTGCATCAAGCTTTACTGGATATCGTCTCATATTGGTATTTCTGAAAATGAGCTAGCTGATTCCCTTGCTAAAGAGATGAGTAATGTAAATTTAAACTCTAATAATCCAATTCTGATTCCCTTCACTGATTTTCGCGAACACTTGATGCAGACTATGAATAATAATACAAAAGCCTATATTACTGAACTTGGTTTAAATAAAGGAAAAATGTACTTTCAAGATTTTTACATGGAAAGATCTAAACCTTGGTTTGAAAAAAGAAATCTTCTCCGCCAATTAATTGTTATGATCAATCGCTGCAGAGCTAACCATTATTCATTAGCTTCCTCCTTATTTAAAGTTGGTTTATCAGACAATCCCAGATGCCCATGTAATAGTGGTGAACAAGACATCGATCATATAATTTGGCAATGTCCTCTTCATGAATCCCAAAGAACTAATCTATATTAGCAACTATGTAACTTAAAACTATTTCTCCCAACCACTATGACTGTCTTGCTTACCGAACTCAATATTGAAGCGTGTTCATGTATTCTCCCGTTTTTAAAAATATGTAACATTAATGTATAAATAAGCCATTATTGTAATATATTACTGTATAGCAAATAAATCTCATCATAGATTTGAAAGCTTAATAAAAAAAAAAAAGTAAAGGAAACAGTTGCTCTTGAGCGACTGTTCAGTTATACGAGTAAGTAGTTGCTGTTTATTACTGGTACATTCTACATAGCAGTAAGTATCTTACAGACTTTTGATGGATAGAAGTCAGTGGTACGAGTCGTAAATCTTATTATAATTATTTATCACGATGATTAGGAAGTAGGAGATACGAAAACTATGATAGATCTTTTGCAAGTGAATTCTGGTTTCTTTATTTTAGTTTCTTATATAGTCTCGGCTGATGCCAGGTGGTGGGAAGGCATTGAGTGTGATACAGACAGTGTTACACATGCAGTACAGACAATATTCCTAATACGTGGTCTCAATAGTACACACATAAAACACATCTCGTAGTGCACCTCCATTAACGGTAATGTTGGTTTATTTACATTATTTTTATAATTTTATTTTTTTCAAGATCACTGAGACCTTCTTGATATTTTGTTACATTATAAAGACTGTTAGAAATTGAATACAGAAATACTACAAAGCAAAAATTAACCATAAACCTTTCTCTTAACGTACTTTCTCAAAGGCTTCTTCCAAGAAACTAAGCCACATCTGACATTTTAGAAAGTTCGAAAACATCGAGGAACAGAACAAAGGGGCTGAAAAACCCGGACGGGGTTGTAAGAATTTCGACCACTAGTTCTACTAGTCTTATGACAAAGCTCGCTAGGTACGATCAGAATTGCCCTTCCTCGTGTTACGTAAAAATAATAATAAAGTATCAAAGTATTATTTTACAAATAAGAGTTTATTTCATTTAGCAATATACAACCCCATTCCCAATAAAGACTATAAAAGATTTCGTCGCAATACATGATGGAGTAGTCTTTCAACAAATTCATCCACTTTTTGCAAATACCTCGGAAACTAAAAGCAACCGCCAATCCTGTTACAGGAAAAAATTGTTCAATATATCGTTTTTGATAACATTCTTTTTATTTATTTATTCCGTGTTTATGACTCTAATTGATTCATCACAATTATTTTCATTTTTGTATTGATGTTATTTAAGATCGTGTGGATTTCGATACAATTATCGATAATTACTGGTGTTTATGGGGTTACTTCCGTTATATAAGTGTTTATCAGATCATTATGGGTTAGATAGTCAGGTCCACCGAGTATTTCCTTTTAAATCTTTTGGATAGAAGGGAATAACAGTCCTGTGCCAAAGAGTTCTTGTGATTTTTAATCTTGTGTTGATGTGCTCTAGTTTTGTTATTTCCACTTTAACGGTTGATATTCCTAGAGTTTTCCTTATATCATCCATATATCACCATTATGCGTTTAGTATTGTGCGTAGAATGATGGATTGCAGGTATTCTATCTCTTTTGCGTTAAACTTGGCTGCCATGCCCCAGATTTGTAGTCCGTACGTCCAAATCGATTTAATTATAATTTTGTAGATTAATAACTTGTTTTTTGCGCTTTGCTTAGTTTCTTGATGCTATCCAGTACAAGGCTTTCCTAATAACTTTTATTTGTTTGATCATTTTTTGAATGTGCTTCTTCCGGTTCAGTTTGTTATTGAGATATAGTCCGAAGTATTTAGCGGAAACAGCTTGAAATAGCTCCTGGTTGTTGAGTTTGATCGTTGGAATTGGCCTTTTGTTGAGTGTGAATGTAATATGTGCAAATTTGTTCAAACATCTTAAAATCCTTCCCTTTTATTTTAAGTAATATTTTAGGGGTATTTAATGAATTTTCTAAATCTTGTGTTTGAGGTCCAGTAAAAACTGGGCTGCTGGCCGTTTCCAGGTTGCTAGCGGTCAAGACCGTTATTCTTAATCTTGGGTTAAATTCAGTTAAATTCATAGTGTTGGATTTGGGGAAAAAAGGATTATTTAATTTGTACCTCCCCACCTAAAGGTGTGCCGGTCGGGGGCAGGTAATTTTCGGACCGACCCCCGACCCTAGGAGTGTAAGGACGAGCAGGAAAGAATAAAGGCTAGTCATTCAGAGGAATTTAGAGAAAGATGAACCTCGAGTTGTTCTTATTTAATCCAAGTACCTTTGCTGCCCATCCCTAACACACGTAGCATTTAGCGCATCTCCGCGACTTTGGTTATTTCAACTCAAAACATAGTTCTGTCGTTACGCGCACACACATTATAATACAACGAAACGTAAACGCGAGGCGTAATCACATCCGACTTGCTTAGTTGTTAGCGGCAGACGCCTTGATAACATATTAACAAATTTTTTTAATTCGTAAAGAAGTAATCTTTCGACAAGTTTATTAAACAAAAATTTTCATAATTATTTTTTGTATAAAAGTGTGGTTACCTTAATGATTACTTTTTCTTTAAATGTCACCGCATACTTTTAGCTTCGTACAGTTACTATTAATGAAAAAACATGCAGTAATTAACACTTTATCGACCACTCGTGGCCCAACTTACTCGATGCGCACTCACGACCGGCTCATTTTAGCGCGGATGCATCGCTAATGAATTGATCGCAATGAAATCGCTCGAAACAGTCACCTTCGTGAAAGGAAATATTACAAAATTGTCAGACTAAGTATGTAAAAGCCGATTAATAGGCTTCCGGTCGATAAAGTGTTAACATGATCTTGACCTTAGAAATTTATTTTCGGTTAATGTATGGAAATTTAATTCGTGTCAATCAAAGTACACATTCGAAATAGTCATTTAACCCTTTCCTTACCGCAGTCCGTTCAGCCGAAGTGACGCTACTGAACCGGGCATTGCGCCGCGAAGTGTGCACATTGCATGGCTGTAAGCTGGTGTTCGAATTTTCTCATTTAGGTGTTACAAATTTAAAGATTTAGCGGTGTTGCTAACATGTTTTTGACTGAAGGCGCATTCAATAACAAAATTGATTGCACTCTAAGAGGAATCAATTCAATAACAATGCAATATAAGGAACGGTAAATGGATGCTGGCTAAATCCGGCGCTGGTAACGAAAGGGTTAATCTGATTTGGTGATCCCATAGTATAACACAGTTATTTTCAAAAAAACGTATACTTCTATCTCTAACATTATTTAACAGCGGTTAACGTTAATAATAGAACGTAAGCGCTCATTGCTAATGTAATTTATAACACAGGCATAAGAAGAGGACCGAAATGTCAATACTATCAGTATAGTTGACAATTTGTATTAATCTACTTAACATCGCACATGATCAACGTTGTAAACCGTAGATTATGCTTTTATTAGGTGTACAAGTTAATTTTAGTCTTTCATCTTTCGATTATGATAAAGATTATTTACAATTTGAATATCGTAACAGTACTTTTAGAGTCTTATAGTATAGACATTTAGCTTTCCAAGACATTAGAAAACTGCTTGATCCGGTCAACATAATCTAGGTTAAGAATAGTTTAACCCTTTGACTGCCACGCCGAAATCACATGTTTTGCTCAGAACGCCACGGGAGTACACCGTTAGATGCAATATTTCATAGAAATTAATCTTTTATTTTCGATGTTCTAATAAAAATTTTTAATCATTCAACGGGGCACTTTTTACTTCAAAGTATCCTCTAATTAACGGTAATGTTCAAAATGCATTAATTGTCAATTTTTATTCAACTGTTAAAATTGTAAGTAGTTGAAGTACTCCGGTCACCAATGACCACCTTGGCGTCACAGGAGAAACCATGGCCGGTCATATATGATCAACGTGGCAGTCAAAGTGTTAAACGATGGCGTGCAGCAAAGACCACGTTCGTCATTGTGTGCTCTTCGCACTCCAGTTAAAAAAGAAACGCCGCAGAAGCTGCAGAAATGATCTGTGATGCTCTTGGTGAGAATGCTGTATCTCGTTCCACCTGTAAATACTGATACCGAAGATTTTGGGAAGAAAATTTCGATCTCCAGGATGAAAAACGATCTGGACAACCACAATGATTCAAGAATGAGAAATTGCAATCACTTTTAGATGAGTTCATCGAGATCAGACAGCCTAGTTTCTTTAAATCAGGCATCCGTTGTCCGAAAGATGGACAAAGGTTATAGAAAGTGTGAGAGATTGCTTCATCCACTAACTTTTGGGCGTACAAATTTAAATAAACTCTGAACCTACTGAAAAAAGACTAAAATTAACTTGTACACCTAATAGTTATGTTTAAAACAACTCCCAGGGAATACTGCTGGATTGCATTTACTTCTACCGCATTTTACATGCTAACCCGAAGACTAAGGTTGATGATAGTTTCCTCAGGATTATTATTATATTCGTTTAAGTGACTACAGTATAGAAATAATGTCAAAATATTTTGTACATTATATTTTAATATCTCAACATAAATATTATAAAATTAGATAAAACACAAATCAGTCAGTTTAGTTTGGTTCTGAATTTAAACAGTATGCAAAATTCAAAATTGCAAGAAATGGAATCAGATTTATTTTGTGTCCTTAACATGAAGCATTATACGCATTTATTAAGGTCAATAAAAAATTGTGTATTATAAAATTTGCAAAACATGACGTTTAATAACAAATTTACTAATTATTTCAAGATATTATTTATTAAAAAACATGTGATCCCGTTGTGTAAGTTAAAAGATGGATGTTGATTACGTGCCATAACTTCGATGGTAAAATAGAAAACTTATTGAAAGCTTTAAGAGCGCTTAAAACAATTTTTCCACTTCAGCGTATTGGGCATTAGAACAGCGCTTTTATACGATAATTCTTTTATAGGAAACCTTGTTATCTGACGAGCGCGACGACTAACCTAAAGTGTTCTCTGAAATCACAGAGATCGATTGTTTCGTGTTTTATACAACTATATTACGAACTTGAGCATTCCTTGAACGAGACTTTTAAATCCTATCTGAATAGCCTTTTAAAAGAAAATATTCACATAAATCCCTACAAATAAACTTGAAATAAATGTTACGAATACAGTAACGAATAATGTTAAATCTTATCTTACTTACTACTTTGAATACATTTATTTTAACAATATTCTATAACTATTATATGGACCGTTTATTTTGAAAGTGGTGCAAGTCCATTTAAAAAAAAATGAGGTATCACATAATTTATGCTTAATTCAGTGTAAACTTTTTATTTAAAACTAGTTACTATTTAATTTCTAAAAAAATTCTCATGCTTTGTACAATTTAAAATTGGCCGATAAAAGAAATTGTGTAACCATTGATTATGAAAGTGGTGTAAGTCCAATTTCCATAGACAGGTGTCAGGCATTACGAAAAATGAATTTCCTGTACACACCACAGAATTATCATGATATCAAAAGAATGTAGATTGTACAGGGCGCACATATTTGTTTAATAATTTTTAAACTTAAACGTTGTGCACTTCGAGTGGTAACTTACAAGGGAACACCGCGAACTGTCATTCACGGATTTGAATGAAACTTTGTGGGATTATAGAGTGATCCAAGACAAGAATAACGGTATACTTCATTTCGGCCCAATCGCTCTTTAAGAGTGTGAAAACTAACCTCAAAGTCAAATCGACACTTCCACTTTTTCGCGTATATATGTTAAAGTATAAGAGACAGAGAAAAATGTTTTAGATAAAAGTTTAATAGTATAATCAGCGCTATAATTTTACTTTAACAAAATTGTTTGAAATGTCTTCCTTGTTAAAAAAAAAATTTTTCTTGCGTTATTTTAAACAATTTTTACGTTTTCATAATCACTAAAAATATTACGTATTTTATTCTGAATTCAACCATGTATATTATTCTTACTATGCAACACCAACTTATCTAAATATACGACGTAACGTACACCGCGCGCACGATTTCGGCCTAACAACTCACAGTAAGTTACATACTCGGATTTCTTTTTCTCGTTAAAGTTATAATATATGACGATTACAAATGTGATAACATAAAAACAGCAAAATATAAAATATTATATGAAGATTGATGGCATATCACATACATTGCGCTATGTTTCATATATACATGTATAAACATTGATTTCATACTTATTTAACATTTTATTCTACTTTGAATGCAAGTATACATGTATTTCACCCGACATAGATTTCACAAAGGTGATGTTCGTCAAAAAAATGTTCTGAAGGTAGATACTTTTTACATCAAGCACATCATAGTAGCAGGCTTATTACACAGATTTCAACGTGGCAGAGTATGTACTATTTCAGTAACATGAAATGAAACGAGAGAATTTCGTTTCAACAAAAAATCTACAAAACGCAATCAAAAAACAGATCAGCAGAAACACTAATGGAGAAAAAGTAAATTGGCTGCAAATATGTTGGATAAAGTTTCTCAAAAGTGCACCATATATAGTATTTTATATAAAATATCGATGAAGAACAAAGAATTTAAGGCTAAGTTTATTACACGTCCGGGAAGACCGCCAAAATTTGAAAAAATCACCCTGGCGCCTTTTTATCACGATGCGAGGCCTATTACTTACGAAAAATATAAGGATATGGATCAGTTATTACCCTATGCTTCCTGTGCATCATGAATATTTTAAAACACAGCTACAAGAAGATGTGTTAATTTTAACAATATAATTAACGTTTAAAATTAAAAATACTACCTCTATTTTATATCTTGTTATTATTTGTAAATAGAATTGCATTTGTATAAAATATTTTAAATGATATCTGATTTTTTTAAATTGAAATTAAATGATTTTCACAATTGACTAATTTTGAAAGTGGTGTAAGTCAATTTACAACCCGTAAATATACATTATTTTAGTTAAATTCGCCTAAAACAAATTTCTATAATCAAATTACCTATCGATAAATCAGTAAAAGCATTTCCGTACTTGATATAATTAATCTATATTTTTTTATTGAGAGATATGCTAACCTTTAATTTTCTCGAAACACGAGAAAATAGATTTACACCACTTTCAAAATAAGCGGTCCATATATCTTATAACTAACTATATATCGTAATATTGTCTCGATAAGAAAAATATCAAGTAAAATTTAATAAACTTTCTTTGATAAGTATAAATCAGTCTAAACGTATGGATATCTGAAAAAGAGAGTGGATACATGGACCCACACAGATAGCATCCCGTTCAATTAATTAATAATTATCGATATGTCAGTCGATAGATTACCTCCAAATGTGTTACCAATATCAACAAATATCATTGTATTATTTTTCTTTTTGAAAGCATTTTAGCGTAATATCATCCAGATGTTGATCATTCGATCTAATGTTGCATTTATACCGTGGCTTCTCGTGTTCATGATTAGTTCATGAATTATATTTGCCAACAATATGAACGCTTTGCAGCGAATTCGTTAGCGAAATCAAACATAGTTCACGCACTGTTCCGCTGAGTGCCCCGCCATTGCATCGCAATAACTTTAATCTGAATAAAATAACTGTTGTTGAACAAGCTTGGCCCCTTTATTAGATATTTGAAATAACATTTTCTCATCTCTGCAGTTTGTATTTTGATCGCGAAAAACTAAGTGAAAAAAATAATTTATATTAGATATTTGAAATAACATTTTCTTATCTCTGCAGTTTGTATTTTGATCGCGAAAAACTAAGTGAAAAAAATAATTTTACTTAAAGTTTAATCTAACAACTGTTCCGCTTCTACACCTGTCGTTATCTTCTCCGACTAGCTACTATCTTTTGTATAAATACCGGGCAATTTCTGGAAAATAGAGCATAAGCAATCAACCAGTAACCTACCAATTCTGTCGTTCGATCAGTCTGACACCTGGAACAACTTGCAATATCAACGTTTTCATTAAGACGCAAATATTGCAGCGCAAGGCGAATTATTAACCCTTTACACTCGAAAGGTGACTGTTATTCGTCTAATGATACTAATTTCAAAAATGTTCAAATTCGAAATATTTAATAAGATTTGCCTATATTAAACCTCATTTAATTTAGTTAAGGGGTTATATGCAATTAGAAGGCCGGAAAAAGGCGATTTTTCAAGAATTTTTTCTGGAGAGACATTTTAATGTATTACTTTTAAACTTTGTACACATATTGTAGTAGTATTTGACTACATTCTCAATCTTTTTGGTACGAAAATAATAATTCTGATGGCCGCTACAGCCAATCTTCGAGAGCACCTCCAAAAAAACACGTTTTGCGGTGAGCACGATATCTCGGGACTGGGTTCTGTGAAATAAAAATACCAACAATTTTTCTTTAATATAATGTATTACCTTGTGTTGAATCGTTCGATTTTGCAAAATATTCATTTTTAACAAAATGGTGGCATCCTAAAGTAGAAATATCGATTTTTCATGAGAATTTTGCCCGTAAATTGTTTATAAAATGAAAAATATTTGTTGTAGAGTCAAAAGTTACGACTAATTACTAGATAATATATCTATAAAGCTTGTGTAAAAATTTGAGACCGATCGATTGAGTCTTTTTTGAGAAATCTTGCTCACCGACTTGAAAAATATAGTTTCAAGATAAACGCGTTCAAAGTTTCGGAATCATTTTACACATAATAAAAATTTTATTTTTCGACTGACATTAAATCGTCTTGTTTCTATTATAGGTCCTCCCGGAGAGCCAGGCCCCCCTGGAAAGAGAGGGAAAAAAGGGAAAAAGGGTGATCCTGGGGAACCAGGCCCGCAGGTGAGTAGAATTTGTTCCTTTGTTCAGCCACGCCACCTCTCCCTCCCGTAGTGCACCATCGTGCTCGCATGTGCAGTGTATTTGTTTTAGAGTTTAGGTTCGAAGCATGAAGTAGATTCTAATAATATATATGTATGCTGTATTCCAGAAATCGTGACTACTGGTACACAGGATATGTATACAGTTATCTTTTTACTGTATTTCAAAGGTCACAACAGTTGTTGTGTAATTAACAGATTCGTAAACGGACTACTGAAACATTGGCTTCAATTTTTAGGAATTATGTCGGTGATTGTGAAAGTAATCTAACCATAAGTCGAAAGTTAAAAATAAATTTATTGTTTTTATCTTACATTAATTTGAATTGTAATAGTATAAAAGTATATTTGCAAAATAATTATTAATGTTCACTTTAAAACTAGTATAATGATAGATAATGTTTGATCCTCTGAGTCAACGCAGAACTAATAGCTCGTTCAGTTAAATGTGAAATTGGAGATAAGATGCTGGAGTCTCCAGACAAATTTAAGGCCCATACAATGATAATAGAATTGATTTAAATATCTTGTGCATTTCAAGGTTTTTTATGCAGTTTATTTAAACAATTGCAAACCACATGCAATATTCAGCAATTGAAATGTAATATTTGTTAAGTTCGTGAACCTTTTTATTGTATAATATGATACAGATCTTTATTTATTTATGAGAAAATATCGAAAGTAAAATACACGATATAATATTTAAAAAGTGAAACACACTTCTGTGTAAATCATATTTTCTTAGTTATACTATTGGACATGGGCTATCATTTAGTCACCCTCACTTTCATTTATCCGGTCGCGGTCCTTACTGATAACTGAAGTATTATGTGCAAGCTTAAAAACAGAACATTTTATTTTGAAATTTGCATTGCTATATAACATTTAATCAGGTTGATATATTAAGTAACATTATAAAATAATAAATTAGTAATTCTGTAAAGTATGAAACATTTTAAAACATTCTGAAGTATGTAGATAGTTCTTACGTCTCGGAGACGTCAAAGTCTAAATTGGCACACAAATGGATAACGTCTCCCAGATATCATTGTATGTCAAGGGGTTAATAAGTAAAACATTGCAGAAGGTGTTGAATTCATTTTCTTTGATCTTATCAAACAAATTTTTACAAGAATCTCACGTTACCTTGAAAGTAGCCTAAAACAAGTGTAGCCCTGTGAGACTATTAAACGTTAAAACCGAGTTTGACGTATGACGTAAAGTCCCAACAGTAAGGAGAAAAGGATGAGAATTATGCTTAGCTATGTTAACAAAAAGATGTTAAAAAAAAGGAAGAGCAGTAGTGAATTTGTGAATTTGTTGTTGCTTAAAAATATAGTGGAATAAGATTTCTAATAAGTGCTTCATATAAAATACTTTACAATTTCATATTTAATTTTTATCGAAAAAATAGAGGCCAAACATATCAAAATATTCAACTATCTTCGTTACATCAGAGAAAAAGTAAAAGGATAAATTCATTACTGTATATTTTTATTTATCATGAATATCTTAAAAACTGAAAATATCAGAAATTACTAGCTCATAGTTAATAATGGGAGCTAATTAATGACAATTATACCTATGGAATATGAACAAATATACCTTTTTCTAACTTGTATTCTTATAGAGTCTATAATTTTTTGATTATTATAAGTCACTTTTAAAATATGCCTGTTGTTAATTTTAAAAATAATCTAACAAGTTATTTAAAGTTTCAATACAGGAACCTTCCGATGAGTTGTTTATAAAAATGCATTATCATAAAAAAAATATTTGTATTATGAGAGTAAATATATCGTAGAATATTTTATTATATAATGAAAAAATATTTTTTGATAAACACAAACGCAAAAGTTTCAATATCAAAATTTAGACAAATGAAAAATATAAGGAGATTACTTTCACAATTATCGATTCATTTTAAAATAACATTAGAAACGAAAAATAAATTTATTTACGTATAAAAAATATATTTGGCCAACGTTCAGTATTATAATATTCTAAAGTTAAAAACAAAACTTAATTATGGAGTGTGAGTTTAAATTTAAGTTATCGTATTTCACCGTGGAAAAATTTTATTTTTACGCATATAACTGTAATTTATTATTTTGATGACTGAAGTACATATTCGTGTGTAATTAGACATCCTAAGAATATTTAATTGGTTGGAGTATTTGGTGTAATACAGTTTTTAACGAAGTGTACATGATAATAATGAAGACAATCGATTGAAATAACTGCTTTTGCATGAACGCGGGAAGACCTAACCTTTGTCCTCTGTAAACGAGTTTTTAATTTTGTATACCCCTTCTTACAGGGTATGGCCGGGACGCCGGGCAAGAGCGGTTTTCCGGTATATTATTTTTTATTTTCTTTCCATTCTTCCGTCAGTTTATCTGTCTGCTATTTTCTTTACCTTCTTTTACACCTCTGTTCTTATACACTCCATTTATTGTCGTTTATGTTTGCACATAACCATCAACTAAATCGTATTTTGTATTAACGCGCACCTCATAATCTCTTTTTCTGTCTATGTATCTCTACCTATATTCGTATTCGTTTCTCTCTCTTCTTCTAACTGGCTATTTATTTCTATCCTTTTTCATATCTTGTCTTTCACTGTAACGTTTTTTTGTTTATCGAACCAATGCTTTTTTCCAAAACTTTCTTACAGTATCATTTTTCACACTTTTTCTCCACAATATCAAACTTACTCCCACATATGTGTACGTAGACTGCTCGTAAAGCTGAATTTCAATATTTGCTCTCAATTATGACGTTTCAAATCCCGGGAAAAGTATAAATTGTGTCTGCCAAGCAATTTCTATTTAATGAAAATTGGAAAGATATGAAAGTATACTAGTCATCAATTTTATTCGCACTACATACGATTGTATTTGTATAATATAACATATAGTAGTATGATATTAATAACCTAATTTTATGTTATTTTAAAACTCTGTTATTAAAATAATTCGATACAAGTATCAGTTGCGGATACAGAGAGGCCGACGGGGATGATCACCCCTTCTATGACTAATAAATTTTTAAAATATTACACGATATTCTGAAGAATTTGTTAACTGTACATTTAAAGTATTGTTATGTGCTCTCCAATGTAAATTTAATTGCATAAGCTATAACGTTAGATAGAGATAAAATATAAGTTACAAGTAAATTTTAAAAAAGTGTAAAAGTATTGTTATGTGCTCTCCAATATAAATTTAATTGCAGAAGCTATAACATTAGATAGAGATAAAATATAAGTTACAAGTAAATTTTAAAAAAGTGCAAAATATGATTCCAATAACGTACAAACTCTTATATATTTCGCCCCATTAAGCAAGGCTTCTGGATCCGCCTCTGACAAAGATCATAATTTAATGCCGTTTTTCATGGACGGAAAAATGTAACGATAAACACTATACAAGGTGTATATCTAAACATCTTTTTTTGCGTTTGATGACATCAAAAATGTTCACAACATATTTGCATATGTACCAGAATAATTTTTCTCCTATGACTCTTCTCCTACAAATTTATTCAAATTGTACCATAGGCACTTTTCATGTCATTATAAACGAAAAAGATATTTAGATGGCTTTCTTCGGTTTGGGCACTCTATGATGATAATCCCCATAATACAAGTAGCGACATTGATTTATACAATAATACTTAATGCGGCATTCTACGACTCTGACTGATAATCCCAATACTCTAATCCCAACTTTAAACAGACACAAAGTATTGAACCACGTCAGCGAACTCCGAACGAAAGAGACAAAACCATCGCCAATATTCATCAAAGCCCATATAAAGCCTCTAATAGAATTATTAAATCAACTATTAGACCAAAAATCATATACAATCAAAAACTTTAAAAATAACCAGGTCAAAATCCAAACTATAACCTCTGACGATTACAGAAAATTAACCCTTATCGGCCGCTAACTTTTCATACGTGATTCTCAGTAGGTTGTAGCTGGTTCCTGTAAATTTGCGAAAATTCTTCAATATTATAAAAATAACATTTTTGTTAGAAATTATTTATTTTTTGAAAATGCATTACAAATATACGAGTTTCAAATAATTATTTATAAGTTTTTAACGTATGATATTTTTTGAAACAATATAATAAAAAATATTTTTAATAAAATATAAAACAGTTAGTAAAATATTTTTTCTACTCAATATAATAAAAATTGAGTAAAAAAGGCACTGATATTCTAATGGAGATGTCAATTGCTCCGTTGCTGATGCTTAACTCACAAGTCAATCGTACCTGTATTTCACAGAGTGCGAACTTTGACAGGTTCACTCGTTGTCACCCACCCCTCCCCCCACGTAACGTGCGACCGCAGCGACAAAGTACTGTTGTCACGTGTGAAGTGACTTACGACCAATAAGGATTAATAATTGAGAGCAAAAAGTACAAACTATTAAACCTTTCAAGATAAAAATGAGAGATGATATAAAATAGCGATTAAAGGACTCCATCCCAAAACTGACACTGAAAAAATAAAGTACGACTTAGAAATAAAAGGTCATCAAGCCCTGAGTATCTTAAATTTAACAAGAAGTGGAACATCTGTCCCTCTACCAATGTTTTTAGTAGAACTAGCAGTGGCAGCTAATAACAAAGAAATCTATAACGATAGTTTAATATGAAATATAATAGTCGCAATAGAACCACTAAGAGTTAAGAGAGATATACTGCAATGTACGAGATGCCAATTATTTGGTCACACCAAGAATTACTGTAATAGGAAGCCAGCCTGCGTAAAATGTGCAGAAGAACATTTAACAACACAAAGCCCTCAACAAGGTCGAATAGAAAACACTGTATGCGTAAGCTGTAAAGGAAAACATGCAGCTAACTACAAAGGGTGTATCATGGGAAAAGAGATGCTCACCAAAATCTACCCACCGGTCAGAAACCGAATTACTGCCTACCCATCGACAATACAACAACATAGGTAACGACAATAACAGTTCAATCCACAAACCACGGAATAACAGCTCATACAAAAATAACAAAGACAAGCTCATACAAAACATATGCAAATGTAGTTAGAAACAACGATAGCGATGAATATAAAAACACAACCTATAATAAGAATAATACTAACAACAACAACAACAATAATCTAGAACATCTAATACAAAAGTTAGCAATGCAAACATCTAAAGCAAATCAAGTAATACAAAATTTAACCACACAAATGTCAACCATATTAAATCTTCCCATGATCAGTTTTTTCCAACTTTCTGATCAATAGAATATGAAAGTGCAATCTCTACCATCAGAATTTCTACAATTGAATACCAGAAAAGGATCGTGTATATAACATTAATAGAAAAAATAAAATATTGTATATGTGCTTAGAGTGTCGCCGCTTGTGACCATTATGCCTAGATTAACACTATTCCTACCGACACTTTACGTATACCTATTCCTATCTCGACATTCCTACGTCAGACAGACTACAAATTTTTCTCAGAAACTAAACAATGAGAAAAGAAGTGAATATTGAAAAATGTATTACAGGTTTATTTGAGGAAAAGTCTAAAATTTAAAGGCGGTTCGATTACGTTGTATATGTGAAATTCTAATCGAAATTTTAAAAACGGTCATTTGATCGGTCGTGGTAGGAATAGTGTTAAGGATTACCGTCCAGCTGTATCAGATGTTCAGCGTTTATTATGAACTTTGTGTAACTGTTGAAAATGTATGTATTGTTGGATTATAATAAACACTATTAAACCAAAAAAAAAAAACATATTAAATCTTCTAATGGAACTCGTAACACTTCGGAAATCAAACGCAAACAAAACATGACTCAAATCATAGAATGGAACTGCAACGGGCTACAACGAAGAATGTCTGAGTTAAAAGAATATGCTTCAAGAAATAGTACCAAAATATTTCTCCTCGCTGAAACACAAGAAACATGTAAGTCACATTTTAAACTCCCTTTTTACACATATTATGGTACTCCACACCCTAGTGGAAAAGCACATGGAGGTACCGGCATATTTATCAAAAACAATATCAAACACTTTTCAACTTCCACCAATCCAAACAGAAAAGATACAAGCAACCATAATCAACGTAATCCTAGAACAATAGAGAATAATAGCAATAATCTATTGTCCTCCCAAACACTCACTAACTATAACAGAATTGAGAGAACTCTTCGATGAACTAGACAACGATTTTTTGGTAGCATGTGATTTCAGTGTTAAACATCAGTTTTGGGGATCAACGTTAACTAATTCCAAAGGGGCAAACTTAATGCAATTAATCAACCAGAAACAACTATCAGTTTTATCAATCGGCAGGCCCACCTACTGGCCAACCGATCTGAATGAAATACCAGATACGCCAGCCTTTAGAATCACCAATATCAAAAACTATCAAATTCGAACTACAGAACTCCTCGAGTTTACCTCGGATCATACACCAGTAATGTTCACGATAAATTCGAAAACCACAAAATTGTTCAATCAGTCAAACTTAACAAACAGAACTACCAACTGGAAGAATTATAGAAAAATTATAGAAAACATACTAACATGTAACATACCGCTTAAAACCATACAAGACTTAGAAGTAGCAACAGGAAAGCTGACAACTCTTCTTTAGACAGCAGCAATAGAATCCACACAGCACCAAATAAAAGAGAAAGAACAAAGATACCCAGCATATCCAGCATTTATTGCGGAACTAATTAAACAGAGAAGACAAATTAAGGAGACAGTGGCAGCACAGGTGATTACCACATTTGGAGACAGAACTTAATAGACTAACCAAAAATATGAAGCAGAAATCAGTAACTACAACAATAACGAATTGAACACATATATTTTGAATCTCAATGCAACTGAAATAACAAATTACTCTTTGTAGAAAGCAGCCAAAAAAATCAGAAGACCAATGCAACCAATAACTCCTATCAAATCTCTGACCAGGCAATGGTCTAAAACACTCAAAGAACAAGCAAATGTAATGGCGGACTACTTTCAAGACGTATTTACTAATGATCCTCGGCTTGTTGCTAGTCTCAATAACAATAGTACTAAAGTCCGTGCTACTCCAATTCAACCAATTGAAAAAGAAAAACTCCAAGCCGTGATTTAAAACCTTAAAAACCATAAATCACCAGGAAACGATAGAATCACAGCCCAAATGCTGAAAGAACTACCGGCAAAAGGATTAAGGTATATTATTATACTCAGAAACGCAATTCTTCGAGTGGGATATTTACCCCAAATATGGAAATGTGCACAAATTATAACATTATTAAAACCTGGAAAAAATCCCAACGTACCTCAATCATACAGGCCCATATCATTACTACCGATACTATCAAAGGTAATTGAAAAAGTTATATACAAAAGAGTCATTACTATAGTTAACAGATAAAGAAATAATTTCAAACCATCGATTCGGATTCCGAAAAAAAGACAACACCATCAAACAGAGCCATCGCATGGTTCAACAAATCATACAGTCACTAGAAGCAAAAAAATATTATTCAGCACTATTTCTAGACATCGAGAAAGCTTTCGACAGAGTTTGGCACCAAGAATTGCTTGAGAAATTGCAACATATGCTACCCAACTCCACTGCATAAAATAATTACATCATACATAGACAACAGAAGCTTCGCAGTAAAAATTAAAAACACTACTTCCGACATCCGGACAATCAAAGCTGGAATACCTCAAGGAAGTGTACTAACTCCTCTACTTTACACTATTTACGCAGCTCATATTCCAACAGATTAAAACACTTAAATCTACACGTTCGGAGATGACACCGCAATAATCTCCATTCACCTATAACCTACAAACTTCTACATTAAACCTTCAGAACCACATTACGAAAGTGGAAAACTGGTTAAATACTAACAGAATTACAGTTAACACCGCTAAATGTGCACACATCATCTTTACTCTACGAAAAACAGAGCAAACAAATAACCTTAAACTATACAATAGCATCATATCACTTATAACCTCGGTGAAATATCTGGAACTTCATATAGGCAAGAAACTTACATAGGACCATCATATAAAACAAAAATTAAAAGTATTAAAGTGCGAACCAAATCTATGAATTGGTTAATGTTCCGGAAAAGTAAGCTTAATACAAATAACACATTACTCGTATATAAATGTGCAATAAAACCAATTTGAGTCTATGGAATCTAGCTCTGGGGAGTGGCAGCAATTTGCATAATAATAGATGCTCCTTGGTATATCAGGAATGGCGACATTCGTAAAACATCAAACGTTCCCTCTGAAAGACTTAGTAGAACCATAATATCTCATATATATGTCATCAAGTTAATTATAGCACTTATCGTTTAAAGTAAAGGAAGTCAAACGCTACTATTATATAAATATTTGTAAATATTTTTTTAAACAGACATAAATAATAAAAGGAATATATAGAAGAAAAAAAGACTTTTCCTCCGGTCAAATTAATTACAATCATTTCTGCTTTATTACATGTTATACCAGTTACAAATTGAGACTGGGCAATTGCACAATCGACAGTTAACCCCTTAATGCACAGTTTTTTTGAAAAAACCGGCCAAAAAAAATCAATTTTTTTAAATGTAAAAAAACACAATTTAGAACGTTGTCTTGGAAAGAAAATTAAAAAAATACAAAATTAATCAAAATTTTTATTGTATTGTAAATTTTATTGTCGCTCGAGTTATCTCGAGTGTGTACAGTTTGGCCAGTTTAATGCGCTCGAGTTTACTGGAGCGTGCACGTTAAGGGATTAAAGATAGTGCCTGAGTAACAGTAATGTATGCAAGAGGATGAATATTATACACGAACGTATGACAAAACCGTAGGAAGCCATTAACACTAGAATTACGGACATTTTTTGTATATCTATTTCCATATACATTTATCAAGGAATAAGGTATTCATCGAACAGGATTTGAAATTGCAGAACAGAGAGGGAAATAGATTTGGGTATATTTGTATCGCGTCATCGATAAAAGCTAGCAAAAATTGCTAGGAATAGTAGTAATTGCTTTTACAAATTTTCCTCATAAAATTCGAAACCCGTCAAATTGACTGGTCCAGTAAACCTAGTGTTAAGAAGATTAATTCTTGGAGATGAATTTATAATTGATTATGTAATTGCAAACATAGAATTAAAAGAAACGCGAGAAGGCGAAAGCTTAAAATTGGGTGAAGAAATAAAAGATGTGGAGTTTCTTATTCAGAGCTATCATTTACAAAATTATAATAATAATCGATGAATGTTATTTTGCGATGTTTCTTTATTAAACTAATAATTTCGAAAACCATTTCTTGAAATGGATCTGTTCCAATTATTAATTTGAATATTATTAATTCATTTTATTAGTTAAAATAATCGATGTTCCACTTTGCAAAGAAATTTCATACTGTTGTTTAAATGATACCATTATTTCTATAAAATATTAATGGTTATTTAGATTTATGAAGAAACTTTTGAGCTATATCAAACAGTATAAATAGCATCTAGAGATTTTTCATTTGTAAATGAAATATTATTAATTATAAGTCTTAGCAAGCAGTGTTGAGGCAATATTTAATAAACGCGACTTAAAAGTTTAGATTATGATCTTGTTATAATAGAACGCCTGCTACATCCACTATAACTGTTAAAATGGCGTCTTACTTTTATATTTCGGTTGAACAACTTGGATAAAATTTGTCAAACACCTTTTAAATTAAAATAAATGAGAAATCTTTCACAGTGAGTTCAATTATTTTTCAGAACTTAAGTGCAAAACTTTGATTTGCATGTGTCAACCACTTACCGGTAACATGGTCCTTTTCGTCACGTATATAGTGTAATAGAATTCATAAGATTCCGCAGAATTATTTAAATATTTACATATAATTAGAAAAAAAATTAAAAATCTCGAAATTGTGAGTCGTACTTGTTATATTACTTAAAAGCTAGCTCTTTTAACAAAAAAAACTGAAAGTAAGTGTCGACGAAAACAATGTAAGCACGGTGAATATTTTTCGAACTGCAAGGAGTACCGAAATTGTTGTAATTGAAGAAATTGTACGAAGTTATTAGTAGGTTAACAGTGTATTTTATCTTATGCTTTAACACTCTAAGACTTGTTCTGAATTTTATTACGCATACATAATCATTTTTGTATGACAAAACTGGATTTAGAAAGTGATAAAGGTACTGTATAAAATAATTTGCTGCGAATCAGAAATCGGTTTCTTTGAAAGTCTATTGTATTATTCCGAATGGATGCTTTTATTTATTTCTTTACAATAAAAATTCATAATCATGATCTTTAATTCGAAGTAACGATATGATCCATATATATACGTATATTCCCACTTAAAAATTTTGAGACACCCGATTTTTTAATAAGTGGTGTAAGTTATGAATATTAATGTAAGTTTATTTTTAGCAAAAATTAATAATGTTAATATCGTACAAAACCTTTTTAGCATCTGACACGAAATTCGGTAGCACAGAAATCGATATGATCTTTCACTATATTTAACCCTAGAACTCCTAAGGGGGGGGGGGGTTCCTCGAACCCACAAATTAGAAAACCTTAAATTAGTATCATTTCCTTTCCATAAAAAATTTTCTTAAAATTATTTATTGTTGTATACACATTTAAGTTTGATATTAAGAGGTTCCCATTGCTATGAGTAAAAAATCAGTAAGCATAAGAGAAATATAACTGACTACGCGCCGCGATGACGGCACGCCACGGGGCGGTGACGATCACGTGAAGTGGACCCTTACACTCTCCTTTTCTCCAAAGAATAAAAATTACAGAACGAAGAATTAAACTATGTAACTAATTGGGAACTTTGACTGAAAAGACACTACGAACTAAAATACCAAAAGATACAAAACCGACAAAAAAGGGAAGATGTTATCAGTGTATACTGGAGGCTAAAAGCAGACGCATAAAATATAATAGTTTATTAAAATCAATGCAAAGTTGTTACAAATGTAAAAACCATGTTTGCAGAAAACATTCATTTAATACTATACTCTGTCATTCATGTTTAGCAGGAGAATCAGAAGAATCAAGTTCAAACTAGTTGCACGTTACTATACTGTTTTAATAGTATTTAATTTTATAAATATACATAAATCAATACAAATTGAACGCAAAAACATATGTTGTCTTGTTTATAAACTATTGCATATCCTAACATTGCAAAAAATTTTCCAAAAAACAACTTTTTCCAGGATAAATGTATAAAAAGAAGTATGGGTTCGAGGAACCTCCCCCTTAGTAGTTCGCGTAACAGATCGAGGCTCAGGAATACTAGGGTTAACACTTTATCGACCGCTCGTGCCTCAATTTATAGCATACATACTCTTGATCGGCTCACATTAGCGTGGTTGCATCGCTAATGAATTGATCGTAGTGATTTTCTTCGCGTAATTAATAGTTTAATATTTCTTTACAGTATATATACGATATCACTCGAAACAGTCACCTTCGTGTAAGGAAATATTACAAAATTTACAAACTAGACATGTAAAAGCCGATTAATAGGCTTCCGGTCGATGGAGTGTTAAGATATCTTCCAATGGTAGATTAACTTTTTAAGATTCACAGCAAACATAATAAGTGCCCTAATACTTTTGAGCGGTGATGTTTACTTCCTTAACACGTTGAATGCCACGCCAGTTTTACAGGATTTGCCCGTGACGCCACGATGAATTTTCTATTATACGATACATACACTGTTGAAATATTACTTACAACAAATAAGTGTAACTACTTTTAGATATTTTTTACTGCATTAATTTCTTTACACCATGACATTAACGATGGTAATAATGAAAAATTGATAAGTATTGACATTTTTCTAAATTATGTATTTCTACCAATTTGAGCGCGCCGGTCACCAGTGACCCCCATGGCATTCAACGTGTTAAAGGTTTAAAAAGAAGCATGCACAAATGAAATATTGAGCAATTTAATTAACTAAAATCTAAAAGGCAAGGAACCGAAAGAATCTCTAAATCAGTTATTACACGAACTGTGTTACATAGCTTCAATTTGATCCCTATTAAAAATGAGTTTCACTACATACGCGTATTAATCAATATCGCTACTTGACCTATTAATTTAAGAACTCATTAAAAATGTTTTGTTATTTACCGATTTTAAATGTATGTACGTTACTAAATTAGACAAGTATGCGCTTAATATCCGTATAAATTTTAATTATGACTTGAAATCACTGTAAAATGAACGTCATATTTGAAAGCACCTCAGTGTTTAGTGGCATCCATATTTTAACGAGTAAATTGTTAGAAACCTAAAAAAAGATTAGGATCCTAAACTTTAGTTAAGCTTTTATTAGATTGGGAAATAAATCCTAATTCTAGTTGAGCTGCTATCAGAAAACGTAGTTTATTAGAATTCTAGTAGAAAATGAATTCCACTAGAAAGCGTAAAGTACTGCTCAGCTGTCTTATTGTTATTGTATCAATTGGCATACCTAATATTTTAATTTATTTATTAATTTATATTTATATTCACTCGTTAAATTATGAAGGCTACTGAGTTTCAATACAACATTCAGTTACTTCTCTATCTTTTGAATGCTCATATAAGTAGGTACATAAATCGCAAGGAATGATTTTCTTTTTAAAGGCTGCGAGCAGTCTTCCAACATTTCATTCTTCTACTATTCAAACTTATTAGCGTATTCTTGCAGGGACCCATTGGATTAGATGGACCAAAAGGTGAGCTGGTAAGTGCACGTATAATCAATATATCTTAGCATAATTTTAGCGAAAACTTACATTCATATCTAGTGGAAGGTAATTAATGATGTCCAGATGCAGCAAAATATGAAGTAGATAGTGTCATATTTAAATAATCGATAAAGGTGTAATTATAGGAATAATAAGTTATATGTAGAAAGAGAAGAAATCAGAATTATCAGTGGTCAAACTAACGGACATTAATTACTACCTTCGTGGTTGTACTACAGTAACGTTCTATGTGTTTATTGTACCAGTACTATAACGGATTAAATTGAGTTAGTTATAATTTGCAAATTCGAAACAGTTGCGTACAGAACTTGCAAAATAGTTACACAAATTAAATGCGAAGGTATTGCATAATTTTATGGGAAAAAAGGATATGAACAATTGTATGAACGATTCTGGAGCATTGAAGCTTAAATTTATTATTCAAAAAGATAATTTTTGTTTGTATTAGTAAATAATTGCTTGTTTTATTATAATACAATATATTATATGAAACCATATTGCTTTACTATTTTACATGATATTATAAAAAGGTTTAAAATAAATTAAATCATTCTTGAAAAAGAATTAAATATGTATTAACATTAGATGTCTCAACAACAAGCTCCAATTTTTAAATTTAACTGCTATACAGATTATCGAACAAAATATTTAACATAAAATATTTTGATTCTGACAATAATGAAACGGGTAATATGATGATTGGTAGGCGTATAGTATCAAAGAATGTACATAGATGCACAAATAAGGAGGAAAAGAAAGAAATGGTAGAGAAAATGAAGAAACATGAGTGCATTGCAAATATCGTTGTTTGTTTTCTGGATTTGTTTTATCAATGAAGATCGATTGAATTGAAAGAGTTTGCAAACAAAGATTAAAAATGTGATCTCTTAAGTACATTCCCGTCCTTAAATATTAGGACAAAAGTAGCAGATGTTATTTAAAATTATTATTATTATTATTTTAATTAATAATAGGGTTAAGGCTAATGTTACATACAGAAAATTCATACGTAAAAAGGTACCAAACGTCTATCGATTAATTATAATTAGCAATAAATAACTTGTAATGGATTTCCTATATCCCTCTGATGAATCCAAAATAGCACAATAAAATAATCAGATTTAAAAAATAACCAAAAAAAAAAGGATATAGTAGCTATAAAAATATGCGTACATATCCATACCGTTCAACACTTATATTTTTAATCAAATTCAATATTTGATTTTTATATTTATTTTACAGTGACTTTGATTAGTATCTGGACAACTTGCCGCAACGTTGTCAACATTTGAATTATTGTATCTTTGTGAACAGAAGTCGCACGGTAATCATTTTGAGCTCGTTTTCAAGGTTGAATCTTTTACTTTTACAGTGTCGATTTTGATTTCCCCAAGGATTTCTATGTAGTAAGTTTTAAACGTGGAAGCGAGAAATATTTTCTTGTGAAATTTGTTTTTGTCTGATTTTGCACAAAAGTATGTTAAATTCAAAGAAATACTCGTGATTCAAGGTGTCATCATAAAAAGGCGACAAAAAACCGTGCGTCAATGTTTAGCAGGTCAGAGTAAAGAGAAAATTTCGATCTTCAATTTGATTGTTGTTTCAGGCTTATACAAAATTTTTCAAACCATTCAGAGGAATTTAAGTACGCACAACCTTTTTGAAGAAAATATTCCTCATTTCCCTACGCTCATAACTTACTGTATGGAAATCCCGAGGAAAATCGAATGGAGCATTGTAAAAATAAAAAATTCAACCTTTAAAATGAGCTCCGAATGATTACCGTGCAACTTCTTTTCATGAAAATACAATAATTCAAATGTTGACAACGTTGCAACCAGCTGTCCGAATACTAATGGGAATTACATAAAATACAAGCTGATGCTAAAAATTAATATATTTGATTTTCGTTAATTCGTAGATACACCTGATAATAAAAATAGTAGTGCATAAATACTTTTTGTAACCACTGCATGCTGTATTTAGGATGACATTAAATAAAAAGATACCGAGTTTCCTTTAAAACAAATTAGACTAGCACTTGGCCTTGCAGAGAAAACGTTTACATCACTTAATGCCTCCCTGTATACCATCAAATTTTTATAATTCATTTTTTCATACCCGTTCCTTCTGTAATATTCTAATACACAAATACCTCGCTTTGCGTCGTTTCGTTTTGCGTTTTTTCGATGTTGCGTCGCTGCTCAATTAGTACTAATTTTCATTGCGCGCCGTTAGGTTTTCGAGGTTGCGTTGTTTTGGATTCGAGTCTTGAATTTTTTTCTTGTTTTCTAACAGATGGCTCTACTTTTGTTTCTAATTGCGCCATGCCAAAAAAACTCGGTAATTCCTCTTCTAACCGAAAATCAACGTAATTTTAATACAGTTTTATTTTCACTTTGTTTTGCTAATTTTAGAGTTCAGTTTCAATCTTCGATCTTTACATGGTTTGCTATAGAGAATCTTAATTCACTTTGCGTCGTTTCGATTTGCGTCGTGTTTTTTTCGAACGTAACCCCGACGCAAAGTGGGGTATTGGTGTATTTCAACCGTTTGAGTGCGGCGAAGCGCTATCGCGTTTCTCTTATGTTTTACCAAAAATGTGTAGAAGCACGACCACGCTGCTGTTTGTTACTATAATGAAAGCGGTTGTGTTCATATTAATTTCAGTTTGTATTAATATCATTCAATCACGGTCCTTGATAATATAAAAATTAAAAATTATTTTCATTTTTTTAAGATAAGCGTTACACTGATAATTACAAAATGCACCATGTCAAATTCTACTTTATCTGAAAATGACTATAATATGAAGAGATAAATCTAAAAATTTTTATTTGCTAAAAATTAATTTTTTATATAACAATTAGAGTTAATTATTACTGTTTTTATTATTAAAAAAAAATAATAACTACGCATTTCATTCCGCATTTTTAGCATATATACAAGAAAATATGGTTAGCACTCAAATGGTTAAATTAAAACAGACAACATGTATGTGCAATTATGTAGGAAGACAGATTTTTATTGTAACATTGAATATGTAAATCCTTTATAGTTCCAAATTAAATAACAATATTAAAAAATTTACTTAAATTTATTACTTTTGAACGATGTTTCCCATTTATGTTCGACTCAAATACTTATACAAACGTAGATAAGAGCGAGTAGTGAACAAAGTATACTTTATGCAGTTGCATCTAATGTTCTTAAATATGTTTCTTTACTTAAGGATTAAACATTATTCACTGATGTTCGTTGTGCAGTATGTCTTCCTAGAAGTGAATCGATTATTCAAGTGTACAATACGAAGTAAATGTTTGAAGAAACCATAAAATATTGGGTTAATATTATTAGAAGTTCCCGGTGCAACCATTATGGCATAGCTAATACTACTAAAAACTCTTAGGTTTTAACATTCAATACTTATTTCTGTACAATTCTTTCAGGTTCATTCATCTACATATTAATAAGCAATCTTATGATCCTACTCAATATTATTTGATATTTTTATGCTTCCAATTACTTTTACACATTCGTTTAGTCACAAGCGATATTATGGAAAGAATATTTATCAAATAGTTGAACGATTATAAAAAAATGACTACTATTTATTTTAAAACTATCTGATTTCTTAAGGAGTATTTCGAAAGTACTATAGTTAAGCTAAATTTTGCAGTATAACAAAACTTTTAATCATAATAATTATAAACCTTTCAATTACATCCTTATTATACATTGTTCGTTCAAAAAATAGCACAACTTCAATTTCGCTATTAATAACAAAATTTGAGATTCAAATACCGCTGCAAAATAAAGGAAACGAAAAAAGTATTAATGACTTCTAGTAAATTTTGACCCTTTGTACTCGAGAGATAATTGTTAATCGTCTAATGATACTAACTTCAAAAATTTCCAAGTTCAAAACATTTTTTAAGATTCGCCTATATTAACATATCTTGCGTGGGAAGCGACAAAAGTCGTTTTGTGCGGATTGGTAGTCGAGCACGGGTAACAACAAAACTCGTCTTCTACGAATTATTGGTGAATTATTGTTATAAATGGGATATGGATTTATATTATTCTTACGATAGCATCAGATATACATGAGCACAAAACGTGTGTTGCAGAAATGCATTCTTCTGAATGCACTTTGCTGACGCTGTGAGAGTTTAGCAGGAAAACACCCGCATAAGATGTGTTAAACGTCATTTAGTTTACCTAAGTAATATACTATAATTTACATATATGACTGTTTAACCTCTGAATCTGACTAATAAACAATCTGACTAAAGTTTGAAAATTTGCGAAACTATCATTTGGTGACTAACAGTCACCTCTCGAGCGCAAAGGGTTAATTTCTAGCGTTCATCAAGCTTAGATCAATCCAGTGAGAACGAATAAGAGAAGAAAATAATAAAAGTCTGCTACTTACCCAATAAAAAGATACATTTTATCATGGTTCTTATTTTTCCTTAATAGAGGTAGGATTTCCTATTGGCATCAGGCAGATGTACCTTGATAAATACATTAAACATTTTTAGTTAGCGTCTAATATAATATACATATGTACAGTACCTCTTATAAGTATTCGAACGCTTCCACAAGTTTCAAAAAATATAAGCAATTAATGCTTATCGCTTACATTTGTTTTGTATTGCCATTACATCTTAAAAATGAATCTATAATCATTATTATAATAATAATACTTTAGACGTAGTTAAAGTTTAATGTGTATCTAAATGTGTTTACACCCATTTCTTTTTTTACACGGTAGATACGTTCCTTAGAAAAGCGTGCAAAAAAAAATCGTACAAAAAAATACATGCGATATATGGTAAATTTGGGGATATGTTCCAGAACTTTAAAAAATCGTGTAAGATGAAAAAACTCTAAATATTTTCCCCAAAAAACCGTGCAAAAGAAATAATAATGAAATCCATATTACATAAGTATTTATAAAACAAAAACAATTCATTTTTACTACAAAAAAAATTAAAATTAGTGTACGGTGAAAATTCAATCCATAAGTACAAAACATATAAAAATTCAAATTGAAATTAGGAATAAAAATCAATTTTGCAACTCTTCATCGCTACTTGAAAAATCGGGTATTCCCTGTAAAGTAAAGAAGTCATGAAGTAAACCAAGTCACTAACGCATCTATGGCCATAAACCGACCTGACGGTTTGTTTACTTATATACACCGAGGGTTATAGTATTCTCCCAATTGTATTCTGTTGCTGTATAGATAAGTTTCTGTACGACACTGTCAAAATTAGAATTAAAACAAATTTTTTATGGATTTGTGCTAGAACAAAAAATTCGTGTAAAAAAGTGTATTTATTCTTATTGGTAAACCGCGTCATTTCAAAATCGTGTAAAAAAAGAGTTGGGTGTACTCAATGTGTCTGCCATCTGATGGAATTACAGTTTTACGTATTCTCGACATTCACCCACCAATGAACAGTCAGAAATAAAAAAAAAACGGCCATCAATCATCGAATGTACAGCCGTCCCTAGCATTAATACTTTCTCATTCTTTTTATTTGATCAAAAAGCGTTCGAACAGGAACTAAGTATTAATTAATTGTTAATAATTCAATCAGTATAAAACAAATATCAGGAATAAGAAGAAGACAAGATAGCATTGTGATAAATTTATATTTATAAATGATAAAAATATCTAACCGTAAATGGTGTTTTATGCTTTATGTGTCCGTAACGTATACATAATAAAGAAGCAAATTTATGTTAGATGGGCACATTTACTGTTTAACGATAGATACACAAGTTACAATTGGCAAAACTAGTTCTTCATACAGTCAAGAATAAATTATATATTTTTCACAAATTAAGCAATTTAGAGATATTTGCAAGAAATGTTACTAAATATTTTAAAAAATACATTTAAAGATTCTCAAATGATGTATGTTGGTATATTGGTTCCCTTTGCATAATGGAATGTAATGCGATTTCGTAATTACAATCTTTTATATCAGATGCACTTATTTTATAATCCAACGAGTTTATACGAAGCATGGATTCAATGCCTCGTTTATCACTTATGCAGTATAAAAAAGTGAATATATATGCGATTTTTATTTATAAATAGTAAAAACTACTTAGATGTTTTTGAACTGTGCTATATATTATCCTCACCTATTTTAAAACTTAAAACTACCTAATTTTGTACGATGCATATCAAATACAGTCGAATCCCTATAACTCAAAAACCTTTGTACGACGAAAATTTTGTCGATTCCTTTCCGCCTCGCTATGAAAACCTCAAAATATAAACCTCATATAACTCGAATTATTTATCACGCGTTGAGGGGCCTCTACTACTCGAATTCAAACCAACCGTACTTCTGCAACTCGAAGTTTACTTCTATAAGTCGAACCTTTGTCACCGCTACCTCTATAACTCAAAGTGATTACGTGTTACAATCTATCGATAACCAATCTTCAACTGTCTTGAACGCCCAGAAACATAAAACAACACCCGACCTTTATTCCTACACCTTGAGCCACATGCTTGTCCCTTCCTTACAAATATCGTTTTCGGTCAGTCGATTTGGTTTGTTACATTTATTTCGTATAACAGAGTGCTTATTTTGAAAAATAAACGTTCTCTAAGCGAAAAATTAAAAAATTAACAATTGCTGTTAAGATGAAAGTTATTGAAGCAGTGAAAACTGGATCGAGGAAGAAAAAAGATATTGCTCAAGAATTTGGTATTTCTACGAGTACCGTCTCAACGATTTTGAAGAATGAAGAAAAGATTATCCAAAAAACAGTTTCGGGAGATAATTTAAATTGTAAGGGACGAAGAACTGCCGACGAATTTCCGGATATTGAAAAATGTTTATTAACACTTAGCCGACCGATTGGGGAGATCTCCTCAGTTTGAAACAAGTCGGTGCCCGACCGATCAGGGAGATTTCCTATTTTGACTTCAGCAACTCGTTTCTCGTTTTCTGTTATTGATAATTACCTCGACCTGGAGTTTTTCGTAATTGTTGACGAACTGCTGCTGTGGAGCACAACATATAATAAAATCAACTAATTTTGAAGGATTTTGAATATATTACTGTTTTTCTATTCCATGTTTGAGACGTCTTATTTATCCTTAGTCATCTTTAATGTCCTTAATTTCCTGATTTTGTTGCCTATACTTTTTGAAAAACCATTGAAAAATAATTGTTATAAACTTTTAATTTTATGTTTTGTATAAATAATATGTAAAATCGTTAAACGAAATTGTTGCCGTGAAATATAATTGCTCACATGACTAGTTTTCGGACTTTTTAAAGTTCAAATAGTGAATTTCAGTCCGTGTTACTTCCGAAAAATGCACGGTGAACAGTGCAGTTTAGCTTTTCCGAGCGCGATGGAAATCGAACAGTTTTTTGTGGCGCGTGCGGTCGGCTAAGTGTTAACCCTTTGACTGCCACGCCGAAATCACATTTCGCTCAGGACGTCACAACAGTACACCGCTAGATGCAATATTTCATAGAAATTAATCTTTTATTTTCGATGTTCTAATAAAAATTTTTAATCGTTCAATGGGGCAATTTTTACTTCAAAGTATTCTTCAATTCGCGGTAATGTTTAAAATCCACTAACTGTCAATTTTTATTCAACTCTTACAATTGTAAATAGTTGAAGCACTTCGGTCACCAATGACCACCATGGCGTCATAGGAGAAACCGTAACTGGTCATATATGACCATCGTGGCAGTCAAAGTGTTAATGTGGTTTAAACAATGTCGAAACAAAAATATTATATTGAGGGACCATTATTGCAAGAAAAAACAGAGGTGTTTGCAAAATTATTGAGTTATGGCCAGTTTAGAGCTAGCAATGGCTAGTTAGATTAATTTAAGAAAAGACACAATATTGTTTTTTAGTGATGCCATTTGCAATGAGTGGGAAGAAAAACTGCAAAGCTTATTAAATGTAAATATAATTGATTATGATCCACATAATGTGTTTAACCCTTTCGCTACGACGACTGACGCTTGCTACGAACGAACGGTGACTATAGTCACCCCGTGAAGTTTCACGAACAGAGTATTATTGCATTATGCGATAATTTTTTAATTCCTTCATTTCTACGGTCGATTACAGTTATGCTCTGCGTAAGATTCCGCGGTATTGAATGTATTACAAGCAATTACAATTGTTCCGTAAGTGCACATTTTTGTCGTGGCAGCTTGTTTAACGGAAGTTGCACGCCGAAGAACCCTCACGTAGCGAAAGGGTTAACGCAGACGAGACCGCATTGGTTTACAAATACCACCCTCACAAATAATGGCGTTTAAAGATGAAAAATGTCACAGAGGCAAGCTCAGCAAAGAAAGAGTGACAATTTTGTTAGCAGCCAACATGCCAAGGGTAGAAAAACTAAAGCCTCTGCTTATAGGCAAATCCGAACAGCCGCAATATTTTGTGGGTTATAAATCATTGCGCATTGATTACACTGCTAATAAAAAGGCGTGGATGGCGGCTGAATTATTTTCAAAATGATTGATTCAGATTGATCAGAGAATGAAAAGAGGAAAACGTAAAATTCTTTTATTCGTGGATAATTGTACAGCACATTGTAATAAATTTCCATCATTGCAATCGGTCAAAGTGCAATTTTTACCGGCAAACACTACTTTAGAATTACAATCCCTAGACGAAGGAGTTATTAAAAATTTTTAAACTCTATACAGGAAGGAGGTTTATAACCTCCTTTATAGCCTTTATAGGCTATCATAGTAGATATAAATGAAGAGGAAAACACCATCGTCATCCTACAAGCAATGAGAACGGTACATAAATCATGGAAGAATGTAACACAAGAAACAATTGCCAGTTGCTTTAAAACATGTGAATTTTCCTTTAATACGGAAACAAATTATGAACAGCAATTCGCATCTTCTACAATCAATAACTTGGAAGTCGAATGGGAATACATTTCGTCTCGTTATGACATGGAAAACACATGTGTGGTGATCAAGTTTCTATCATTGGATCATTGACAGATTCAGAAGTTATTGAATTTAACAAGTTGCCGCAAATGACGTCTATAGCCGTCCGATCTTTGGCGATATATAGGCAAATGACGGCTATAGCCGTCGTGCACATTTTAATCAATAAAAAAAAAAACAGCGTTAGTACAAAGTGTACTAACACATATACTTGTTAATTATTGAGTAACACATCTAGAAAAAAAGTTATAGTATGCCAGACAACATATTAACCCCTTAATGCACAGTTTTTTTTTTTAAACCAGCCAAAAAAGATTAATTTTTTTAATGTAAAAAAACACAATTTAGAATGTTGTCTTGGCAAGAAAATTAAAAAAATACAAAAATAATCAAAATTTTTATTGTATTGTAAATTTTATTGTCGCTCGAGTTAACTCGAGCGTGCACGTTAAGGGGTTAATTGTTTCATGCTGTTATTATTATACTATTTTATAAACAAAATAAATTACAAATGATAATTTTGTTTTAAACTGATTTTCTTGTGTTAAGTTTACACCTATTAACTCACTTTTATTCATAGGAATTATTTTGAATTAGTAAAGCAAATACTGTATAGTCATCACAACGGTCATAGCCGTGATTTGCTTCGGAAAGAGAAAAAATGACATGATGAGAAAATGATGGTTATAGTCGTCGAAAGTTTTTTGAGAAAAACTATGGCCAAATGCGATAATTTTCACTTCCAAACATACAATTTACACTCGATTTCATCTGGCAGTGATGAACAATCGAAAAAAATGTGTTTCTGAGGGCGATCGTCAATTTAAAAATGTGAGGCAACGTATTAATGGCCAAAATGCATTAGATGGTGACGTAGTCGAAGACGATAACGAAGAGGAGTTTGTTGCAAACGAACCATCGGTCAATAACTAAATAAGCCAGAGCAATAGTCATTGTTCCATGCGCTTTTGTCGAAGATATTGAGGAAAATGTATTCTCTGGGTTAGACTCAATAGAAAATGCCATTGATCAGCAATCTATAAAGAGGAAAAGCACAAACTAAAATTACAGACTTTTTTCAATCCTAACAATTATGATTATTTAATGATGAGCATCTACATATTACATGCAATGTGTATATAGGTATGCATTTATAATAAATAATACCTTTCAGAATTGAATTTCTTCTCTTTGAGTCTTTGTTTGCGAAAATATTAATATTTATAGTAAAACTTTTCTATCTCGAATTTTCGTTTATTAAACCTCTCTTACCCGAAACCTTGATAAGTTGAAACTTCTATAACTCGAAGGTTTCAGTGTTTCCCTTGAGATTTGAGTTATCGAGGATCGACTGTATAAATAAATCATTTTTCTTTTGGTCCAAATTTATAAGACATGATCTCAGTAGTCTAATGATGTCTGCATCTAATCTACATTATGAGCAAAAGTTTTGAGAAAATTAAGTTACATATCAGGTTTTAAGAAAAGATATAAACCTGGGGCATAAATACCATCCTTCTTTTATAAGTTATCAACAACAAACCTGTGCTTCTCCCAACTTGCAACACCATTCGAATACTTATAAGCTACTGTATATATGATATATTTTTGAAATTGCAGCTCATTAAAATTGCTACTAAAATAATTTAAAATTTTGTATGTTTCTCCATGTATCAATATACATAAACACGTCTAATCTATATTCAGGGTGTAAATCTATAAGTGGGCCGTAATGAAAGAAGTGATTCTACGTGTGTAGATAAGACGAAAATCAAGAGTGATGAAATTCTATTAAAGATTTCATTAATTATTTATTAACAATTTAAGATTTTCTAAAATTGCCTGATATCAGGCAACCCGCCGTACACTGCCGTCTGTATGCGCAACCACGCATAGGCGAAGTCAGGACCGTAGCGATAGGGGAGAGTTACAACGCTTACCTCGTGGAAACCAGGAAAAATTATTTGTCACTCGAGCGACGGGCGATGGAAAATCAAAACTTCGGTCACCTTACAGAAAGTATTAAATGAACGTTGAACGACATTAAATCTACTTACTCGCAAAATCGCAAGGTTAAGCGATCTCTTAAAGTAGATAAAACACAAAGATAAAGCACCCATATGCATATTAAAATTATGATAAAACTCAAAGAGGGAAACAACACATCTGACCCTTTCAACGTTACATTTATTTCTGTCCTTTTTTTTTATAATATCAATCGTCTCCTCGTTACCACCTCTGGCTGAACTTTGCAGCCTTTATTCAAATTTTCCTTCGTTGACAGCAGTCTAGAAAATGCTTGATGCATGACATTCTATGAGTCGACTCGCCTCACAGATGCCTTGAATGATTCTGTGCTAACACGCATCTAAATCACGATCGTTCCGTTCGCGAATATTCATCGAACGGTACACATGCACAGCGATTATCTCGCCCGCGAATTTGCATTAACAAATACTCATGCATCACGACTGTCCACAGGGATCACACACTCATAGTATATACACAGACCTACGCAATATTAATATTTTAAAGTGCAATTTAACGTAGTTTGATAATGCAATGTATGTGGCAGGAAAAATGTTCCATGGAAGGAATGCGAGTTTGATCGGTTTGAGTACAAGGGACTTGCTTTGGTCACACGCTTTTTTGGCTGTAGCTTTCTTTTGGCCGATGTGACTACACATACACGGATCGCGTGATAAATAAAGAAAACGAGATGTGCGGAAAATAAGAGGGATATTGCGATGCAAGCGAGGAAACAAAAAAGCATCGAGATAGTCATGTATCCAGAATAAACACAGCGTAATATTTTTTTAGTTTTCATATTCAATTAACACGATGAATGCCACCCCAATTTTACAGGGTTTGTCCGTGGCGCCACGATGAATTTTCTATTATGCGATACATATACTATTGAAATATTACCTACAACAAATAAGTGTAACTACTTTTAGATATTTTATGCTGCATTAATTTCTTCACACCATTGCATTAACGATGGTAATAATGAAAAATTGATAAGTATTGACATTTTTCTAGGTTATGCATTTCTATCAATTTGAGCGTGCCGGTCACCAGTGACCCCCACGGCGCCACCGCCAAGTGGAGTGCCGGTCACCGGTGACCCCTGTGGCATTCAACGTATTAAGAAAGGACATGATTATATATCGCTATATATTAGGTTGTTCGGAAAGTAATTTCGTTTTTTTGTTTATGATATATCGAGCTTTGAGATTAAACCTAGTCGTTTCAAATGATCATGAACGGTCGAATTCGATAAATTTAATCTCTTAGCGATTTTACGAGTTGTTATTCGCCGATTTGCATCAATTAATGCCTTTATTGTATCTTCAGCAGCCTCAACTGGCCTTTCAGAACGTGGTGCATCTTCAACATCAAAATTGCCGGATCGAAATTTTGTAAACCAGTTTTGGCACTGGGGTTCTGTCAATACATCTTCTCCATACACAACGGATCATTTTTTCATTGCTTGAACAGCATTTTTACCTTTTCAATAATAGAAAAGTGAAAAATACCGAAAATGTTGCTTTTTACTTTCCATATTTGATAGGGCACCAACCAAAAATTACTGGGTAGAATTAATCGAAACTTTTCACAAGCAAGCCTTGCTATATATACTGCCAAAATATATAATAACCATGCGGCTTAAGTGTGAAGTTCACTGTGAAAAAATACAATTAAGCCCTGTGTTAGGAAAAAACGAAATTACTTTCCGAACAACCCAACAGCATATATAGTAATTTGTTATGAACATAAATAATATTTTTATTATTTTGTTGCATCATAAATTTTATATACCGTAACTTTCTTGTTTATCTTTCTACATTAACTAATATATTGTATAATTTTACTTTGATTCATTCAGTGTAAAAAAACAGTAATTACTTGCTCTAATTAGAAACTAAACTTTATACGTTACATTTGAAATAAAAATTAATCTTTTTATAAATTTTGCTTTGCATTTTAAAGGTAAAATATTTCGGAAAGTAGGGAAAAACATTTTATCGACAGTGACGCTGTTAGTAGTAATGAAGGTAAGTTAGAATTCGATATTGTCGACGATGAAGAAAGTGTAAATTCTAAATTCCACCCAGCGAGAAGTATTGTTTAAAAATATCTTGATTGCAAAGGGTTAATAACAGTCACTATATTCTATATACGCATTAAGAGTACGTTTAATTTTATGAAATATAAAAATAAATAATCAGACTTTACCTGATTTATATAACCATAGAACGTATCCCTCGTTAATCTATTGCGCTCGAGATGTGATTGTTAGTCACCAAATGATACTTTCGTAAATTTTTAGATTTTAATTAATTTGTTTATTAATTAGACTCAGAGATTAAATAGTCATATCTGTAAATTTTAGTATATCACTTAACTGAACTAAATAATGTTGAATATGGGTGAATCTTAGTAAATAATTCAGATTATACAATTTTTGAAGTTAGTATCGTTAGACGTCTAATAATCAACTCTCGAGCGCAAAGGGTTAATACGGGTGTTCTACTGCTATAAGAGTGTGTAAATGCGTAGTCTAAGCTTGAGGCTTGAAAAGCATTACTGGTGGGAATTACTTTTATATATTACTTTTGCCGCTGTGCCGTCCCGCAGGACATTATTCCAGCTCTCAATAGTACTTCCTCCGGTTTCCAATTTGCTTGAACAACCGATATTGAAAGCAGCAAAATTTCACACAACGATAAAAAAGAACCATAATTATGAATATAATGTATGAAAAATGAGATTATTGCAACTTTTCATCACAATGCAATGATTGCTAATAACTTCATAAGGTCCTTTTGATTAAGTTAAATTTAAACGAGATATGGATTTTATAATTTATACATTTTTATTACAACAACTCTCAGATTAATAAGCCATGAAAAACACAAATGAACCTATTTTTGCAAGAAAACGTTTATTATGAATGAATGGAAATTCTTTGTCCTTTTTTTTACGAATAATATTTCATTTCGTTATTTGTATTTCTCCACTATGCATCTGAGGACAGATTTCAGTATAATCGAAATCGAGATCAGAAGATTTAACCTTTTCGCTACGGCGGGCCTCGTCGCGGAGTGCCTTGCGTGGAACGGAACACCGTACCGAAAGTGCGAACATTAAACGCATGTAGTCTTCAACATTCAGGACCAAGACTTTTGTCTCAAAAATGACTTTTTAACATTACTTTTAGATGCAAAATGATTCATGTTCATAATTTTTCCATGAACATATTTTTAATTCAATAATACAATTAATATTTTTATATTATACAACTTTTAGAAGCAAAATGGTTCATGTTCATAATTTTTCCATGAACATATTTTCAATTCAATAATACAATTAATATTTTTATATTATACAACAAAATAATAACTATAATTATAACATAATGTTGACCAATAACTTTTTAATAATCATAATTTGTATGAATCTCCTCAAAACATGGATAAAACTTGATTTTTGGCTCCATTTTTATGATAGATGATAGGGTGATTATAGTCACCCATAGTAGCGAAAGGGTTAAATAAGCACACACAAGTTTCAAATAATCTGGATCAGTGAAATGCGTTCACTAAACTGTGTTTCCCTCCATGCTTTGTATGCACCATACCAGAAATCTAATCTCACACGTGTCACAGTTAACTGTTCGGTCAGTGTTTGTCAAGTTTGAAATAGCAATAAACGCACATTATTCACTAGTACTGGATGTAATTGAATACTGTATAGGTTTAATGCGTCACCTCGGGGATGTAATCACGCAACCACACCATAATACATTTCGTTAATGATTGATCTCTATCGTTGGTCGAACGCAATCGATGACAAAACAATATCGACTTTTTAACGCAGTTGCAGAAAGCGATTATTAGTCATAACATAACCGCTACATTGCATTGTACATCGTGGAATCAAGAGAGCATTGTCGTAACAAATCTTGTCTTTTCAAAGGCAAAAACATGTACTGTTGTGAGCATGTTTAGTGTGATGTTTGTAGTACAGTGGAGATGTGTACCAGAGACAGATGTTTGAATATATTGTATGTTTTTTGTACATACTACATACAGCTTTCGTAAGCTTATTAGCAATCATTGCGAAGAATGCCACGGGCCGATTTGATATGTATGCGCGCTTATATGAATAGCTTTATAAGGAACAAAATTCCGAACGTTGGAACTTTTTTCCCTGTAATCAACAGTGAGGATAGGGCTCCGTCGAAAATATTTTGTTACACCTACAGCAAATTTTTCAGTAAGCAGTTTGGGTATAAATTTTCAGTTTCTGCGAATCGGCCGATCTATCGGCCCGTGGCAGTTTTCGCATAAGGACCGCTGGCACTAAAAGAGTTAAATCCTGCTGGTTTCAATATCTTGGTTGTTCAAGCCAATTGGAAATTGGAGAAAATAGTGACGTTGCATTATCAAACTACGTTAAATTGCACTTTAAGATGTTAATGTTGAGTAAGCCTGTGTAAGCAATGCTGTGCGTGATACATGTGGACAGTCGTGATACGTGTGTATTTTTTAATGCAAATTCGCGAACAGGATATCGCTCTTCGTGTGTGTTGTTCGATGACCATTCGCGGACGGAACAATCATGATTTAGATACACGTGGGTGCTTTATCTTTGTGTATAACCTATTTTAAAAAATCATTGACCATCTTTGCTCGAAAATCCCAATGGGCTAGTTTTAACATGCTCTTGTGAATTTTGTAAGTAAGTAGGTTCAATGTCATACAACGTTTATTTAATATTGTTTGAAAAGTGACAGCAGTTTGTAGGAGATATCTTTATTTGGTAATTATTTAGAAAAGGGAGGGTCTCATCGATTTCGACGATTTTTGATTATGTTGTAGCAATCAATGTTTTCCTATACATATAACCGCCGCTTGGCCTTAGTTTCTGAGATTATTGCAAAAAGCTATTGCTACTACTACAATGAATATTGCTTATAGCTATGTGACTGTAGTAGCGTGTGTGGAAGCGTCGAGTCGCCGGTTGTTTATGGTTTCTATACATACATCGAGGCGACCAGCAATGGACGCGTATAACGGGTGTATTTAAAAACTCGATTTGAGTAGCCGGAATAAGAGAGTCTAACCCAAACCTTACTTAAACCTAACTATTCTACCTAGTAAATAATTTTCTGAAATAGGTTCGGGTTAGGGCTTCTTATTCCAGTCGCCACTAAGCGGCCAGCCACGCATTCATCTTCTGTTTCAATTTTCTTTATTAACATTATCCTTCGTTCTGAATTCTTTAACAGTAATGCGTTCAGTAACGAGATCAATGCAAAACTAGATTTAGCTTGACATATTATACATTATTCGCCGTTGGTTGCTATGCCGTTATTTATTAGAGACCATAGATAGGAGACGATCGTGAGCTGACACATATAGAGTCACATATATTGCGTACATATATTGGGTTGGAGGGAAAGTTTTGTCGTATTTTCCGTTTCCGTTAATTCATGTGGAACCCAAACACTTTGCTTTAACATAAACCCAAGAGATTTAATATGATCTCCAACAGTTGTAGGATGAATGCCAAACTCTTCTGCAATTTCTCGACTTGTTAAATGTGGATTATTTTCCAACATGGATCGCAAAACATCATTATCGATCTTGGATGGTCGTTCAGATCGATCACTTTCTTGGAGGCTCAGATCCCCGGAACGAAATTTGCTAAACCATCTTTGACAAGCACGAACATTTACAATATCTTTTCCAAATACCGCACATAAATTTTTACATGCAACCGATGTGTTGCTTCCTTTTTGGAATTCATACAAAATGCAGTGTCGTAAATGCACTTTATCTACTGACATGTTTTTCATTTTAAATATCACAAGTAAATGATGAACGGTAAAAAAGGACTCCTTTTATATTATACAGCAGGTAAAGAAACAAAAAAAAATTCCCAATGACTCACTAGCCAGATGTTTCTTTTATTTACAAGAAAAATTACCTGCCTATTTAAAATACGACAGAACTTTCCTTCCAACCCAATAGATAGAATTCATTGTAGTAGCAATTGTTTTGAGGAAAAATCTCAGAAACTAAGGCTGAGCGGCGGTTATAGGTATAAGAAAAAATTGTTCAAAATGTTGATTTCTACAATATATTTAAAAATCATCGAAATCGATGAGACCCCCCCCCCTTTTCTAAATAATTACCCTTTATTTTAATTATTAAACTCGAATACACGTCACATCATAAAATCATAAATCGTAAAAAACGTTCTCTTTTATACCCATTAGGGTAACTGGTAGGGGTTATCCGTATCGAACATTCGAGAAGGCCCTTTTTACGCATTAGAATTAACTGCCATCGAACATTCGAGAAGGCTACTCGGGAAAGAAACAAACGACATACTAAACACACATACTAACACACTCACACACATCTCACTCACGCATTAAGTACCTCTGCATAAGCAATATCTCTTACAAGTTTTGATCTTACATCGAGTGACAAACAATTTTTCCTGGTCCCCATGAGGTAAGCATTGTAATAACTCTTACTATGGCCCTGAATTCGCCTATGCATGGTTGCGCATATAGACGACAGTATACGGCAGACTGTCTGATTTCAGTCAATTTTAGGGCAATCTTTAATTATTTATAACTAATTAATGAAGCGGAATTTAACAGAATTTCATTACTCTTGATTTTCGTCATCTCAATGCGTAGAATCACTCGTTTCATTTTGGTCCGCCTGTAGATTTACACCTTGTTTTACACCTTTACATCATATATATATACAGGGTGTCCCAGGTTTTAATGTTCAAACTTTGTCAGTGTATTCCATGGCACAAAGTAAGAAAAAAATGTTATGTAAACATAGGTCATATAGAACTTTATTAAGAAGTTATAACAAAAATTCAGAATAGGAATAGTAATCAACTTGCTGTTACTGCGAGCATTGGCTTCGATAGATCAACAGTATTGTGTTTTTCAGTGTGTTTATGTACGCTATGTTTACTATCTGAGGTCACCAAACATTGAAACGAATTTTCGCCAATAATAGCTTGTGAGGATCGCAACGAGGGCTGGCGTGTGAATAGATTCAAGCGGACACGTTTAAACGCTAAGAAATAGGTAATTATTCACTTTAGGGGCCTCAACTCCGATTTTAATGATTCTGAAATATGTTATAGAAGAGAGTATTCTGAACAACTTTTTCCTATACATATAACCGTCGCTTGGCCTTAGTTTCCGAGATATTTGCAAAATTCCTTCCGTGCTACTACATTGAATTTTTGTTATAACTTCTTAATAAAGCTCTATATGACCTATGTTCACATAACATTTTTTTCTTATTTTGTGCCATAGAATACACTAACAAAGTTTGAACATTAAAACCTGGGACACCCTGTATAATGGTTACATGTTCAACGCTAGTAAGAAATTTCTTAAGAACTACTGTTGTAGATTCGTAAAATACTCTTGATTAAAACGATTGAAGACACACATGGACTCGATCAAACTAATTTGAATTGAATGTGTATATTTTATATCCGTGATATTTGTAATGTAATAGGTATGACAACGATGGTCCTTCGCTTCAAGAGTTGTAAAATGGATGAAAGCGGTGTCGATATTAACGAGACTTTCGTCATCGAAAGCACGTATAACAAAAGCAGTTAGTTATACGTGAAATTTGAAGTGCTTCCAAGTATTTGTGCTTCGATAGAGAAACAATATTTGAACAGTTGTGGTAGTACAACCGAATTCCTGGAATCTATTAACGTTAATAATACAAACACAGGGCGATGCCATGATTCTATTATGTACAAATTGGTCCGATGCATAAACTGTGATGCCAGAGGTTCTACAGTAAGTCTTTTTTTGCACAAACACAGGACACAGCGTACGGAAAAGTGTCTTTATACAAGTACATCGAATAATTGTCATGCCTACCGTTTTCTCTGTAAGATAGAAACCTATGAGATTTTCCATAAAAGTTTTACTAACACTTTACATTGAACTGCCACCAACCGGTTTATATGGGGTAAACCTAAGTTAGTCAGTTAAATTGGAGGCAAATGTTTTCGAAATTAGAGTTTTATAAATTGAATTTTCGGTTTTCCCACGGGACGAGGCTACTTTTTCATCAAATTCAATGTTGTGTTTCGTTTACAGGGTCGACCCGGAGAGAAGGGACAGAAAGGCGAGCTAGGAAGCCCAGGTTTTGACGTCTTTTCCGCAGTAAAGGTATCTAGCTACGTTATCTGGACAGGCTGTTATAGTGACCAGGAAACGATATACGTTTTGCAAAGTGCATCGTTCTTCCTTCGCTGCTTTTTACGTGTCACTCTCGTAGAGTTGCCAGTAATAGGTATGCTCTACCGATAATGAGTATGCTTGATGGAAACGAAGCAGTGTGGTTCTAAACTATAGCCTTAAAATGGTTTAAAATAGTAGCGGATGGTACTGTACTAGCTATTCCATGCTGAACAGCACCGAAAAAACTGTACTTTTCTTTCAAACTCATAAACATCTTGAAGGACTAAACGAATTTAAAAAAAAAAATTGAAAAATTGGACAAAATACATCACTGGTTAATTATGGTAATTATGGTATTTGGGTTCTGTTTAAATATCACGTTTTGCGCTCGAGTTTACTTTAAGTTTGATAACTTTTATTATTAATAAATACAGTGATATAAAATTTCAAATGCAGACTTCACGCTGTTAACAACTATGATAAATTTTAAATATACAATACTTTGAATTTTGTAAGTTATAAAGTAAACTTCCAAAAATGATAGGGCCAGTTTGAGAACATTTGATTTATCATGCGGTTATAACTCGCATAGGCAAATATGGTATGCTAAATAAGAAAAAATGTTTGTATAAACATATACCCAATATGCTCTTCTTTTCGGATTGCAGCTGTTTTCTCATTACATCTGCTGTTTAATTATTATTTATTATTTATTTATTTAATCCTCGCCTACTGGCTTAGGATACTTCCAGTTTACAATTTTCCATTTTTCCATTTTATAATCCATCTTATTTTCTACTTTTCTAATTGCACTTTCTATTTCATATTTTTAAATAAAACAAAATAAAAAAAACTGTTTCTTAACTATTAAACTCTTATTTTCCTTAACTATTTATATCTAACTTCTTATATCTAACTTAGCCTAATCTGTTTACTACTTCTGCTCTTTGGTCTGTTTCATCTGTTGTTTAATTATTTCCCTAGAAGTTGTTTGAAATGTCTGTCTTCGGATTGAATACAGGCGTCCGAATGTCTTATCATAGATCTTCTGACACGTTTAGAAGTACCAGGTGTTATTTAAATTCAACAACTCTATTGAGTACATTCTTTGCATTCAGTTGATAGCTGAAAGAAGCAGTCAATGGATTCATAAGAATTACTGAAAGACAGAAACAGCTGAAACTTGGAAACAAGGACATATCGAGTGTATGCTTATATAAATTTTATTTTCTTATTTTAGCATTACTGAAGTTATCTCCATATATTCTGAAATCCCCTGTATATTGCAAACGGGTGAGGCAGAAAACGAACATAGAAAGTGTTTGCAAATACCAATGAACAAACACCTCACGCTCTCAGTGCAGCATTTTATAGCCGTAGAAAATTCGTCTGAATTAACAAATTGAACAACCGGTACCGAATGATATCGGAGCATTCAGCATTATAAATATTTTAGGCTACTTTCAGTACGATGAAGCCTTATAGAAAGACTTTTAACGCGGTTCAAGGAAGGAAGTATTCACCTCCTCTTAGCGTAGTTTTTGTATTAAGCTCATATAAGATATCTAATTCAGTTTCATTTATTTGATGTTTACCTTTCAAACATTTTCACCTGATTTATAATAATTGAATACTTTAATAGCAAACTTGCAGTGATACCTCTAATATACGAATTAACCCTTTCACAACTATCGACGAAATATCACGCATCACAGTTTTTGTTATTCTGCCAAAATCTTTTGCATTGCAATTTCTATCTTACGGTTCTACGGACGAGATATCTCGTGGCATTTTATACTAGAAGAAGTTTGTGATAAGAAAATTCAATTTTTCACTCGTCAAACCAAACGATGTCGCTCGAATTATCGAATAAATGATACCGTATTATTATATTCTCGAGGATAGACACAATATAACACGTCTTGTTCGTAGCATCGCAGAGCAGAAATCGCAACGAGATATCTCACTCGTAATGTTGCTCAAGTAACATTGTGATGGCGAGATGTCTTGTCTTTTTTAGGAAAGAGTTAATAGAGAGACATGGTTCTTCAAATGATGGAATTTTCGGATAATAGAGCTAAAGTTCTTTTTCAAAAGAATAATACACTAATAATTTCAAAAAATAGTATGCAATATAAATGTGATACTTTGAAATTATTTATTGTTCTCATATTTTGGAACTTTGCTGTTAAATCACATGAACATCTTGTTTATTAAGCCCACCAAACATAGATCTCCTAATATTATATATTTTTGAAACTTTTTCCGCACTTTCTAGCTCGTCGAGCATCTCTTGTTTCTTTTTCACACGTAGTAGTTACTACGCGTTTTCTCCTTGATGTCATTCTAGACAAATTATTAATGCATACAGCATAAAAATACAGTATTTACTAAGAAATACACTACAACTTCATAATAATGGCATGATATTATAAAAAAATATATAATACGTATTAGGGTGGCACAAAAAATTCAATCTCGATCTTGATTACTTTTTAATAGTGAAAATAACTTGCTTTTAGCTTTTCAGATTAAACGTGCAAAAGTGTAAAAGTGTTTCCGTTAGTTGAATTTTCGAGGTGCCATAAGGGCTTTGAAGTTCTCAGTTTTCTTCATTTTTTTTAACGTATATGTATTTAAAATGTATTAATTTTTCTATAGTCTTAGAGTAAAAAATAATTCTTCGTCTTTCCTTTTCAAATAGAACTTATATTTTTTGTCAATCTTATATCATAAATTTATTGATACTCTAATATAAAATGGCGTTTACAACATAATAAATAAATTAAGAAATAAAGGATCCTTGTAGAATTGTGGTTTTTATTAGTTTAGTTTCAAAATCTCAACCATTATTATTATTATAGAAAAAGAAATATCATTTAGTGTTAGCAAAAAAATTAATTTCTAATTGGATTGCGGTATCTCGTATAATTTGTCGTTCAAATTCAAATTTAACAACTTAAATACCACTATACGTAGAAGACAATCTTCGTTCGCTATTAGAAGTCAGAATTAGCGCAAAAAATTTTCCACCTATATTTCGTTACACCTTAATATGTGTTACGTCTTGATCTGTTTTAATAATAGAAAATGTAAGCAAGATAGTATATCGTTCGTGTAATAAAACGTTTGAATACTACTTTTTTGGTCACAGAAAGTTCCTCTATACCTCCAAAAAACGGCATTTCTTTATGACCACTTTATGCCCAAAGCATCCCAGAGTAAGTAGAATAATTAAAACATATACTACCGGCTAAAAGTTTGGAATCACTACGAGTTTTGAGGAAAACAGGATATATTAAAGAGAATGGAAAAATTGTGTTTAAATCGCGTTCGCTCAATTCCGTTATTTACGATTGCGACGCGTACACGCTGTATTACCGTATGTCCATACAGCCAATTCAAGGGTGAGGTAAAAAAATACTCAGGTGTTCTCCGTCTGTATTATTTTATGTTTTTGCACAGAGACAGAATTAGGCTCCTTCCGCTAGCCCAATTCGGACTACATAAGGGAGGAGGGTAGTTGATTACCTGAACGGTACGCTATTCTAACGGGGTCCGGTCAGGTCTACGGATCCTTTTTTGGCCTTTTAATTTTCCTTATAATGATAACTTATTTCTAACTTATACTAACGTTTCGATGGAACAGAGAAGTTACACATTTTTATAGGAACCGAGGGTATTTCATGTATTAAAACATTTAGAAAATAAGACTTTTTACATTTTCTTTCTTTTTACGTTTGGCACAGATAAGAAAAACTGGTCTTAACTGTTTTTATCGCAAGAAGCTGTACTTCAATTTTTCAGCTACCTTTTCGGCTCTTTTTTATATCCAAATTGATAGTGGAGTTCATTTAATGAAATTGACCCATAGATAATGAAAGTAGGTTGGATATCCTTGACATGCAAATTGAATAGGGTTGGATGAGGGCTTGCAGAAAAGTAGAAAATTACATGCGATGAATAATTATTTTTCAGGATAAATTGATTGTAGCAATCGGAATTTTAATTCAGCAGATAATTAGTAAACCATTTTCCAAAAATATACTGATTACCGAAGTGGGGATTCGCTTTAATTAGCTTTAAAACCAATGAGAGTATATTATATATTCTTCGAGTATAATATACATATACATGTATAGCTGAAATTCAAATGTACGTACGGTAGAAAGTATTGTTAAGAAATAAAGCCAGAACAAATGACTGCTTTACAATTAACACAAAATAAATTATGTTCGCGCTTCCGTTACGTGAAATGGGGTCTTACATTCCTATATTCCCAAGAACTATTTAACGAATAATTAGAAACTCTTAGCAGAATATCTTAGCAAAAGGATGTATCAAATTTCAAATTGTTAGCATTACGTTTCGTTCACAATTATTTTATATGAGCTTAATAAACGTAATTCACAAGAGAGCTCATAAGAGGTTTTATAGTTCAGCGTCAATTGAATCATTCATGGTGTTACTTATCATTGTAAGTATTGACCGTATTAGAATAAACATTTCGTTTGAACGCTTTTCGAATTCCTAAGGATGGTTCCCCCACTGGGAAGCACAAAAGCATAGCCACCGATTATACGAGGGCGATATGGATAATACGATCTGCCGACCAACCATCCCGCGACAACAAGAGATAATGCCGTTCCCGTGTCATCGACAGTTATTGCCACGGAAACGACTGTGCGAGAGAGCATAGGTGTGAGGAATGAAAACGAAAGCATAAAACCGTGAACGAATAGTTCAGAATGAACTTCACGATCGATATCGCTTTCGCGTGATCGACAGCCATCCCTTTGTGTCTTCTGGCAAGCGAATCATCCTGTGCAACGTAACACGTGGAAATCTAAAAATGTATTTGTACTATCTGAATCTTCCCACCTAAAACATTTTTGTTATTGTTGGAAGTTGAAATAAAATTTATGTTATAATTCCGAGGCAACTGATGGAGTTCTAAAAATATGCATATTTATAGCAAAATTCTATTTTAATGATTTTAGTAGAACGAAAGATGAAATTCAGATGTGAAAAAATAAAAGTGAAGTGATTAAAATATTAATAAATGTATATTTAAAACAATTTAACAATAACAACTTAAACGACTTTACAACTTAGCAACTTCAACACTCTTTCTACGTTCACAATCAAAACCTTTCTTCCTTGTTAGTTAAACACTTTCTGCCATGTACTCACATTTTCCCCGTCATATATTCCTCCAAACACTCGTTTTCTTTCATTCTAATTGTCAACCTTTATCACTCGATGCGTTCGATCACGACCACCCAGAACTTCTCAGTCGCAACGTTTTCTCAAGCTCTCATATTTCACACCTTAGAAACATTCGAACCCAAACATTCTGCGTTCACACGACAATCGCCCAACTCAAGTACTCTTCAGACTTTCTCAAATTCGCATCCGCTCGATCGCATTCCTACATATTCGTTATGAAGTATTTCGATAATCCAAGAAGAAAGTATTAAGGGTGATCCATGCAATTGATTGAGGTTATATCTTCATTACGAGCACAGTTGGAAAAGAAATATCAAAGAAGAAAGACGAATGGTTGAAAGAGTAATGCATTCATAAGAATATTACATATGCAACCAATAATTGCATTACCTTTTTAAATGGGTATGCATACTTGTTTTGCATCAGCATAATCCTCCCAACATTTTACATACATAAAATGTATTAGGTACATTAATAAAAGAGTTATTAGTTATCGTAATATTTTTAGAAAATATCTTTACTTTAAAAAATGCTCGACTGTATCATGGCAAGTTTTTAAGCATTTTTCAAAACCAAGTATTTCATCATTTAGTGACAATTTATCGTTACACGAGTACAGAATTCAGAAGCTTGAACAGTTATAATTATATTGATTATATTATCTTTATTATAGTTTACATATATAATTGATATTTCTATTGCCTCTTTTTTTCGGCGATATTTCCAATATAAAATTATAGGTCCTGTTTCTGCGATTTGTTTTCTGTAAAATTTATGTATTCACTAGCGAAAGAATGTAGACGGTATTAGTAAGAAAAAATATATTTTATTTATAAATTCGTATCTATAATCTGTGTAACTAACAGTGGGATCCATTGCAACTTACACAATAATTTCCAGTGCAATACCCCTAATTTATGTCCTTGTTTGCTAGCCTTTGTTCTATCAAATATATTTTAAGTATAGAGTGATTCAATAATTGGAGAAAAAATAACTTATAGATGGCATTTGATAATTTATTAAAAGGATCAAAAGTTTATAGTAGCTTCGTTGTCAATTTTTTGAAATCATTTCAGACGAGTTACCAACAGTATAAATTACTTTTACTTGTTAACTCCTTAAATCTGTAACAACGTAGAAAAAAACACAAGGAAGAAGAAGAAAACTTAAAGGTTATGTATTTCAGCCAAACAAATATTAATTAGTCCTAATTATATTTATTTTTACACTTTTGAAAAATTTGGTTCATACTTTATTAAATTACATTATTACATTAAATACATTAAATACATTATTTAGGTTAGGTTATAATATCCCCATGTCACGGAGATAAAAAGAAACAAAAAGGGGTCTTCCGTTCACGAGCCCTCGAGAGCGATCGCATTTTGCAACAGATCGATACGATACAACGATTTATTCTTTTAGATACGGCGGCAGTTTTTGCAACACTGTATCTCTGAAGCGGATGACGTGTAAACTGTGCATGACGCTTTCCGTTATGACATCGGAATAGAGTTATAAATGAATAAATTATAGTTTATTTATATATTTTCATGTAAAGCCACTATAGTTCATTATTCCTTTCCTTCATTATTTTAAGATAAGTTAGGTTTTTAATGTGTTAATAAAAAATTATGTTATCTAGTGTTGTAGAAGTATAGTGTTGTACAAAGGTTTTCGCTAATTTTTTTATCGAGTTAGAGCGAAACCGTGTTGTAAAATGCCGTGCTGTAAGAGGGCTACCTATATATTTTTCAAAAAACGAATTATAGTAGCATAACCTGTTTTTCATCTTCATAGTATACCATTGGAAATATTGTTAGAAATATCAGGTTGCTGTATAACTTCTGTACTCCATGAACTCGGTTTCTGGAAATAGCTAATGCTTGCTGTGATCTGTGTATTCGTCATTATTGTTTAGATCACTTTTTCATCCGCAGCTTTTTGAACGTAAAGAGATCATTGCAGTACCTACATATATCCTAAAAAGCATTAAAATTCTTTAAGTTTAAATTGTTTTGTAGGAAGTGATAGAAAACAGAAGTCTGTTATTCTATGAATAAACTGATATTCGTAGAACATGCAATATTTTAAAGTAGAATTTCCTGACAAGGATAAACTTTGTCAGCTTCCTGGTGCATTTGTCGCTCTGTAACCAAATGAAAATTCGTGGAACATACAACAGTGTCCTCGTAAGCATCTATTCGGATTTCTGATCATCAAGAAATTAATAATGATACGATATTGCAACCTAAGTTGTTATTTATATCCCGAGTTTTTAGTATTAATTATTTATACAAATGAAATGTCGAACAGTGTTTAAACAGTAACCGAATACATGAATAGAAATTTATATTCTTACACTTTCTATAATTACCTACATTCCTTGGTACTTTATTAAACTTATACTACATTATAAATGTCAATCATAAAAAAAGAATAAAATTGCCAACATCCCAAATAATAATAACTAAATAATTGGAAAGTAAAAGTGACAATACGTGTACAGGTATATTTAATGCTTGCACATCAGTTTTCATACATTTTGTTAAATGATGAAAATAGAAATTCTAGAAACGAATTCGAATGAAATGATTATGTGTTAGCAAAATGATAGATTGTTAGTAATATGTAGTTCAATAATATTTATGGTGATATTTTCACGATATTCACCACGCGCATCATGATTTCTTACTTACTCTTCTATGAACGTTTGCAAAAGTGTTCCATCATTTGAAAAGTTTGTTTCGTAAGACAAGGCTTATAGAATCCTATAATATTTTTAAATGAATCCTACAGGTGAAAATAACGTGAAGTCTGCGTTTAAAATTTTAATTAAAGTTTACTGTCCTTCTCGTTAACAATAAATACAGTTTCGTGTACATATTTGGAAAGGGAATTGGTTTACCTTGATGGTGAACCGAAAAGCGAAGAATTATCTTAAACAAAGTTGAAATATTGCAGTTCAGATGTTAGTGTATTTTGTCCGATTTTTCAAAACTTTTATATGTATACAAAATATCTTGAACATGGTTTCAGTGGAAAACTAAAATCGGAATTACCAACAAATAATATGAGTTTGAAAAAATTGTTGATCATGGCCGCAATTCTTCTATAACTTTCATATACAACATTACGCCAGTGGTCAACAAGATGGCGAAAATTAATCTTTCGAGTAATTTCAAATAAAATTTCATATAACTTCTTTATTTACTTGTTATTATAATTATATTAATAATTATATATTAATTCGACATTATTTCAGACCTAAACACAGTTAAAGCTTCGTAATTGCCGTTTAAGTCTCAACTGATATTGTTCTGATATCTGGAAATCATGATTTTTTACTGTTGCGATTCTACCTGGTATACGAATCCAGCAATGAAAAAATGAAAACGAGAGAAATAATAATGAGAAAGAACAGGATAATAAGATAGAAAGCGTTGATAATGAAAGCATAAAGGACGAACGATGTATTTTTATCGACAAAGAATATATTTACGTATGAATACCGTTTATTCGCGCACCTCGTATTGAGAAAAACGTGTTTCAATCAGAGAATATTAATATATTCCTTTATCACTAATTTACCGTATTATTAAACACTCACAATCGATTATACCATTTTCACAAGAACGTTTACTTTTCCGTTAAAGAGAATTATTTATTCACTTTATAATGAATTCGTGTTAACATAATTACATCTGTTATTAGTTACCGATTATTTAGATTTTTTTTGGAAGACGATCGAATAAGAAATTAATCAGTATCTAAATTACTGTTGAATGTATAAGAAATTAATCAGTATCTAGATTACTGTTAAATGAATAAGAAATTAATCAGTATCTAAATTACTGTTAAATGTATAAGAAATTAATCAGTATCTAAATTACTGTTAAATGTATAAGAAATTAATCAGTATCTAGATTACTGTTAAATGAATAAGAAATTAATCAGTATCTAAATTACTGTTAAATGTATAAGAAATTAATCAGTATCTAAATTACTGTTAAATGAATAAGGAATTAATCAGTATCTAAATTACTGTTAAATGTTTTCATTTTAAGAAATTAAGTAAAAAAAAAGACGATATGGTATTTTAACACATTTACTGCCATTATAAACTTAGGAAGCTTAAATTACAATTGAAACATAACCTTCGAAATAATAATAAATTTCTGCAATCGTAGTCCAGATATGTATTTCTAATACATATACTAAGTACTTTGATGAGGTTAGTTATAATCATCATTTAAGCAACAGTAGAGTACTAAACGATGAAATACCTCACAATGCTTGAGCTGAGCGAATCCGTTGATATGTTTTGGTTATGTCATTTGATTAGTTTTTAAATTGCCAGTTAAGTTTCGGTTAACAAAATCTTTAAATTAGAACTTTCTTTTGCAAAAATTAAATAATATGGTAAATGTTAAATAAAAAATGTTAGAGAAAATGCAATTACAGTTCTCTGATTGAAACAACGTTTTACATCTACATAATTAAAAATAATGTTTGCCAGGCGTTTTCTGTAAATTTCTGAACAGTGAATCTCGATGTTTCTCGTTAGCTCAACGGTCGAGTACAACGGCTTCTTTCCTAACTGGAATCGACATTTGATAACATTTAACAGCGCGAATAGTTGGCACAGATGAAAATGAACACGATATAAATTGCAAACAACAGTTACGTTTAACGTTAGAATTATCGACGATCAAAGTATACTTATTATCAATATTACTTGTTTATAACAAAGTGACCATTTGGAAAATATTATGAAAAAATACATCTTAACTTACATATTTAACAGAAAATCATAACGAGTTCCCAAAGCTGCATCGTAATAATTTTAAAGCAGTTCTATGAAAAATTATTAATTAACCCTTTGACTGCCACCCCGAAATCACATGTTTCGCTCAAGACGCCACAGGAGTACACCGTTACATGCAATATTTCATAGAAATTAATCTTTTATTTTCGATGTTCCAATAAAAATTTTTAATTATTCAATGAACACCTTTTACTTCAAAGTATCCTTTAATTATCGGTAACATTCAAAATACATTAATAGTCAATTTTTATTCAACTCTTACAACTGTAAACAATTGAAGCCCTTCGGTCAGCAATGACCACCGTGGCGTCACAGAAGAAACCGTGGCCGATCATATATGACCAACGTGGCAGTCAAAGTGTTAACCATTTTGATAGTTGTAGCGTTAAATATGTGCAGATATATGTGTTTAAGGAACCGAAGCTACGTTCTCGATTCAAAGTGCCGAACGTGATTCGTACCAATTCTCGCTGATATAGTTTGTCACGTTGCGATCAAAAATCCACATGATGAGCTCCATTGATTTTCGTAAATCGTTGATAACCACAGATTAAAAATGACAATAACTTAACATTAACAGAAGTAATGTAAATTCAATGTAGAAGTTTATCTTATATTCAGTATGTGTTTGAAATATGGTTATCTTTGTTTTTCCAAAAAGTAAAGCAAACTTACTTATGTTTAATAGTACGTACTAAAATCAATTTCTAGTTAACATTTCTAGCGATGTTATGTAGAATTGTTGTAGCGTGGTGTAACGGTTTCACCGGATAATTGTTAAAGGGATTTTTGATGGCCCCGTGATACGAGGTGTGACGTTACTCTTTTTTCTCGTCAACGCATCGATCTTCGATGATACAGATTAACAATATAAACCATCTTTCCGCCTACGGGTCAATGCACAGGGATTAGGGTTAAAGAGGTCGGTGACGACGCTCCGCGGCGGGACGCTTGGCTATGCGGAAATCGTCGCTCTGAAGGTAACCGGCCTCTTCGGAAGGCAACACGGCTCGTGTTGCAGTTCGGAAATCTCTTCTCGTCGTCCATCCTTTTCCTTTCTCTCCTTCTCTTTCTCCTCCTCCTCCTTTTTCTCCTTGTTCTCCTCCTTCACCTCATTTATCCTCAACCAATCACCATACTTATCATATGAACGTTCTTACCAGTCCACACTTTGTTTCAACGTTTAGAATTTGTCTCCCTTGAGTTTTTTGTCCGCACTCCTAGACGCAATCCTATTTCTAGTCGTTGCCTCGTGCGGTGCTTTCGGTGTAGCGTTTACTCGTTGATATCAAGTGCGACGAAACTTCTGGTACAGGAGAAGCGCCTGTTTCTTTTTCTTATTTTTCCTCGAAACAAATTTTTATTCTTTAACTAATAATCTTTAGTTTTCAAATAGTTTAAAATATAAAGTGGCTGCAAAAGACATTCACATATACTATGCAGGGTGTGCCAAGCTGAAGGAGGTCATCTAAATATTTTTTCTCCTCTTAACGATACAAAGAACTCTCGTGATACAATTTGAATGCTTTTGAAGGGTAGAAACGATACAAGAAAAAGTTTTGTTGTATACGTAAACATTATTTTTGAATATTTTTCATATGATTGAATACAAGGCAGATACTTATTGTTAGCTACCTCCCTTCAGCTCTTGCACCCTGTTCATGCAAATGTTGGAATATTGTGAATATTTTTTACTAATGCTTCACATTAAAGTGGTTGTTTTTCCAGCAGAAGCGTTATCGTCGCACTTTATCATCTTTGGTTTTTGGTTGGTAATGGTATTTACTTTAAGTTACAGTATTTAGGTATATCTCTGGGCATGCCTTGGATTCGGAAGAGCAATGAGAAACGAGATATATCCCATAAGATCCATTTTAGGTTTCCCCACCTACCCGTTACCCCTATGTTTTCGTCTGGTAGCGATTTGGTTTTTTACCCGTAGTGTTGACCTACTTCTAGGGACTTCAGGAGCAAGGGCATAATATCTCAGCGCAGACCATCATACAACTGAAAGTAAGTGCGCCTGCTCTTTCGGAGCCCCTCCTCCTTCTTTCCTTTTTCCCTTTCTTCCTTCTCCCTTTCTTTTCATCGATTCTCCAGGCATTCGATTTCTCAATACTTTTTGCGTAACAAACATCTGAGAACCTTTTCATATCTTTAATAAGCGAATATTCTTAATTATGTATCTATTCGGTGTAGAAAACTTGCAGTTGGTTTACATAACTTAAGAATTATTAACGTAAGAACTTGCTTTTAGATATTCTTGCTTTTTGTATGTACCTAATATATCGTTTACTTGGTGAATCGACACAATGACACGCATAAAGGAAATTCCGAGAACGATGCCTTCGAATGTAAATAAGATATAGTAGAGTTTCCTTTTATGCCTGTTGTTTCTAACAAAAAATATGCAGTTTACCTTGCACCTTCTTATTTTACAACTTCGTACCAAGTATTATTTCATCCTATTTCATCCTCTTAAATCTTCTTCTTCAGGGCCGTGTAGGAAACGGTTTGTTTTGTCATATAAACTTATTAAAAACGTAACTTAGATGTACTTACTAGCCTCGGTTAAACTGAAAGTAAGTAGTAATAAAAAAAAGACATTTTTATAATTTTATTTTTCAAAATTCTGTGATAATCATCGTTTTATATTAGAAGCTGTGTAAGAAATACATGTTTAGTTTAAAATGATCGTTGAAATGCTTGTAATAGATATTAAGATGATTTTTACTCTTTTTAATATGGAACTTTCACATGTTGATTTCGGTTCATAAAAAAAGAATACGATGCAAAGTTTTGCAATGTGACTTTTATTTTGTTTAACACTATTCCTACCACGACCGGTCAAATGACCGTTTTTAAAATTTCGATTAGAATTTCATACATACAACGTAATTGAATCGACTTTAAACTTCAGATTTTTCCTCAAATATACTTATACACTTTTCGATATTCACTTCTTTCTTCATTGCTTATTTTCTGAGAAAAATTTATAGTCTGTATTACGTGGGAATATCGCGGTAGGAATAGGTATACGTGAAGTGTCGGTAGGAATAGTGTTAATGTACATACAATGTTGGGCAAAAGTATCGACACAGCACGGTCCTTGAGATCAAAAATGCTCGCACCTATTAAAAACGATGATTCGAAGAAAAAATTGTTGAACATATTCACACATTGTTCATTCAAGTTTATTTAGCGGAAAGAAAATCATAAAATAAATAAAATTATACATAAAGTGATAACAAAAATATGTTTCTTGAGCACCTTGTGGGTGGACAAAAGTATTGCCTCAAAACGTAATAAACAGAGTACTGTCGTTTTCAACAGTTCCTGACCTGTGATTTCGAAACAGCGAAGAGAAATATCCTGTTGGCCATTTGTTACAACGCTCGATCAGTGAAACTGGAGATTTCAGCTATTAACCCATTTGCATTCAAGTGCGAAATATTCCGCGAGCCATGACTGTCGTTTATCACCGAGCGCGGAATAATCCACGAGCTGTGACTTTCTTTCATTACCAGTCGCTGAATATTCTTCATCTGCCACAGATCACAGATCGTCATGTAAAATGCGATGTTCATGATATGACATTGTGTATCGATCGTTTTAAAAACTACCATGTTAAATAGACTCCACAAACAATTCGGAAGTCATGTACTGCATATACAACCGACTGCGCTCGGTGATACGGGCCAATCGTTAGTTGAACGTCGGTGATGCGTGAACAAGACACCTTAATCGTTTGAGGCCCAGGGGGTATTGAAAAAACACTGTCAAAGGATCCCAAACACCGCAACCGCGCTTTCTCTAAATGAGTACGAAAAGACTCAAGCAGCGCGCCAGCGCTTGTTTTATTTTATGTCGAGAACTATCAAGCGACACAATAGCGCTCGTATTTAAATTTTTATTTTGTAATGTATTATTGCATTATTATAGTATTATTCTACCTATCGTAAAATGTATTATTTACATTAAAAGGAGCTGTGTGATGTACTTGCTTCAACAGCGCGATCGCGCTGCTTGGGACTCAAACGGTTAAGTAGAGTCATGATGCAAATGGGTTAACAAGCGAAGAATTAAAAAAGAGTAACAATGGCTAGAAAAGTGGAAGAGACAGCAGTCCAAGAAAGAAAGGTAATATTAAATTTATACAATATGGACAAACCTTACAATAAAATAGCAACAATTATAAAAATAAGTCGTTTTACTGTCCGTAAAGGAAGCAAATGTTGAGAATCTGATTAGAAGTGGTCGTCCCCTTAAATTGACAATTCGGGAAAGAGGAACAATTATAAATATAATCGGAAAAAATCCAAAAGTTAATTTGTCTGAAATTGCATTTATGGTAAAAGATTCGTCACAAAAAATTAAGTACCAAAACTGTACATAAAACATTAAAAAATGATGGTTACTTTGCATGTATTGCACGAAGAAAACCTTATATATTAGCAAGATAAAGAAAAAGAGGAGTTCACACAAGAGTTTATTACGAAAGATACCGGATTTTGGGTCAAAATTGTTTTCGGATGAAAGTAAATTCCATATCTTTAAATCAAATGGAAGATTATTACTGTGGAGGAAGCCCAATACTGAGATGGAACAACATAATCTGCAAGCTACTGTAAAACATGGAGGTGGTGGTGTAATGGTGTGGAGGTGTATGGCGATATCAAGTGTCGAAGAACTTGTGTTTAACGATGACATTATGGATAAATATGGTTATTTAAATATATTGAAAGAAAATCTTTTGAAAAGTATCCAGAAATTAAATCTCCCATTAAATTTTGATTTTTAATAGAATCATGACCCTAAATATATGGCGCATATTGTTCGACCGCGGATAATACAGTAGCAGACAAATGTTTAAGATCAAAGAGTTAACGAAAATAAATAAATAAATTTAAGAGAAATAGTACGATAAGCAAAATTCGTATTATATGCTAATCAATAAATAGTTTTCTGCAATAATAACAATAGAAATGAATGTACAGACAGTATTTGCAAACCATAAAATTGTTTCATACTGTCCTCCCGTCTTAGACCTTTGGCTACTACTGTATACAGGGTGTTCGGACAGCCCTGGGCTTAAATTGAGAAAGTAACTCCCTGAGACATTCTAAGACGAAAATCAAGAGTAACGATTTTGCGTTTGAGGCTTTGTTTACGAGTTATAACTAGTTAAAGATATCGTTTAATCCGAACCGTTCGATGCTTGAGCATCACTGTGGATTCAGCGACGTTACCGACCGAGTTGCCTCGGTTACCCGCTCTCAAGCGTCGAACGGTCCGGATTAAACGATATCTTTAACTAGTTATAACTCGTAAACAAAGCCTCAAACGCAAAATCGTTACTCTTGATTTTCGTCTTAAAATGTCTCAGGGAGTTACTCTTTCAATTTAAGCCCAGGGCTGTCCGAACACCCTGTATAATGTTACCCATATTCTAAACACACCGTTCTAAAGTCTGCATATGAATCCGATTGAGCAATTGTGGAACGATCTTGAAAAAAGAATCAGGAAATACAATATAACAAATCAAACTGCATTAACACTTTCACGTCCGCACGGTTCACAAAAATTTTCTTCTCCGTCGCCGGAACTTTCTGCAAAGTTGTTCATTAAAATGTACATATATAAAATATAAAATTCATTGCAATATAATAAACTTAGCTGCTTTTTATTAAATGATGCGTGTAAATTAATGTTATTTATCGAGGTTATTGAAAAAAAACATTAAAATATATTGTGGTTTAATTATAATATATTTTTTTATTAAGCTTCTCTTGAAAATAAAATATCTCCACTTTAATAAAATTCTGCATTTATTTAATTTTTTTTTTTTAATGGTAAGTAGCAAAACAGTTCCCCAAATGAAACACAATTATGCAACTTTTACACATCAAACTTGTGGTTTTTCTCATTCGATGTGAATAGCATACGTGAGATCTTCTTCTTTTACGTTTATTAGTTGAGGAAATTGGAATCAATAAACAATAATAAACGGGATACAAATGGCACCACGTTGGTGTCACCGGACGTGAAAGTGTTAAAAACGGCCCTTCTACACGATTGGAATAACATTGAACCAGAATTCAGAAAGACATTAGTACACTCGATATTCCAAAGACTAAAAGAAGATATTAAAAAAAAGAAGATCAAGATGATCTGATCTCTGAAAAAGATCTCTGAGAAAAGGAAGGTTACCAAAATAATAAGACATTGTTTTTTAATTAGTTATAAATATTATTATTCTACTGTACCAATACTTTTGTCCACCCATAAGGTTCTCAAGAAACATATTTTCGTTATTATTTTATGTATAATTTTATTTATGTTATGATTTCTTTCGCAAAATAAACTAGAATGGATAATATATGGATGTGTTCAACAATTTTTTCTTCAAACCATCGTTTTTAACACTAGGTTTACAGGACCCGTTAATTTGACGAGTTTTAGACTTCGTGAGTAAATTTTGCTAAAATAATTACTATATTATTCCTAGCAATGTTTGCTCAGTTTTATTGATGGAGCGATACAAATATACCCAAATCTATTCCCATCTCAGTTCGGTAATTTAAAATTCATTTTGATCTATACCTTTTCCTTAATATAGGAATATTAGAAGTAGATGTACAAGAGATGTCCGTAAATCTAGTGTTAATAGATATAAGCATTTTTACTCAAGGACCGCGATGTGCCAATACTTTTGTCCAGCACTGTACAACCACATTAGCATAATTTAAATTTCAGAAATACTTTTGTAAACATGTTTTATTGTTATCCAATCAAATTTAAGTAAAGTAAATATAACTTTCTGTATAAATTAACGTCTATGACTAATTATCATCGTAAACACATGCCAGAAAAAAGAGCAAAAAATTATAATGAAAACGCATCCGAAGCCCAATAATAAAACACGGTCCTGTTTTGTCTGCATGCGATTTTACCTCCAATCTGTCACGCAAGTTAAAACGCACCTGGATGAGCAGAAATGTATTGCACGTGTGTGTATCGCATGCGTTCTTCTGTATCACGAATCTTTTTTACGCGATGGGGTATGCTATAATGAACTAATTAATTCCAGGATCTTATTTATTATAGTTATCTGTTCGTTGTAGCGTACATTGAAACGTACATTCATATACAAAGTGTCCCTGTTAAAGGAAACCACCTAAATATCTTCTTTGCTTAGAATGTCATTAAAATCGCTTATATAGTAGTGCTTCTCATATATATACTCGTATGAACTAATAGGAAAACAAAAGTGTTCACATAAAAGAATTTTCGAATAACAGAAAAACACGGGAGCTGTAGAAGTAGCTATGTATCTTTTTTAAGGATTAGCATAGGTAGGAGCACCTAACTTGCAGCTTAAAATCATTTTTGTATGCATTATGAAAAGAACGGGGAAATGTCATACTTTCATGATGCCAATCGGTAATCGCTGGAAAAAGAAAGTCTCATATACTTGACAGCAACCGTCATTATATTAACCACAAATTATATTAACCGCAAATCTTTAACCAGTTCCTTAGCGCGTTGGTAGGGTCTTTCATAAAGAATTTACACGGATATAAATAAATATTCATAACAACAATAAAATTTACTGAAATATTTTCTTATATCGATGATACTACGCGATGTGATGTACTCTAGAACTGTAGCTCGAATAATAAACGATCCAACTGTTAGCCGACGTGGTGGACACGTCGTTTTTGTTTTTGCGACAAATACCTATCGATGTGGTATACACATTAATGGCGGTTTTGGAACGAAAGCATTTCAACGTGTGTGACACGTCTTTATAGCACAAGTGGTTAAGAAAGTTAATAGTTTATTTAAATATTTGTGTATTCTATATATTTTTCGCTGTCAAACTTTGTAATTTCTTAAAATAAAGGATGGCGGAGTTCTCGATTGCCTGCCTCCTCCCCGATTTCGACGATTTTCAAATATATTGTTAAGGATTGAAATTTTGAACAACTTTTTCTTTTGAAAAGATTTGCAGTCGGATTAGTTTCCGAAATATTTACATAAAATTATTACTACTACACATTCAATTCCGCCTATACGAGCATGATCGTAGTAACACGTGTGCGAACGCTTAATTATGGAAAGAGGATCATTCTATAAATATAATAATTACAAATTCCCGGTGGATTATTTTTGATCCATAATTTCACAATTTGTAATTCTTTTACTTTTTTGAATTCAATCGTATTGGAAACCTAACCCGAACCTAAACTTAAAAGTTGACCCATTATATGTACCGCTGCGTTCTGCTTATGGAAGGAGATAAGCGTTCACGCACGCACTACGATGGTCATGCATGTATAGGCGGAATTCAATGGAGTAATAGCAATACAGTAAAAGCAGAATTCTTATTTAGGAGAATTTTCTTCTAAAATGGTGTCTGAATTATGTATGTTTTTATAATAAGTATAATGAAGCTATCTTCTGAAATAAACCATAAATAATTCTGAGATAAAAATTATTCAGAAGAAATGTTATGTATCGGTAATAGGACGTAGCGGAATCAGACACCATCATCCGTGATGCATAGGACTTGGCTGGACCAAACCGCGTACATTGCATATACAGGGTGTTCGGACAGCCGTGGGCTTAAATTGAAAGAGTAACTCCCTGAGACATTCTAAGACGAAAATCAAGAGTAACGATTTTGCGTTTGAGGCTTTGTTTACGAGTTATAAATAGTTAAAGATATCGTTTAATCCGGACCGTTCGACTCTTGAGAGCGGGTAACCGAGGCAACTCGGTCGGTAACATCGCTGAGTCCACAGTGATGCTCAAGAGTCGAACGGTCCGGATTAAACGATATCTTTAACTAGTTATAACTCGTAAACAAAGCTTCAAACGCAAAATCGTTACTCTTCATTTTCGTCTTAGAATGTCTCAGGGAGTTACTCTTTCAATTTAAGCCTAGGGCTGTCCGAACACCCTGTATATGATTGTAAACGCATTAAACTTACTTGAAGAGAAGACCAACCCACAGTGGCTCCAAAAAGTATTCGTACACTGTATTATAAGGAAATTCATCTACTTCTGAAATTCTGATTTCTATGAATGTTGTTCTAAATAACGTCCTTTATAACATGTTTGAAAATCATCAGAATCGGAGGTGGAGCCCATAAAACAAATATATATCGAAAAATGTAGTGAAATTACAAGACTACGTTAGAATGATATGTAAACTTACTGTTTATGTTGTAAATGCTCAAAATGGCATCTATTAGCAGCGATACATTTTCTAAAACAAACAGTCACAAATTGTGATACCCTTTCATTTTTGTCTGGTGCAATAGCAGTACAAACTCAAATTTTCATTGTACTGTCTGAAGTGATAAGTTGCCGTCAGATGAGTTTCTTTCTTTAATTTTCTGCAAAGAATCAGGTCTAACAGTCAAACTGCAGGTCCACTACGTTGAGTTTAATTATTCGGCTATTTTGGAAACGAATATTATGTGGAGCATTTATAAAGTCAGCATACAATTCTATCATTCTCTGACAAAAAATGCCGCTAACCTTAAAAAACTCAAAAATTTACTACCAAAAAAAAATTGTTCTTCTATAATATCCCTATTTTGTAACCATTTAAATTGCAATATAAACATTCTTCGTCTTATTAAAAGCAAAAGCAAATATTTAGCTGTTCTTTTAAGCTTGGACACTCTGCATATAAGATCGCTCGCAAAGGTCTACATACATTTATTATATTTTAACTATTTAAAGAAAAAATAGTTTGAAACGTTTTATAGATCTTAATTCATTCATTAATCAAAGTTAAATAATTCCTAAGAAAATATCAACTTTTCTTATATTTGTTTACAAAAAGAGGATAAATAAATTAGAAATTCAAAATCAAGAAGCCTATTATAACAGTCACTATACAGATGTTGAAGTAAAAATTTGTTTGCCGAAATTATGACAATTATTCTAATAACAAATGTTGCTAGTTTTAACATATATATAATGGTAACTGTACCTATATAGATTTTCGCAAGGTCGTTTTTCTTTTTACTTTTTTATATTTCTTGTAAACTAATGCAAAAAGCATTATGAATATTTCAGAATGTGTGCTTGCAATTTTTACTAAAACAACAAACTAATGTTCATAAAACGTTGAAAACCTTTGTTACATTGTTTTAAATGTTTAACATTTATTAAGTGTATGTAGACTTTTGTCACTAACTGTATATTTGAGGCTAGTGCGTTCCAACCTATAATTTGTGTAAAATTATTTCTCACTGTGATGATTTAAGTAGAAAAAATTTAATACAAAATAAAAAGGCAAGTATTATATTATTGACTCAGTTTATCAAACTTTTGTGTCGTGGATGGAATGACAAAATGGACAGAACTGTTAGTTCTACTTTTCCACAGTCATTGTAGCATATCCGATTATTGCAGCATTCTGATTTTAATCCACCGCAGCATTTGTTGTTATTAGATAAATGTACCAAATTGAATATATATATGTATGTATGAATGCTTATATGAATGAAAGTATGCTATATGTATACTTATGTGAATGTGCACGATTGACGACGCAAATACTTACGTAGCTGTATACCTTACGTAGTTATGGAAAACTGTTTCATAATACTTACTACACACAGAATGCATACAGTTACTATTGGCATAATACATTATGCAAATAATACAATTTACATTTGTTTCTTGAACAAAATGAATAATGATAACGAATTTGCAATAAATTGAACCATTGATTTTCATAAAACTCACTTTTTAAAGTTTCCTTAAATATTGTTAGTATTTGTGAAAACAAAACAAATATTATTAATTTACATTTACTTAATAGCAACACATTACACAATATTGTGTAATTATGTTACATTACAGCAATATTGTTAAATGTAAAAGATTTGTTCAGATTGTTTTTTTACAGGATCGTTTCTGAGGTATATTCGCTGCTTTTCTAATATTAAACAATATCAAAACAAAATACTGATTCGTTCAGAATTATTTTATTCATTTAAAATTTAAGTTAAAACATTGTTTGGCGCTTTTGTTGCATTCGATATATCATTATCTAATGATGATAAAAAGTTTTTAAAAATTTTTATAAGTAGTTGCATATATTTGATTTAGATAAGATCTAATTTGTGCATAATTCTCTTGCAAATCAAAACTGTGAGGAATGTTGTTTAACTACCGTTGCAATTAGTAACTATACATATAATTTTGAAATGATTCCATGATTTCCAAAAGATTGATCCCTTATTTGCGGAAAATTCTCTTCTTTTTATTTATTTTTTTTTGTACACAGACTTAAAATTTTGTGGAAGTTTTTGAGGAAGAAACTGTTTTGTAGAGAATTTACAATTATTTATGCTAGTATGAAGAATATTACATACTACTGTACTGTTAGTATTTTGTTTAGGTTTCCTAAATGCTATTCAAGGTAAATACGTATAATTATATAATAAGTATAAAATTAACTATGTTCAAAAAAAAAGGATGAAAACGGTTTTGAAGTGATATCACGACAGTGCTAAAATAAGAGATCATGTCATGATCTATTCTTTTTCAAAAAATAACGTCGTTGCTCGGTCGATCATTTTATGGTTTGCTGTTAACTCGAGCCTCTCATAAGCCCGTTTTTTTCCTACTGGTTCACGTAATCGTCTCAAAATCTCGAAATAAAAATATTGTTTAACTATTATTGAGAAAAATGAAACGATTATAATTATTTGTTGTAGGTTTTTCAATTTTGAATTCTTTAATTTTTATTGCGATAAAAAATTGGCAAAAACTTTTCTGAATTACACAAAATATATGATCTCACTTGAAGTATTGTGCTGTAGGGCTATTTCTAATACTCGAAGAATTTGAAATGTTTTCTTAAAAAATTGTACATAAAAATTCGTACATACTTGCGGTCCTTTAACTAGTTGGTATCCAAGTTAAACGTTCCTGGCTCGCTGTTAGAAATAATTAAAAATGACATTACAATATCGCAGCACTGCTTTCTTCCCCTACTTATTAAAGGGGTATTACTATCTAGACTGTTATTTTTTCGGTTCTTTTTGTGATATTTATTTTTTTCTTTTAATGATAGAATTGCTATTTTGTATCGAGCTTTAGCAGATATATTTATTGATCTGTTTAGTATAAAATTTAGTGTAAAGTTAATGTATTCTTCAAGGCAAACAATTTACAATAACAAAAAACACACTTAACCTTGATCCGAATTTTCGCTGAAACAGTTTAGATGAAGTTGTCATAAACTCAATAGTTCAGTGCAAGATACACGAAAGCGTAATGTATTTTCGAATTCTGAAAAAATTGATATTTTATTGATATGTGTCACATTACTGTAATAAACTAATGTGTACAGTAAATAGCAGATAAAGATGTATGTTTCCTGTTTACATTTCTTTTCAAAGTATCCATGAACCAGAATTGCATGTACATTTCATCAACGCGTAAAAAAATTATTTTCTAAATTACTGCAAATTTCTAAGCTAAAGGGGACTCGGAGGTTATAGTATAGTATAGTAGGTCGTTGAATTCGTCTTTTCGTCAGCTATATAACGCTATGATCTGAAACGTACACATTGCTATTTAAAAAAATCAAGATGACCTGCGTCTTTTATCGAACAAAAATATTTTTTGAAATTTTCATTATTGTAAATTATTTGCCTCAAATAACGCATTAACTTCTATTGCAAATATTTTCTTGACAGATTAGCCAGTAAATGGCCGAAAAATCGGTGCAACCGTTACGTTGAATACCCTGTGTATTAACATATACATATATTGGTAAGTTAACCGTTTGAGTGCCACAGTCTTTTCTTATTTCCCGATCGAAAATTGGCGCGATAGCGCTTGTCATATGTGCCCATAACTATGAAAGGGGTCTAAGTCATATATTTCTTGTTTCGAGATATTTAATGGATTACATTTGAATAAGTTAAAAAATATTTTTATATTATGCAATATTTTAATTTAGAATTTTATTAGTCTTGATTAATGAATATTTATTAAGAATGTGAAATTTTATGTAAATCTCATACGGAAATGTTGTTTTTAAAGTTTGAATTGACTTAGACCATTTTCAAAAGTAACTGAATGACCTATAAATGATTTAAAGTGATAAAAAACTATAAATTTTATTAGAAACAATAATTTTAATAAAATAATTCATGAATATTTATTAATTACTTTTGTAAAGTAATCCATTTTTATCATTATGAGTTTTGAGATTCTTAAAATGTTACTGAAAAACTGGAGGGATGCAGGGTGGTAATAAACACATAATATCTTTCGTTACTTGTCTAGTGGGTGTATAATGGAAGTAATTTAATATTTCCGTATATTTTTGGTCAACATGACAAAATAGCTAACACAATATAACGGTTCTTTTTTTACAAATTCACCAATGAATTTGTGTTTCTCGTTCAAATAATGTGTTACCATCGTTACCATTATCATCGTCGGCTGATTTGTAATAACTAATAAACTCGAATTTTTCAAATTTTTGGCTTAGACCACTTTCATAATTAACACTAAATGAATTCCGTATAATGTTGAAATAGCAACCACTATCTAATCGTTCATTTTTTATAATATCGTGAAAATTACATTGAATTAATTGAATTTAAAGTAATGTGGTGTGAAATAATTGATAAACTCTTTTTTTTTTTAATTTTGATTTAGACCATTTTCATAATTATGGGCACATATTCCGTGTTCAAAAATGCCAAAGAGCGTGATTTCGCTGTTTTCAGCTTACATGCAATGAATATTTCCTACAGTTTAGTTTTCATCCGACATTCTCCTGAGAATAAAATTACACCAATTCCATCTTTTTTTGCCTAAGACTGAAGGGTAACCGTAAAGTCGCACATCGAAAGTAACCAAGTCTGCTGTGATTATGACAGGACAGTAAAAGCGCAATCGCGCCGCTTGGCACTCAAACAGTTAAGTTTCTAATAGGGGTGCCTGAGAATTCTGTTGGCTAGCACGATAAATACGTCATAAAATACTTCTCCGTCTCTCAAAACAATGAAATCTTTATTCAAAATTTGATACTTTACACATCATCCTATACATTATAATATGTATTTGCCTTGAAAGCTTTGAACGATTTTGTTGATCTTAGATAAGATAAACGTGAAAATAAATCACTGTTAAATTTCATGAATGCTTCGAAATTCTGTGCAGTCATTGTTAGTGAGTTACTAATATAAGTCGATACCAAAAATGTTACTTTTGTATATAAGATACATTGAACATACGCATACATACATAGCTGAACAGACATTGATAGGTGATGAGATAAAAATAGATTTCCATGCGCTTTCTCTTTGTCTCTCTCCACAATCCTCTTCCTGTTTACTTGTACTCAGTCTCTATCTGGCGTCTCCTCCTTTCTCTGTTTCTTGGTCTTCTTCTGTCTCTTTATATATTCACCGCCATTTTTCGTCGCTGCTCCTTTCCTGTCCCTTCCGTCTATGGCACAAACTGACGAGTACCGAGAGACACTCTTGTTGAGGGCTCTCGCCGGAAGAAAGCGGTAACGACGTAACACTCTTGGAACGTAACAGGGAGAGCCAGGCGAACCTGGACCGCCGGGGCCACCCGGTCCTCCGGGAGCCGAAGGTCTTCCTGGGCACGAAGGCAGGCAAGGTGTTCCGGGTGACGTAGGACCACCGGGTGAAAAGGGAGCAACAGGACCAATTGGACCAATTGGTCCGGCTGGTACGCCGGGACTCCAGGGTCCTAAGGTAACACAGATACTGACATTCAGGATATCCATGTGTATTTGAGACATTGTACACCTACTGCTGCATATGTAGCCACAGTCTGTCACAAAATTCAACTTGCATTTGTCAAAAGTAGACATTAACACGTTGAATGCCACGCCAATTTTACAAGGTCTGCCCGTGGCGCCACGATGAATTTTCTATTATACGATACATATATTATTGAAATATTACCTACAACAAATAAGTTACAGTGTGTAACAATTTTTATATGTTTTATAGTGCATTAAACTCTTCACACTATTGGATTAACGATGGTAGTAATGAAAAATTCATAAATATTCACATTTTTCTAAATTATGTATTTTTATGAATTTGAGCGCGCCGGTCACCGGTGACCCCCATGGCATTCAACGTGTTAAGAAAGGAAACAAGAATTTTAGATGTTTCGTGGACATTAACCGATATAGAACATTTTTTTTTGTAGTTATTTATTCAGAAATATAAATCAATCGGAAACATAAAATGATGGAATCTACTGCACAGTTACCATGGATATATTGAAATGTATCAAATTTGTTATTATTCTTATTGGAGTTATTACATTCACAAATCTGTATTTCAATTATCGAACAATTACATTTTTGGTTTATTTACGTTTTCTTTAAGCGTAAGAAACATTGTTCCTTTTTCAAATCGTGTTTAATTGTATCCAATAATTCATAAAATCCTTATTCTTTTGTCATGCAAATATTTAAAATTTGGCAAGTGCACAGAGATTTCTGTGACCGACTGTACATTCTGTTTTATGGAAATTTTAAGTTCATATATACAATGATGATCCACTGTAATTAGAGAATATAAAGAGAAGCTGCTAGGAAAATTCCGCACATTCGCTACATTAAAATAGTGCCAACAGGGAACTAGCTTCTCTCATGGAACTTAACATGTAAATCTATGATTTTAGTATGGATTAAAGGAAAAGTAAAAATAGCAATGAAAAATTAGTATTCACACCATTCTTGATAATTTACATGTAATATGAATTTGATATTTTAAGGTATCAAAAAATACTACAAATGAAGTATTAATATCAATATACTATCCTGTTAATTTAAATCATTGTACTAAAACTTCATAATGAAGAAGACACATTTATTTACTCTTTTTCATTATTGAAGTTATTTCGTATCTGTTGTCTTATACCCATCGCTTTAAAAATATATTATAATTCTTTTTTTTTCAAAAATAGACATAAAATTACATCAAATTCAGCATTAAATACATAAAGGATATTCAGAAGAATACTAGCCAGCATTTTTCTTTCGAAATGGTAAATGTACTAAAAAAAAGATGAAAGAAGAAAAATTTTATTGTTTCTTATAATCAACACAATAGTAAACCAATTTTTTGTGTTTATAATAATTGTCTAAGAACAATGATCATCTCCAAATGTTTAAATAGAATACTATATATTTTTGTATATTACACAAAGGTATGATGAAAGGAAAGTTCAGTGACGTGATATACTATGTATTTCAAAGTTATACAAGGTCAAAAATGAAAGAAATATTTTCAACGTAACTTTCTTGTGCTTCAGTTGTACAAATTACATTTTTGGCGGCTTCTGCTAATTTTCATCAAGATATATGTAAATTTATGAAGTATGACTGCTTTTAATTTTCAAACACCAAACACATTGAACGAGCTGCATACAGTGATTCGAAAAAATATTCGGATACCGGTATAGATTTAACTTTTATGTGTTGTATTTTATCTAAATATAGAAAGCACTTAAAAAATGCGTTCTATTATGATAAAGTATAGCTATTAGATAACAAAAATGCAAAAGCATTTTATTTTATACGTACGATTCTTTAAATATTGAGAAGGAAATGAAGAAATCGCCAATTTTCAGGTCGCAAAAATATTCAGACACTTAAGAAACTTAAGGTGAACTATAGTGGTTCCAAAAAGTATTCGTACATTGTATTATAAGGAAATTCATCTACTTCTGAAATTCTGATTTCAATGAAACTTTATGTGTGCACAGAGCATGGTGTGTGGAGCAATTTTTTGGCGGCAAAACATCTTTTAAGGGGGCTAATAACGAATCTCAAAGTATCAGCGATTTTTCACGCTTTGAATACAAGCTTTTCTGTGGTCTTTTTTTATGACAGGGCGATAGAGTATTAAAAATTAAACATTTTCTATTTGAAAGGTTTTGCTTCATCAAATACCATTACAAAGTTATCTTTAAAAAATGTGAGAAAGCTTAGAAACTTCAACGGTGGTTCCATTCCTTTAAAATGGCATTTAGATGAAAAAAAGAGATTAATTCATACGTATACTATTACGATCTACATACCCGCAAAATTTTATCAAATACTTCTAACAGACTCAGAATTTCAGGGTTAAATGAATTTATTTGTGACATGGTGTACGAATACCTTTTGGAGCCACTGTAAGTAAAACGGCGAATGTTTATAAAACTTAAATACTAGGCTTGATATTTCCATCGTACTAAAACATTTTTTATGTTGTTTAATACGATAAAAATTATATTTTGTTAGTAATATTCTGTATGTTTTAATTTTCTGTAAGTTCGTTTTTACTCTTCGGGTATCCCAATTCTTGATATAATTCTTTTAATTCATGATAATTCTTGATAATTTGCTATATATTCAAATATTTTCACACATCAAAAATATATTTTTCTCCGATTTAGCTCATAATACGCAAACATTTAACCAGCAGATCATTCATTGTTAGCACACCAACATAGAATATACTGAAGATGTATTCCATAAATATTGCAACTAAAGTATATCTTTAGTCAAAATAAAAAATTGGTTAGTATATTATGTACAATTAGTGAAAAATCTGCTGATTTCTTATTCGCATATTGTAAAGAAAATCAAAGAACAATGTATTATTGATCTGTGAAAATATTCGAACGCGTTGTAAATTAAATTTATTAAACTAAAATATGGTGTTCTTTGCAAATGTGTGATCATTTTTGGGACACACAACGAGTAAGAAACAACTTACACACTAGAGAAAAATGATCAATTCATCTAAGGTAGGAATAAAACATACAGCGTATTATTAGCAACAAATAATTTTCGTCATGTTGAACGACATAAAACATGTTTTAATAAGATAGAAACATCAAATACAATAAATGTTCACCATTTTACTTAATTTACCTTAAATTTGTCAAGTGTCCTAGTATTTCTGCGACTTGAAAATCAGTCAATTACAAACACCTGTAAATACATTATTTAAAAATATTTCACATATTTTTTACATATTTTGACTTCGTGTAAACTTGAACGTCGAAATATAACACATGGTTGAACTCATCTTGATACATGCATTGCATATGGCAAACAATATGTACTTTATTTAAAAATTTGAAAGTCGTCTTTGTTTCTCAATCAATAGTTATTACAAATATCAAAAATTGGTGTTCACTGTCATCATATTAGTTGTAAGAAACAATAAAACTTCTTCCCCTTTCATTTTTTCAATGCACTTACAATTTTCAAAAAATTCGTATGAACAATTAAACTAATTTGAAAGTTGAACGTATAATTATCTATATTATAGTATTTCAGAATTAAAATGATTTCAATTTGTGAAAATAAAAATAAAATGTCCTTTTCTATTTATTACTAAATTACTGATATTATCTATTGCCAATAAAAATACTTAAAATTAATTTTTATTTGAAAGGACAACTTAGATATACATACAATTTTCATTATATTAATAAAGTACGCTATTGTCTGATCATCGGTCAGTCCAATAATAGCAAGGAAAGAAAATAATTCCATTGCTCTTCATTGCAACTAAAGAGGTTAATTGGTGGCGATAAAAACGAATCTCAAAACCAAAAGAATCCTGGGCCGCTAAGCTGGCACTACTGTAGTAATTTTATTACCAATTTTAAGCAAAAATGATACAAAGTTACTATTTTAATTAATCAAAGATATACATACATATGTATTTTTTGTTAGAAATCGATATATGATACAGTATATTTTTTGGTGTGTCGTAGCAATTTAGCGATTAGTTAATTTATACTGTGGAATAAAGACTGTTTTCTCAGATGATAAGAAATTTAATTTACATAATATTGATAGACGCTCATTCTGTTATTATGATCTAAAGGAAAAAGTACAATATTAATCACGTAGACAGTATGAAAATTTGATAGTTATGAAAAAGCAGCAGAATAAAAAGATTAATTGGAAATATTGAAATTGACGATTATGATTTTTAATGTTATGTAAAAAGATTCAGAGAATACTTCTGCACCATAATTTGAGGATACATGTATATTATGAGGTTAACTAAAACTGACGTAAATATTAAGAAATAAAATGTTCATATCGGTCTGTATTATTATTTAATCTAAATGTAATTGAAGATGTTTTGAAATACTTATCGAAATTATTACTTATACACGAATAATCAGCAGTTCTGTCCCAGAAAGGTCTCGCGAATCCTATTAGGAATGGAGAATTTCATATGTGCACATGTGTTATACCAGTTATTTCTATTGATAATCTGTACAAATTGTTATATGATAATAGTAACTTCGTTCTTTTTTTTCCTTTTAACATTAATACGTTTATTCGAATTATATAAGAAAATTCGTAATTTTCTCTATAAAGAAAAATACTTATACGTTAAATTTGCATAAACAAACGCAGAAATTATTTTAGAAAAATCGTATATTGTGTCAACTTTTGGACGCTCTCAAACAAAGAAACTACTTTTCAAAAATATATCAGTGTTGGAAAAAATTTAAGGTTAGCCTCTTACGTCGCTGTGGTCAAAGGTCGGTTATCTGAACGATGATTTGAAATTTGATAAACAATAATATATGAGATGTATGTAAATCGTATATACAAATCACTGAGTTTTAGTCATCTTATTGCATTTGAACCTCAAACACTACTAACAGACTCTAATATAAAGTTTATGTGATGTGATATTATGTTTTGATCTTTTCTAAAGTACTAAGATTAATATATTTCTGTAGCTTTTTCTGAAAAATTGTAGTATCTGCCAAATCGCAGCCATTTATTCTATTTACAAATGTAACAGATTTTAAGTACTTTCACCTTAAAAATGGGTTTAAGTGTTCTTACAAATGAAACGATACATTGTACTTAAAAACTGATTGACATAAAAAATAAATGTTCCGACTTATTCTATCTTATCAGACTCGTTCATATTATTCGTAAGCATCTATTAATTGAAGTTACATTTTATTCTATTCAGGGTGACAGGGGTGATAAAGGCGATCGAGGTTTAACAACATCTTTGAACGGCGAACCATTTTCAACTGGATTATTCGAGGGACCTTCCGGTCCACCAGGACCACCTGGTAAGTATATATGTGATATCATTTGGATCCTCTTATGACTGATAGTCACGCGCATAATACACTAATATAATATATTACTTTTATATTTACATAAAAATTTTAATTATGCTTTCTATAGTTCATAAATTTACAACATGTAAATATAAATCTTGACACAAAGTACAACCAACTCTCTTATAACACGATTAATCCGTTTCATGGTATGTATATCGAAATCGTATTCTTGGAATACTGTGCTATATCGGTATAGGGTTGAAAACTTAGAAGTGATACAAATCCAAGGGATTTATTCCATGTATTTTTAATGATTGATTTAATACTTTACACATTAAACCAAAAATAGAATAAATAAAAGTTCAGCATTTTTGCAAAACTAAAAAATACAAATTCCAGCAGTAATAAGGACTAATTAGAAATCAAGCACTTTATTCGTTTTCATCCTCTCTATTATTACCGGTCTTTATCATCATCATTAAATCACAAGACGGTAAAATTGAAATATTCATGGTATATGAAAATTATACAAGTTCATTAAATTATTCTATATAGAACCAGTATTATAAGAATAGCGTGTTATAAGAGGATTGTAATTTTTGCGCTGTGTTATATCGAAATCGCGTTTCCAAAGCACTGTATTATAAGAGGATTGAGTGTATTTAACACAATTATTTATTTATATAGATAGTATCTCATAATAGGGCGGAAAGTACGTTATAACACTCGCGATAAATATAATAACCACTAAAAACCAATCTACTTCGATACTTCTAATATTCATTTAACTTACGTTATTAATTTTTAAAATAGTAAAACCGAAAAAATATGAACCTACGATATTATATGAATATAGTAAAACTGAAACAAATGTTTATCATAAATGCTTCGTAAGGTGAGCTTTAAAATAATATGGCACATGATTTTTTTTAATTATTAAACATTACACTGACAAGGATATGCCGTGAACGATCCAGTTCCGATTTGGACGGAATTCGGTAGGCTTAAAGAACAGCCAAAAATAGTAGATACGTACCTTTTTTAGTTGCGATAACTCGAGTTTAACACGTTGAATGCCACGCCAGTTTTACAGGGTTTGCCCGTGGCGCCACGATGAATTTTCTATTATACGATACATATACTGTTGAAATATTATTTATAATAAGTAAGTTATAGTGTATAACTATTTTTCGATGCTTTATACTTCATTAATTTCTTCACACCATTACGTTAACGATGGTAATAATAAAAAATCGATAATTATTGACATTTGTTCAAATTATGTTTTTCTACCAATCTGAGCGCGCCGGTCACCGGTGACCCTCGTGGCGCCACTTCCAAGTTGAGTGCCAGTCACTGGTGACCCCCACGGCAGTCAACGTGTTAACCCTCTGAAAACCGCAACACAGAGAACCAAAGCAGCCCTACTACTGACTCACACCGATAATTCACTAACGCATTCGCTATTCAGGCTCGAGACTCTCACAGATACCTTATGAACACAGTAATGATTGCTCGAATATAGATCCTCACCGACATATTACTACTAATGAGTTGGTTTTCGGTTATATCAGATTTTCATTCTATTAGGTTTATGTAAATGTTCCAGTCTTTATTTTTAATTTCGTTTTATTTGTGTATAAAATAAATATTGGTTTTGATCGAGAAATGATAACGATGATCGGAAGACAATAAAATCGTCAAAGATTAGAATTTTCGCATATACCTAATATGTATGAAAAAATAGACCGGTAAATTATAATTACTGTACAGTGTCGCACCCACCCATTGCATATAATTTCCCGATAGGTAGGCGTACGTAAACCGTGCCACCACAGTATACAGGATGAGTCACCACATATTGCCGTTTAGATTTACATCGTTAATATTACGCATAGCAAAATATGTTTCAGATGAAGTTGAATGGTTTTGAGAGAGGCACAGTCTGATGGTATTAGCTTTTTCGTAGTTAAACATATAAAGGACATATGAAGGTCATTAATGTTTTTTTTATATGGAATCATATATTTTTTATTGCATCGATTGATACTCCTTCGTATTTTTTATAAAAAAGTATTAACCTATTTATGTCGAGAAATCATTAGTTAAGGAGATATTTTAATTCCAAAGTTGTTAGGAAATCATAACTTTCTGGCCAATGTTACGAATTCAATTGAAATATAATGTAATGTAAATAGTTTGTGATAGCTATTTACATTACACAATAAATCGAATCTTCCCAAATCGTTGGATAGGCTTGTGGTGACACGGAACCTCTGCGGGTGTTCTAAGGGGCTGCATCAAACACTTTACAGCAGGGCCTGAACATCGGCCCGTCATTAGGCCCAAACGGCCAGCCGATCGTCATTACCACGGGTGTTTGATTGCAGCCTCATTAGAATCCGGAAAACACTCGCAGAGAGTCCCTTCCATATCACCACATTTTCCCCTTCTCGACGCGTTCAGGGAATATAAAACTCAAACTTCCCTGGGCGCGACACAGTATAATCAATCGCAGCATAGCAGTCTCAGTATATCAGTATAGCAGTCTCAGTCGCAATATATCAGCATCTCAGTATATCAGTATAACACAATCCAGATCAACCTTGTACCGTACAACAAATAAACATACACTACAGGCTCCATTCGTTTTCCGGCAATATCACCAGATTTATCGCCCTTCGACTTTCTCTTGTGGGGCTACTTGAAAAATAAATTGTAACGCTGAGCCTTCGACTACAATGGCCAATATGGAGGACCGTATCATCATTGAGTGCAACAAAATAACATCAGATTTACTACACAATGTTAGTAAATCATTAATTTATTGATTCAGAAAATGCTGTATTGCAAATGGACGCCTCTTCAGTAAATAAATATTAAAATTAAAATATCTCCTAAACTAATGATTTTTCGACATAAATAGGTTAATATTTTTTTTTGTAAAAAATATGAAGGAGAATCAACTGATGCAATGTAAGATATGTGATTCCATTTGAAAAAACTTTAACCCTTTGAGTGCAGCGAAGCTCGATCGTGCTGCTGTTTGTTACTATAATGAAAGCGTTTGTGTTCATATTAATTTCAATTTGTATTAATATCATTCAATTATGGTCCTTGATAATATAAATATTAAAAATTATTTTCATTTTTTTTAAATAAGTGTTACACTGATAATTACAAAACGCATCATGTCAAATTTTACTTTATCTGAAAATGACTATAATATGAAGAGATAAATCTAAAAATTTTTATTTGCTAAAAATTACTTTTTATATAATAATTAAAGTTAATTATTGCTGTTTTTATTATTTAAAAAAAAAAACTACATTTCATCCCGCACTTTTAGCATACATAAATACAAGAAAATTCCTTAGCACTCAAACGGTTAATGATCTTCATAAGGTCATGTCCCTCTCAGAACCATTCAACTTCATCTGAAACATTTTTTGCTATGCGTAATAATAACGACGTAAATCTAGATGACAATATGTGGTGACCCACTCTGTATAGAATAAAGTAAACAATAAAAGTAACGAAAACAATCAAAATATAGGAAAGCTAAGAACAGTAAAAATTTCAGCGTAACAAATATGTATATTTACATATATGTACACAAAATCATACTTTATAATCCCTTGTAAAATGTATGACGTCGCATACGCTGAGACATACAAGCGCAACTGTAAAACTTGTAATGTCGCATACGCTGAGACATACGAGTGCAAAGGATTAATATATTCATCACGTTAGTGTATTAATGTAGTTTCAAACTTATATACAAAGCATTGTGAATAATTATAAATGAACAAATTTCAGTTTTTAAATTAAACTTGCTCTAAAATCATTATAGTTTACATTACAATAGTGACGATACGAGTATTATATACATACTAGCAGTTTTACTTCAGCATTTATTATTAAACGTATTAAGAACATTTTTAAATATACATACTAAAAATATTACACACATGTAAAAAAATGAGTCAGAAATGTAGTGACATTTTTTTGTGAGAAGTTTCATTTTCGAGTAAATCAATATTGAAGATTTGTCAAGTGCAAGTATTTTCTGCATATGATCTGATGTCAACCTATAAATAGAAACAGATAATAAAGCTTCGAAATTTCAATATATTCTATTGATACATATCATCTGATATATTATCAATTCTCTGTATCCAAGTATCAGTTACAAAAGTATCGACGGTACAAATAGTATCGGTGTCGATACAGAAGTCAAGGTTGGAAAATAATAATTTTAACCGTGCAATTACACTGTTTTTTTTAAATTTCTATATGTTACAATCGTTTTATTTTTTCACATCTTTAAAACATGCAAAAAGTTCTGGAAAAATTCTCTGGAACACTTCAAAATGGACAGTTTAATCGCATAAGACGGTGCAGCCAACAGTAAATTGGCACTTCAAAGAAAACCATTTCTGCCAAGCATCAACCCGGTATCTCTCCTATTAGGTTAGTTAAAGGGTTAAACGCAATTTACAGCTTGTTTCATTTCTTTTGTTCCATTGGATAGAAAATTACTTTAGAAATCAGAGATATTCTACCCTACTAGATACATATTTGTGAACTTTTTGATGATTCTTGGTTGCAAAACCGAATTTAAAAAGATTCAAAAGTTTCTTGAACGTCGATTTCATATTTGGATCGTCAAGAGACTACGTTTATATTTTTACAGTTTTTGCATCCTGTATAGTTGTTAATATACAATTTTCTCAGATTTTTCTAAATGGTGGTAAATAGCTAAAAAATTAAAAACCGATTTTCTTTACCTCTCTGCAAAGGGATAACAGATGCATGCGTTTAATACATTTTGCTCATTAAATATCTAGTTGTTACACGTAACCCCAAATTGAATTTTAACGCATTAAATGGGTCAATGCAATTTATTTTAAAAACATCGTACCTTTAATAAATATGAATTCTTGATCAATTACGTGTATAAGTACATGTATAAATGATGACCAGTGTTTTGTCGCGTCCTCGAATGTCAGGATCGCGACTGTCGTCCGCCGCTCGTTAGCTTTAGACGACTGGTTTGTTGTAACGTATAAATGTCGACTTTACTAAACGTAGACGTATGAATCGCGAATGAATCTCGAATGACTGATTGTCTGGTCGAAGCGCGGTTGTATCGTTTGAATGTTGTATGCTATGAATTTTGAATACTGTATCGTTTGAATGTTGTATGCTATGAATTTTGAATACTGTATCGTTTGAATGTTGTATGCTATGAATTTTGAATACTGTCGTCTGACTGCCGAAGTGACTCAGTTTTATATGGAGGAGTTCGACTGGTCACTCCTCCATACCCCAAGACGATACGCTAATTGGTTGAAGTCTAAAATCAAGACTCCAATCAGCGTATGCCCTGAGTGCCCCCAACCCCCGTTCTTGTGCCCTTAGCACGCGTTTCGAGAACGAGGGTGGGGTGAGTCACTCGGAGCGGGAAGGTTTCCCGGATTTCGGCAACGAAGGGGAAACTTCTTCCGGGCCCGTGTACCTGTCGCATGTGGGTACCGGCTGGGCACGCTTCGGAAGTCCCTCATTTATGACACGCTCTTGGCTATTGAGGAATTACGGTGACTCGAAATTAAACTATTGTCCCTCTACGGACGTTAAGAAGGTTCGAAAAAAAAGGCAAAAAGGCTAAAACTGCTTAATCCTCAAAAATAGCATTACCGGCACGTTCGTGTCATAAATGCCGATGGAAAGCTTCCCGCTGCTGTTCCGTT
>JAOPTO010002330.1:765853-950950 GCA_033822845.1 Tetrapedia diversipes
ACCAGCGTTAATAATAAATTGTATTTCCTTCTTGCCTAGTTTATTCTGACTTTTCTTGGTAGATCTTCGAAGTAATATTACATAATGTGTGTCCATTTATCAAGTATTTTATGAATCGAGAATATTTTGTGATAACGTGTGGATTTCGATATATTAGGTGTACAAGTTAATTTTAGTCTTTTTTTTAGCAAGTTCAGAGTTTATTAAAATTTTTATGCCCAAAAGTTAGTGGATGAAGCAATCTCTCACACTTTCTATAACCTTTGTCCATCTTTCGGACAACGGATGCCTGATTTAAAGAAACTAGGCTGTCTAATCTCGATGAACTCATCTAAAAGTAATTGCAATTCCTGATTCTTGAATCATTGCGGTTGTCCAGATCGTTTTTCATCGTGAAGATCGAAATTTTCTTCCCAAAATCTTCGGTATTAGTATTTGCAGATGGAACGAGATACAGCATTCTCACCAAGAGCATCACAGATCATTTCTGCAGCTTCTGCGGCGTTTCTCTTTTAACTGGAATGCGAAGAGCACACAATGACGAATGTGGTCTTTGCGGCACGCCATCGTTTAAACTATTCTTTACCTAGATTACGTTGACCGGATGAAGCAGTTTTCTAATGTTTTGGAAAGCTAGATGTTTACACTATGAGACTCCGAAAATACCGTTACGATATTCAAATTGTAAATAGTCTTTATCATAATCGAAATATGAAAGACTAAAATTAACTTGTACACCTAACATATTTTTACAATTAAGTAGTAATTTTGGCTCGGGTAATCTATTCTGTAGCCCGTTACTATTTCACTCCGTTACCGTGAATTTTATAGGTTTCTTGCAACGTAATCATTTTCGTTAGTAGGTTTAGTATTGCTGATATTTGATTGGTTAAGTTTTCTATCATTTTGTCTAATTTATCTATAGTGTTTGTTTGATTAGCGACCTGCGTGTTTGTTATTTGGTTAATATTTGTTTCCGCGATTCCTGCGCAGGTTTTGTTTAGTGAACAGTTTATATTAGTGTTTATGTACTCTCTTACATATTATGGGAACCGATTCTGCTTTATCGTGTTCGGTTTGAAACTTTGATAAAATTGTCATTATAAATACTTTTCGGTCGTCCACGTCTAGCAGTAAATTGTCGCAGACTAGCTAAAAAGGCCTCATCAGTGAAATCACTTACCAATTCAAGATGAACTGCTTTTGTGAAGAAAGAAACAAATACCGCGATGTTTACCTTGATGCGTCTGTGATTTCTGAAACGCTTCTCCTTTACAAACAATGGCCCACAATAGTCAATACCCGTATGTTCAAAAGCTCCTGTTGCTACAACGCGATCACGTGGCAGATCACCCATTAAGTAAGACCAATACCTGTGGTCTATTGGCCAATACCTTTGGCGTACTGGATTTAACGTGACTTGGATTCCGGAATGCATATTATGTGTTTTTGCGAAATGATGAAGAACATAACTAGATATAATTTTGGCAGTATGATAGGGTGTTTTTGATCATAATCGATGTCAGCATTTCTCAATCGACCCTCGGCCCGTATAAGATTATTCTTATCTATAAACTGAGTTAGATTGTATAATTTACTATCTTTATCTACTGGTTTATTATTGTGCAGCTGTTGCACTTCAGACGGAAATGCTTGCATTTGGACTTGTTTTAATAATGTTAATAATGTTATGTTTTTAACTCGTGTTAGCTCTTCAATTGTTAGTTCTCCTTTACAGGAGGTTTCAGTTGTAGGACGATATCGAATTCTAAGACAGTAAGCTACTATTCGATTTAACCTTGCGAATGATGAGTATTTATAAAATAGATGGTTTTCTTCTAATACTATCTGACTCACCAAGGCAATATTACTACAGGTATAATAATTACTGCGGTAACCCTCCTATTACACGGTAGATAGGTTCCTAGAAAATGTCGTGCTGTGTAAAACCGTGTTGTATGAGACCCAGAGCCAGTACAAAAAGGGGGATTCCGTTCCAAAAACTTATTAAAAATCGAAATGTTTTTACTGCACAAAACAAAGAAAAACAAAAATATTTTTATTTAATGCAATTTTAATTTAATAAATTTCTTCGTCGTCACTGCTCAGTATAATCAACCGAAAATGTTTTTTTTGGTAGAACGATATCGCCTGCAATTTCAGAACTATTTTTTTATTTAAAGTTGTTGCATCTTTTTTCCTTTTAAAAAAATCAATAATTTCACTTTATTTGCTGGTTCTTATTAGGTCATTGTAAATATCTCGGTATGTAGCTAAACAGTTTTGCAGTTCCCTCTTGAATTTTCGGCTTCTTTTAGCGGCAGAGTCTGCATTCAAGAAAAATGACTCGAGATTTTCAGTTAATCTAATCAGTTAAAAAAGGTCTTCTTGTAATTTTTTGAAGTTAAATTATTAACTCAAACAGTTAAGAAGTAGCAGCTGTAGAATTACAGTGTTGTACAAAGATTTTTGCAATTTGCTTATCGTGTTAGAGCGAAACCGTGTTGTAGGAGGGCTACCTGTATGTCTTTCCGGCAAATCAACATGAGAAAGAGGGTTATCGCGCCATATAGATTCCTCTTGGCTCAGCAACAAATTGTTCTAGTGATTGTCCTCTTGAAAGATAGTCTGCTGGATTATCGGCTGACGAGACATATGACCATTCATTGGGTTGTGTAGACGATTGAATTTCCATGACTCGATTCGCGACAAATGAGCGTATGTGGAGGATTCCTTAACCAACGCAGCACGAGCATCGAGTCAGTCCAAAGTTTAACTTTATCGAATTTGAATTTTAAGGCGTTTTAATTAGTTTGGTACAGACGAGTTAACAAAATGGCACCGCAGAGTTCTAGACGCGGTAATGTAGTTTATTTTAATAGAGCTACTCTAGATTTTGTACAAATCAAATTTGTTAGTATTTTACCTGTTTCGTCTATTTGACGTATGCAGATACATGCACCGTAAGTCTTCTCGCTTGCATCAGAAAACCCGTGTAGTTGTATGTTAACTAGATAGCTTACTAGTACCTTACGCGGTATCTGCAGGCGATGTATTTCTGAAAGTTGCGCTAAATAATCTGACCAATTGATGTTAATTTCTTGGCACGGGTTTGTCCCAATCTATCTTAGCCTTCCACAACTCCTGCATAATGATTTTTGCCGATATAATTATAGGCCCTAGCAATCCTAATGGGTCAAATAATTGTGCTATTCTGGATAATATATTTCTTTTTGAAATAGTTTATTTTTACGATTTGAAGTGAAACTTGTAAAAAACTACATCGTGTCTTGCGTTCCAACAAATGCCTAGTGTCTTTTTTGTCTCCGAGGCGTTAAAATGTACGGCATTTGTTACCAAAAAGTTGCTGTAATTATTAATTAAGGAGTCTTCATTTGAAGGCCATTGTCTAAAATGGAAACCTCTCTTTTTTAAAGGTTAAATTAACTGGTCTCTAAGTTTGATTGCTTGTGAGATAGTTTGAGTACCGGTCAAGAGGTCGTTCATGTAAAAATCGCGAGCTAATATTTCAGCAGCAAGTGGGACTGATGCTGTTTCATCAATGGCTAGTTGCTTTAACGTGATACTGCTAAAAACGGAACTGATACGGTTCCGTATGTTACCGTATTTAGCTTGTAAGTTTTGAGTTGATTGTGTTTGTTTACGCGCCACAGGATCCTTTGAAATGATGTTTGAATGGATGTTTATCTGTCGGAACATTTTTTCTACGTCGACTGTTAGTGCATAATTATGGAGTGTGAATCAAACTGCTAATTGTCGTTGCGTAAAGGTTGTCTTGTATTGTTGGACCTACTAGATGTGTATCGTTAAGAGATAGTCCGCTAGTGGTTCTCGCAAATGCGTCAACTACGACGCATAATTTGGTGGTACTACCGGTTGATTTGAGTACTGGATGATGCGATGAGTAAAATCCGTCTGCTACGTCAATGTCATAAACGGTCATATGTCTTAGATGTAGATATTCCGCGATAAACTCTTGTGTAATTGACTGCGTAATTTTCTTTGTATTTCTAGTCGTCGTTCAAGAGAGTAAAAACGTTTTAACGCTATTGTGTATGAATCACCCAAATTGTCTATCTTATTATTGAAAGGTAACATTACGACGTAACGTCCCTCGCGATATGTACAGTGGTCCAAAAAGTATTCGTACACTATGTCACAAATAAATTCGTTTAACCTTGAAATTCTGAGTCTCATAGAAGTATTTGATAAAACTTTGTTGGAATGTAGATCGTGATAGCATACGTATGAATTAATCTCTTGTTTTCATCTAAATGCCATTTTAAAGGGGTGAAACCAGCGTTGAAGTTTCTGAGTTTTCTCTCATTTTTTAAAGATAACTTTGTAATGGTACTTGCTGAAGTAAAACTTTTCAAATAGAAAATGTTTCATTTTTAACACTCTGTCGCCCTGTCATAAAAATGGAACAAAGAAAAGCTTGTATTCAAAGTGTGAAAAATCGCTGAAACTTTGGGATTCGTTATTAGACCCTTTAAAAGATATTTTGCCGCCAAAAAAATTGCTCCATGTAGGATACACCATATTCTGTACACGCATAAAGTTTCATTGAAATCAGAATTCCAGAAGTAGATAAATTTCTTTATAATACAGTGTACGAATACTTTTTGGAGCCACTGTATGTATTTGATAGTGCTGTTTGCATGCGGTCTCCGCGTCGAACAGATCATTTTGTGTTGTGCATTCCTCTAATTCTCAAAATTTGGCAAACTGATTATTTAATGAACTGTTCGCGAGATAACATTTCGACCGAATGTGACCGATCGGCTGGTTATAAATTTGTCCAGAAATCACCTAACTTAACTGTGTTTCTTGCAATAGGCTCTTGTCGTTAGGTATCCTGATCTACCTAGCACATAATAATTTGTAAAATAGATATTCCCCTAATAAAACATCTATTGGGGCCGGTTTGTGAAAATTCGTATCAGCAAATTTCACGTTAGCGGGTAACGGTACCTTCTAGGTTTTTTAGGAGTATAGAAATGATTTTATCTGTTTTTGGATGAGTATGAAAAGTATTGAATTTGATGTTGTTTTAGGATTTTGCAAGCCTTTCTGTAATTTTTTATCGAATTTATGTGCAGGAGATGTTTAGCATTGCATATGGAGTTCTCTTGTGTTTTCTGAGATTAAGTGTATTGTGGTTTGACATGAGGAATTAATAATTGTAATTGGAGGTAGTTTAGTGCTGTCGATGATTAGTAGATTTGTGGAGATCGTTAAATCGAAAGAAACTACCCTTTTTTGGAAGCTGGTGGGGCTTCGGTTGCTGGCTTAGCTCGTGGATGCGTTAGACTCGATCCTACATGCTGGTTGGTGAGGTGGTTTCTTCCCGGTGAGTCTTTTTGGATTCACATACTTTTTTGTTGCTCTGTACGCCTACCCACCTTTTTTCGTCGGATGGACGTAGGTTGTTTGAATTTTCTATGCCTTGCAGTTCTTTCCTTTTTTTTATTGTTTCTTGAGACGGTTCTCTTCTTGGAGCGTGAGATCTTTTATTCTTCTCTAGTTGTTTCTTCAGGTTTCCTATTATTTGATTCCGGTTATCAATTATCTTTAGCAACTCTAAATTTGTCGCTTGTATCTTTTTCATTATTATTTGGTGTTTTTTCAAATATTGACGTCGTCATTTTAAGCTACTTTAAAGGCTTCGTTGGCTGAATTTTTACGAGAATTTTCTTTCTACTCGTTAGCTTCAGTTTCGGGTGAAGTTTTCTTGATTTTCTCTTTGCTTCTAGAAAGTGCTAGATTTTGGCATTTAATGATAATGGTTTTTGTAGGTGATTTAGATTAAATCATGTATATTTATTTATTACTGAAGCTATTGGTTTCGCCATTAGTTGACTCGTTTACAAAATTTATGATCTCTTCTTGGCGGATACTATCCCCCGCTATGTTTTTAGTGTTTTCAATATCGTTTTTACTTGCTTATTTTTGCACTTATTTGCACTTTAACTGTCATAACACTGTTACACTATGTTTACTGCTGTTAGACAGGTAGGTAGGTTCTCGCTCGAGAAGGTAAACGTTCAAAGTCCACGAGGGTTCAAGAAAAAGTGAATGCTTTAACTACTAAGCTATCCAGACTCGACCGCGAGAAATCTTTTTCTTCTTTTTTTAAATTTGCTAAAATTTCTATAACTTAGTTATTTTTGCAAATTTTAGTTTATTTATTTTATTTAGGGTGCTATTGTTAAAACTTCAAACATTAAAAAGAAGTAAACACAGATTTATATTTCTTCAATTCATCATTGTGATTTTTCCCATTAATTGAAAATCAATATTTATTAAAGATAAGATATTTTTAAATTAATTGCATTGACTTATTTCATATATTAAACTTACATTTGGGGTTACGTGTAATAGGTATTTAATGAGTAAAACGTATTGAACGCGTGAATACGTTATCCCTTTGCATACAGAGAAGTAAAGAAAATCGGTCTTTAATTTTTTAGCTGTGTACTCCCACTTAGAAAAATCTGAAAAAATTATATACTAACAACTATGACAAGATGCAAAAACTGTAAAAATATGAATGTGGTCACTTGACAATAAAAACATGAAATTGACGTTTAAAGAACTTTTAAATTTTTTAAAATTCGGTTTTGCAACATAATTTTCTATCCAATAAGACAAAAGATATGGAGCGTAAACTATAAATTGCATTTAATCCTTTAACTGCCCAAACAGTAGTGATACTGGGTTTGATACTTAGCAAAAACGGTTTTTTTTGAAGCGCCAATCGACTGATATGTACAAACCACAATATGATTTGGGGGCACATTTACCATGTTTATTTGGCTATACCCTTTGAACATTTAAAACTGATTAAAAGCTATATTTGCTGTTACATATCTGGGATCATAGGATATCCACTGTGCTACTGCAGTGTTAGGCGAAAATATTTCTACGTTTACACGAATTTATCCGTAATTATTGTAACTTGCTATAACAGCCGATTTTAAACCACCGAATGTTACTAGACTCTTTAGTAAAAGAAAATTATCACTACTTCGTCTAGCGAGAACTGACAGGAAATCTGAATAAAAAACGCAATATCTCTATCTTTATTTTTCAATTGCTGATGTTCAAAATCAACTCTTTCCTACCCTCGTATAGATGGCGTGCGGTTATTTCCTGCCAGTTCTAGCTGAACGAAGTAGATTATAATCTATTTGGTAATACCCCTTAACTGTTGAAACATTCGAGATATTCAAAATAGTGGTTCGTCCATTAACCTCTTAGGCACGGCGGAACTTTACGCGAGGCTGTTTCTCGGTACGACAGAGTTCAACACGAATTACGTGTAAATGATACGGCACTGCAATGTGTGACCGATAATACTGTTCTTTACACAAGTACATTGGAATGAAGTGTTTGATGATTAAATTATAATTTTTCATTAGTATTTATAAAAATATTTATTTAAAATATTTTTTAAAATTAAGGTATGATTTTAACTTTAAGAATTTATTCTAATAATTAATAGTACATTTCAGTGTGGTACGTTTAGAGAGATGGCATCCGGGAAAGCCACTATAATGGTGCGCCGTACAGAAAGATACATCCTCAAAAGCCACTATAGTGGTGCTCAGGGCCTAAGAGGTTAATATCTCCGAACAGTAACAGCAATATATACAAATGTTTTATCGATGTACTAAAATATTAGTAATTCAAGTATCCATTCAATTATCCAATTAAAAAATATTAATATTTCAATATCTAGATACTATATCGCTCATCACTACCTTTGAAAGTTATAACCGTATCGCTCGTAATGTTGTTTTGACTTATTACATTAGATAATAAAGAATAATCATTAAAATTTCAAAATTTCTTTATTGATGCAAAAATTATTTAAAATGTCTCCTATGCTGTTACTTACATACCTAATTATGCCCTACGAATTACATTTCTGTTAATATGTTCTAGTTTATTATATCTTTTCAAATGTTCAGGTCCAAACAGAATTTTCTCCTTGAAATGTTCCCTGCTCGTAATCTCCTCTTTATAAAAGATAAATTTAATATGACTATCAAATCAGAATACTTGATGAATCTTTAATTTTTATTTATTCGAAGATAAAGATCCATATGAGAAACTTTTCTGTATAGATTCACACCCCTTCAGTTTATATCACTAGTTCGGTAATATCCCACATTTAAACAATATTTTATTGAATATCTTTATGAATATTGTTTGGTAAAACAATATCAATGCATATAATAATCAATGCATTTTTGTTTATCGTCACTGTTATTCCTTGAATAAAGGAGGAATCCTAAATGAGGAATTTCTTAGAATATGTAGAAAGCTAGTTATGGCTAACATAGGGAACATAGGAAACATAACATAACATGCACATAGAAAAAGGAACTTATCGCTGACCAGTCGAACTTATAATTAGAAATAGTTAGGAAAAATACAACAATTTTACGGTATTTATGCTACATATTTATTTAGAGTTTGATGATTGATACTGATGGGATTTATCCACAGATTCTTATTTATCTATGAATTATGGGGAGGACGTAAAAGAAATCAAAACACGCGTGAATCTCGTAGAACGTGAAACAAAAGAGTAACGATTTTTATTATTAAAGTATCCGTACATGTGTCGTTCTGTGTTTACGGCTGTGAATACAAATGCTTCAGATACACTATGTTTTATTCTGTCATTCTATTGTCACTAATATTAGTAAAGTAAAAAAGGAGTAAAAAAAAAATATCAACTAAATTTGGTATTCATCATATTCGCAAAAATATTTTCTAAATTATTTTTTATAGATTTCATACTCATTGCTAAGCAGGTATTGAAAATGCTTGATAATAAAAATATACAGAGCGATTAAACACAAGGTATAAGACTTCATAGACATAGTATTCATAAAAACCTTTAAATGGTGTCCAATTAACATAACTTCTAAATGATCTTACAGAAATGTTTGGGTACTACGATATTCTTTACTACTTTAATCTATATTTTAAATAAACATGAATAACTACAAAAAATATATTGTGTTATATTTGTGTATCTACCTCATATAACTTTTTAAACAATCAGCCATAAATATGAAAACGTCTACCTTTGATATAATTAGTTTACATTATAAATTTTTGATGCGTTTCACCGCTTTTGCTAACTTTTTTTAACACTAGAACTATCACCAATTAAAGTGCACTTATTTGCATGAAAGAGATCGAATTGAAAATTATATGAAAAAATACCGAATACATAGAAAACAAATCTTTATTTATACCTTCTGCAAAAGATCATAGCAAATTTTGGAAGCTTCACCACAGTGAATTTATAAGGTTGCTATGAATATTTACCAATTGGTCATTTTGACTGCTCTGGTAGTTTTAGCGTTAACACGTTTCGTGTCACGTGTACCACCGGCGGTACACGTTAAACCTGATTGCAGCGCCACGATACCACAAGTGGTACACGATGTAATAACTACTCTAAACAAGATAACTACTTATGGATTAATGATCTAATGAAATATTATGTGATAATATATCAATATTTAGTCAAAATATCAAATGGCCTGAACGACAAGTCAGGTGAAAATGGCTTGGTACGAAGCGTGTTAATTATTCATATATTTAGTTAAAATACAGAATAGATTGGTTAAGAGTATCATGGTGCCCAAATATTTCTGAGACAAACCACTGTGCTACATACTGTAAGGATATATATAAATAAACTGAAGAATTTATTTATATTAGTACATATCTACAAAAATTATTTGGTAAATGCAAATTTAGCAAATGCCTTTAGTATTATTTATTCGTAACACAAAGATTTAAAGTTGCTGATCAGATTTGATGAGCTCATAATCATAATATTGTCTGAATAAATTATTTCAAATTGTATTATTTCAAATATGATCATTCTGAAAGAAAATCAATTTTGTTATGATACATTTTACTAGCTATATTTCTTAAAACGTTTGATTTAAATTTTATGTTTGAATTTAGACGATATAATTTTTACAGCAGTGATATTATATGAAAAGCATAATTTTACATAAATGTTTTTAACGCTGTGATCATTTTAATGAAGTTAAGTTTAATGAAAATCCATGTAGTGGTGTTCTCCGCGATCAAGTCAAACCATAATTTTAAAATGGTAGACGATAGATAATAATTTCATTAGGCAAAATCAAATTGTTTTTAATGTTACCACATACGATGCTCCAAAAGTAGAGTTGCTTTAACCCTTTCGTTACGGGTGCCGTATATATCCGCAACGACCTATTGTAACTTAGGTTTATGCGTGGATTCTTGTTTCAAAATTTACCATATCGAATTAAATTACTAAGAATTATAACTTGGTGTTGTAATTACCATAAATTGTATTTTTATTTATAATAATAGCGGAATCTGTAAATATTTAAATAACTGAATATGCTTTAAAATATACTCATTTTCAAGTTTCTCATATAATATGACAAAACAGTTGTTAAGTAGCTTTCAAAAAGTGTACATATAAGAGAATTTCAAGGTAGTGTTGAACGACGTTTTAGCGTTCACCGAAGACTACCAACGTGCAATGTGTACACTTTTCGGCACGGCGCCCCGTTCAGTCACTTCGGACTGCCATAACGAAAGGGTTAAAGAATTTAAGATCACTTCAATGTTTACAATTTTTATTTCGAACTTCAATTTAATCGTATTATGTACCTATGTATTTTCTATGTACCAACTAATGTGTATTTTTCTCTATAAACAAGTGTTTAACTACAACCGACCTAAAAATTATAAATTCTTACAATTTTTATAAATGTAAGAAGATTAACACATTGGACTTTGGAAATTATAAAACTCATATGTTTATAGTTCTAAAATGTTGTTTTATTTGTCTATCACTGTATTATTGTATCTTGTTGATATATCATAACTGACACTTGCTAACCTATTCGTATCTCATAGTTATTAATCTCTAAAATTCAAATTAAGTATCTGTAATCGAATATAATCTTTTCCGTTGGGTATAAACGAACAACGTTCTGGAATCACAGAATTAAGAATATAATAATATTTTTTAAAACTAGCTAGTGCTAAAACAACAATTTCTTCAATATTGTAAGGAATATAATAAGTTTTTCAATTCGAACTGTGAAGACTGTTCGGAATTTGCAACGCGAACTTTAACAATTAAAAATTATGTGTCAAAGGTTTTTTTAAGAATATAAAATTAAACAATTTAAATTTTAGGAATTATCTAAATTAAAATAACTCTGTTTACAAGCATGTATTGTAATCTTAAATAATTGTTGAAGTATTCATCAAAATGAAATCTATATAATTTCTTGTCTTCTTTAACTTTTTATAACTTTTATTGCATTTTTATGAACGAAAATTATGCTCGATGATATGCTTTTGCTTTAATCTATAATAACATTTAAGTAATAATTCTTCTAAATAGTGTAAAGCTAAATGTATTAGTGTAATGGTATTTCAATAAAATACAGCAGGTCAATAATAATCAAATAATGCAATATGTACAGAATTATAAATAACTTTCAGGTTAATTCGTGTTACAGAAATTAAAAATGATAAAACTACCTTGTTCTTACAATATTATGATTAAAACATTTAAACTGATATTTTCGGATGTACTATACTTATGGAACTTGAACAAACATTTCTAATTTTTAAAATGACGTATAAACATATTCTCAAAAGATTAAGGAAACACGTTGAATACAGATTTCTGACTTGATATATTTCAGAATGGACTTTTATCTCCCACACTTTTAGTCTTGTAGACACTTCTATTTACACTTTACCTAATAAGTTCAGGCGTTAAAATATATTATTTCCTTTCCTTCTATTCTTTATTTACCTGAATTATTAACTTTATTTTTAATAAAGAAGAATCATAATAGAAGTGGGTGTTCTTTTATTAATTTATTAAACTCGTAATGACCTATAAACGTGAAAAGACTATAAAATGTAAAAGATATTCAGTTAAGTACGTTTACAAGAAAATAGCTTTAAACTTTGAGTTTTTAATTAACGCTAGGGAGAAGTTGAGAATATGGATCACCTTCCTTGTTTCGTAGAAAATACGTATTAAAAATGCAAGAGGTACATGAGCTGGAGATGGAAATAATAGTTGATAGGTTTAAGGTGATGTATCAATAATTCTTTTTCCTAAAAATTCAACTGTTTTGAAGACCCCATTTTCACAAAAGTTGGTTAAAAATACGATCTTAGAAATTAGGATAGTAATATGGACCAGAGAATAAAAGGTGAAAAATTTGTAATAAATAGTTAATTGTTTTTACAGATTTTGTATTTTAATGATAATGATAGCAAGACAAGATAAAGTAAAGAATGATAGTGTAAAATCGAAGGAAAGTTTATTAACGGTATTCTTTCTTAAGCGGATTACATTTATGGTCATATCTTCTGTGAACCATTTTTATTTTAGGCCCTCATTTTCTTTGCCTAACTGCTTTCTTGGCATAGTGGGACACCTCCGAATAAAAAGAAAAGAATAAAACTTACTGAAACAAGAGGAATTCTAATATGGACCGTCATGGTTCACATTGCCACCTCCGTTCTTTTAAAGAATTAACCTAAATATTTTGGAATAAAATAGATAATATCGTACAATTAAATAGAGCATTCTAAAGCTTGATCTTATGACTAATTGTACCTCTATAACAAACATTTTACATTTTTCAAATAATATCAGAAAAAAGGCAAATGCATCTTACCTTAAACACTTTTGCAACAGTATTTTTTCTTAAGTACTGATATATCGTAGCAATTATTATAAAAGAAAAATACCTGGTATATTGAGACCCCGTTTCATATTCCCACCTTCTCCCCTACTGCGAAAATAGTCTTTAGTTCAATATCTACAGTACAATATTAGATAACGTCAATCAGAAAGGATTGAAATATGCTAAACTTAAAATCTAGTTTTATTTAAAAAATTTGGGTTACGATGCTTTAAAAAATAAGATACCTATTCCTTACATATGTACACCGCCGGCCAAAAATTTGGAATCGCTTGCAGATTTCTATCAAAATCGAATATTCTTATACACTCTGTCCTGATGCTATACTAAGTAGTATACTATATAGTATATTAGTATTGATAAAATAGTATACTAAGTATTGATTACGCAGCAAACTCGCATCACATATATAAGAGCAGTTTATTGTATTCAGTTAAACATAGGTTGACTTTTAATATTTAAACAGTGATTGGAATTGTAGTAGAGAATAATATGATTGTGAGAGATTGTATGTATATCATAAGAAAGCAATTTGTGAAAACTTAAATATCAGTTTAAGTCGACCAATTGGTGGTTTACTTTTGATATTATTAAACGATTTTAATTAAATACCTACATTTGATTATAAAAATTAAACATTGCAGTTACAAAATTATTAATCTTACATATTTGAACGCAAACTGTATTCAAACAAAAAAGTATTGCCGGCCACTGACTTTAAGGAAAAGCAATATGATCGCTATGTTGTGGATTTTTAGGTAAATTTTTTATTTCTATGAGTGCAGCTAAAGGAATAGAACCAAAATAAAGATTAGTTTAATTCTCAAAACATTCTAAATGATTAGAGATTCTGGTTTTGAACATACATTTCAGATACACGATACACATTTATTTAGTTAATATATCCATGTATTAATCCGTGTACTTTACACAACGGGTTTACTCCACTACACGAGTGTTGAAATATGTATAAGGTTTCACTCGTATTAACATATCTTTAAATTTTGCTTTATAAATAAGTGTGGCTGTTGTGGAAGAGAGAAGGAAAAGGAATGGGAATGGGTGTTTTGTCCGGGGCCTGCTAGTGGACTCGTCAGTAAGGCCTACCTAGCAGGCCCCTACCTTAGACACAGGTATAGGAAGGGACAGATCAGCACTTGTATATATATATGCCCATAATTATAAAAATGGTCTAAGTTATATATTTCTTGTTTCGAGATATTTAATGAATTATATTCCAATAAATTAAAAAATATTTTTATATTATACAACATTTCAATTTATAATTTTATTAGTCTTGATTAATGGAAATTTACTATGAATATGAAATTTTGTGTGAATTTCATATGAAAATATTGTTTTTAAACTTTAAATTGACTTAGACCAATTTCAAAATTAACTGAATGACCTATAAATGACTTAAAGTGATAAAAAACTATACATTTTATTAGAAACAATAATTTTAATAAAATAATTCATGAATATTTAATGAATAAATATTTGAATAAATGAATAACATGAATAAATTATCATTTATTAATTACTTTTATAAAGTAATCCATTTTTATCATTTTAGGCTTTTATCGTTATGAGTTTTTAGATTCTTGAAATGTTCCTAAAAAACTAGAGGAATGTACGATAGTAAACACATAATATCTTTATATTTTTCTTCCGTTACTGGAAGAAATTATTTTTCCGCCAATAATTAGTTCGAAAGAGTCTAACTGAATTAATGCACTTTCAAAATAGAACTAAATAAATTCCATATATCGTTAGGCAGACCGAAAAGTATTGTCGTTTCTGTTATTGTTTGATTGTCATTTGTCGGTTTATTGTGTAGTTCAGAAACTCGTCAAAGAGGGCAACGCGTCACTTTAAAGTTATGTTTATATAATTTCTTCAAATTTTTTACTTAGACCATTTTCATAATTAACACTAAATGAATTCCATATAATGTTGAAATTACAACCACTATCTAATGGCTCATTTTTGACGATATCGTAAAAATTACATTGAATTAGTTTAGTTTAAAATAATGTAGTGTAAAATAATTGATATACTCATTTTTTTTAAATTTTGACTTAGACCACTTTCATAATTATGGGCACATATAGTAACCATAGCCCAGCTCGAACACTTGCGAGAAACATGGTCGCTAAATCCCTCTTAGTGGCGAGGACAGGAAGGTCGCCACGTAAGTATTCCAATGTTCAGATTTTAAATAAATAATTTGCGAAACAGACATAATTTAATATGTAGCAGGTGAAAATAAGAACCATTACGATTTTGATTAATAAAGTTTAATGTATTAGTCATATATTTTGGGCCTGAAAATTATTAATTTTATAATTATCATGAATAATTGTTAATTTTAGAATTTTATTAATCAAAATCATATTGTTTCTTATTTATAATTGCAACCTATTAAATTACGTCTGTATTGCAAATTATTTTTTTTAAATCGATGCATTGGAGTACTTAGTCAAAAAATAAAGTATACGTAGTAGATACGTTAATACGCGTGAAACGTTAATTTCAATATCTAAAATTTCAATACCCGTGTACTCGTGTATAAAAAGGTACATAGATTAATATATGGATATATTAATTACACGTATAATGGGGATCTTTAATTATAATGTATAGTTTGCTTAGGATATCTTATATACTTTTGTATCTTATGTGCGCTTTGTACATATTGTACATTAAAATTTACTGTAAAAGCATCAAAGTTCACAGTCTAGTGATTACAGCTAGAAATATTTTGTTTGCTCAAATATAACTTGACTACAACAAAATAAATAAAGGAGTTTTGCATACATTAAACTTTAATCAAATGAGTACTTAACAGTAGGTACATGTAGGATTTTCATGAAGTTTTTTCTCAATTTTAAAGTAAACGATCAGGGGATAGGGGGATGTTTACAATAAATTGATTTTGTTTTCTACAAAATACTAAATGATTGTCAAAATGTGTACTGATGTTATCTTTTCGGTTTCAAATACTTTCCATCAAACACCTAAGTAATATCTGTTTTATGAAATTGCTATCCCGCAATAAAAGACATTATTATACGTGCATGGATATACTGAAACAAATTTGTCACACACCATGAGCGAATAAATTAACGTAAAAATCTGTAGTTCTATTAAATTTTCATCTTGTTTTACAGGATAATCATTTCATGAAAGAAAAAACATTTCTCACTTTATTAAATTTAGTTAAAACAAAAGAGCTAACGCTAATACAAAATGTAACAGTTATTTTGTATTCTGTGAAAAATAAAATCAATCTTTTATAAACATTGTATTTGGAATAATTTTTTTCGAACTATCATATAAGAAATAAATACAAACCTTTCAGTATAATTACTATCAATAACAAATGAAATTGAAATCTTAAAGATACCAATAATTTATTACTTCATTGAACCGCAAGAAATCTTACTGAAATTTTTGCATTATGAAAATCAATGACAGTGTCACTAACCGTTATCTAGATATTAACAATATGTAAAGTTCGTAGAAGGTACATAAAAAGTATTTAGGAAATTTTTAAATATGATTCTACAAGTTAAATGCAGAATGAAAACGAAAAATGTCAGAATTTTATTTGAGATTTCGTTTTTTAATCACAAACGAAGAAAAAGAGTTAATCGAAATATTTTAAAGACACGAAAATCTTTCATACACCTTAAATCACCAAATAGGTGCCTAATAATCAAATTGCGAATTAGTATTCAAATTCATATCTCTATAAACACAGTTAAAGAGGTAAAATCTAAATACCAATTTGCTTTATTCATTAACCCCTCGCGTTCCGGTAACGAAGTCTCTAGAGATCCGTGTATTCCACTGCAAAAGCAAAGCTGATTGTGTTAATGGCGATATAATGTCGCAACGTGTGACTCTCGCGGCAATATTGCCGAAAACAAAATAGCATCGACCAATCAGCAGAAAAATGTTCCCATGGGTGTCAGAAATAGCGAACATATCTGTTCAAGCCTATAGCATTCTTGTAGTAGATAAATATCCGTGTGGATCACGAAAGACCCTGTTACCGTACAGCGGGAGATAATACGAGGGTTAAATATTACAACTTTTACTTTCCTTGAGATATTTTCTATTTTTTGCATATCACGTGCGTTTTATACCCTTCTTTCGCATTTAAATAACTTCCTTTTGAGTAGCTATAAAAGAGAATTCAGGTATTCATAATTGTGTACAATTTTTATTTATTATACAGGGTGTCCCAGGTTTTAATGTTCAAACTTTGTCAGTGTATTTCATAGCACAAAGTAAGAAAAAAATGTTATGTAAACATAGGTCATATAGAGCTTTATTAAGAAGTTATAACAAAAATTCAATGTAGTAGCACGGAAGGAATTTTGCAAATATCTTAGAAACTAAGGCCGAGCGACGGTTATATGTATAGGAAAAAGTTGTACAGAATACTCTCTTTTATAACATATTACAGAATCATTAAAATCGGAGTTGAGGCCCTTAAAGTAAATAATTACCTATTTCTTAGTGTTTAAACGTGTCCGCTTAAATCTATTCACACGCCATCTATTCACACGTTGCGATCCTCATAAACTATTATTGGCGAAAATTCGTTTTAATGTTTGGTGACCTCAGATAGTAAACATAGCTTACATAAATACACTGAAAAACACAATACTGTTGATCTATCGAAGCCAGTGCTCGCAGTAACAGCAAGTTGATTACTATTCCTATTCTGAATTTTTGTTATAACTTCTTAATTAAGCTCTATATGACCTATGTTTGCATAACATTTTTTCCTTACTTTTTGCCATGGAATACACTGACAAAGTTTGAACATTAAAACCTGAGACACCCTGTATATACAGTGGCTCCAAAAAGTATTCGTACACTATGTCACAAATAAATTCGTTTAATCCTGAAGTTCTGAATCTGATACAAGTATTTGATAAAAGTGTGTGGGTATGTAGATCGTAATAGTATACGTATGAATTAATCTCTTCTTTTCATCTAAATGCCATTTTAAAGGGGTGAAACTGGCGTTGAAGTTTGTGAGTTTTCTCTCATTTTTTAAAGATAACTTTATAATGGTATTTGATGAAGCAATACTTTCAAATAGAAAATGTTTAATTTTTAATGCTCTATTGCCCTTTTATAAAAAAAGAACACAGAAAAGCTTGTATTTAAAGCGTGAAAAATCGTTAAAACTTTAACATTCGTTACCAACCCCCTTAAAAGGTATTTTGTTGCCAAAAAAATTGCTCCATGCAGGATACACCATATTCTGTACACGCATAAAGTTTCATTGAAATCAGAATTTCAGGAGTAGATGACTTTTCTTAGAGTACAGTGTACGAATACTTTTTGGAGCCACTGTATATATATACACATCACATAATTACTTAGAAAATAGGTAATCTAAATCATTTTTTATAACGAATTTGCAAAACAGTTTAATTGATAAATAAAGATTTCATTCAGTGCAATTTAAAAGGAATATCGATATGAATAATTTTTGAAATCCGAGTAATTGAATGATTTTTTTATACATTTACATAAAATTACGTGTACACGCAGGCACTACCGATTATTAATTTATCGAGATATGTACATAGATTTGTATAACAAATGTACAAGCTTTTTAAGAAACGCGAAGAAAAGTGATTCGATCCTGCGTCTTTGCATGATTTTACGCGAGAACGAGAGTGCGTGTGAGAACGAACGAGTGTCATGTTTTATTTTATGCACGTGATGTACCACGCACACAGGGCCCCAGGGCGAGAAAGGGGAGCTGGGTCCGACGGGACCACCCGGTCTGCCGGGAGAGAAGGGTGCCCGGGGAAAGCAAGGGAAGAGGGTAAGCTTCAGCGAGGTCCTCCGGCGTACGACCACCAACCAAATCGACCGTACAAACCATCCCGTCCTAATAACCGCTCATCGAATCGGCCAACTTTCCATCGAAATTCTCAAAACAAAAATATCACCACCCTCCTCTCTTCCTCCTCCTCCTCCTCCCACCCCTCCATCACCTCATTTCCTATACACACTTACATCTCGTATACCTAGTACAATCTCCGCAATCCGTTCTCCTATCGCCGACATCCATGTTCAAGAACATTATCCAGAAATTCTTTTTTATTTTATTAATTATTTCTCTATAATATGTAATGCACGACGAAAGTATAATATTTTAGCTTCTTTTGCGCAAGAAGATGCATGCAAATCTGATTAAACGTTCAACGTTGATTCCTTGGAATGAGACGTGAATATCGTTGTAAAATTGTTTCTAACTATCGTTTAACTTGAACTCCATTTTGCCTTCAAGCCGATAATCGATAGTAAAAATGAATTTCGTTTCCATGAAATCGATGTAAAGATTTAAAACGCCTTTACTCTATTCCAGTTTTAAAATGACGTGACCGTTTATTCATGCTTTGAGATAGCGCTGCATGGAAATCACGAAAGAGCACATGTATGATCTTATCACGTACGCATGCGAGCATGCAATACACGTATGGCACAACACGATCACCTGCTTCTTTTCATTTAATATAGTGAAACAATTAACTATCACATTGAATTGTTTCAACGATAACAGAAGCGGATAATGTTCTTACTGTATTTAATGCAAGCGCGATATAAGAATACATACTTTTTTCATTCCAACATAATATTACATTCTAACTTTCATAAATTTTATTGAAAGCATTCAAAATTTTCAGTTTAGAGATGAATAATTTATAATTCTTTATCAGTTCACTCTGTCAACGATGTCGTAAAAATTATGAAACTATCTTAAAGTTCAACAAAAGATCATGATATAATCATTATTGAAAAGGTAAAACAAATTTTATGATATACCATCGCGTCTTGTCATAATACAATAAAGAACGTTTTCTGTAATCTTAATATCATCGTTCTAAAGTAGATCCGTGCATACTTGACTGAAACAGATACCGTAAAATACGGTGACTGTTCGGTTGGCAAAAGAGAAACGTTGGTGGCAGCAAATAACACGTACCTATGTGAATTGATACCCGAGAATTGAACTGAATTCATTTACTTTTGGAAGCGCTATATTTGCGTTACAGAAGAGACACGCGTTGTTATTAAGGGTGTTCCTTGCAGTAAGGATGAAAACTTAAAGTTATCTTCCGATGGATGCGACCAAATTACACACCTGCGCACTAAAATTCTTTACCACGGCTTAAAAAGTTATTCCAACAATCGCTGTTTAACCATATTCTTATTTTAAGGTTTCACCGTAAGTATATTCGCATATACATATATTGAGTGATCAGTTCAAAAATAACGTTTGCAAACAAGGACAGTCGGAAGGAATAGTTTTCAGGAATATGAGTTCTCAAAATTTCAATCGCAAAATATGTTATCGTTCACAACTGAATGATATTGAACATCAAAGAAAGATGTTCTTATTTTTTCTTTACATTTTTGTTGCATTTTTAATCTGAAATTAAATGAATTTTTATACTAGATAAAGCTATAAACAGAACACGATAAGAATGAAGTCCATTCATTCTTCGTTTATTCTAACAAATATGTTCCAAGTGATCGGCAACGTATAGATATTTCAACAAATAAACTAAAATCAAAATTCTTAAAATAATGATTAACATAAAGGAAACAGTTCGAGAGAGAATCTTGCAGAAAGGATACCTTAAGTTTTCAGAAAGAAGTTTATGCGAAATTGTAAGCTTTTTAATGGTTAGTGTACAACGCGTTCCGTACAATGTCTTCACTTACAAACGTAGTTCAAACGTTGCAAATCAATTTAGTTAGCTAACAATGTTTGTTTGTACACTAACAATGGTTGCAAAAGTTTTGCCAGAGTGGGAGAATAAGGTTGAGAAAAAGGAAGGAACAAACAGAGAACGAGAGAGAAAGATAGAGAGAGAGAGAGAGAGAGAGAGAGAGAGAGATGTTTGTGTTAGTAGTTTTTGACGTAGTGTACGTAGCTTGTGTAACTAATTTGTGTTTAATGTAGCAAGTAACATCACACTACTTCTTCCCTGTGTGTCGGTTCAAATCACTAATAACTAATACTACTACTCCCGGCTTTGAGGCTCTCGCAACTTTGTCGACCGGTGATCAATGCAAGCCTCCGATTGTCGCGTAAGTATCAAACAGCCCCTCAAAAACTATGTAGCTTTACTACTAGCAATTCGTCTTTAAAGTAAATAATACATCGTGTCATACGCTGCTAATTCACTAATTCAGTGTCATTTTTAGTGTTAATATTTTGATCCCCTTCTGGATTTATTCGTTCCTTTTCCCTTTTTTCTCAATTGTTACGTAGCAAGTTTTCATTAGTGTTTAACTATATTGGTTGATATTTAAGGTTAGTAACTTAATATTAAAATCATACAGTAAGATATATTATACATAAATATGTAGTAAGATTTGGCAAGCATGTGAAAATAAAACTCTTTAACCCTTTGGTCTATAACCACGAGTCTGACTTATAGTAAAGAATTTGTGCCATAAGCAAAAACCACAAGTCTGACTCGTGGTAAAGAATTTGTATTATAAACAAAAACCACGAGTCAGACTCGTGGTAAAGAATTTGTATTATAAACAAAAACCACGAGTCAGACTCGTGGTGTGGAATTTGTGCATTTGTGCATAAGATGCCGCGTATTATTATTAGAACAAGTGATTGGAGTTATTCCACATCGAATATCATTTCTTTGATTATGATTACACCCTTGACGTCTTAGAATTACTATTTGTACCTAAACATTGTTTATTATTTCACAATTCCTTTCGTTGCATTCAAATACATGTCATGAAAAGAATACATTTTGCGCCAGTTCGGGTACACGGCTGAATAGTTCAATGCCACAACGCGCGACCAATTTTCTTATTTACTATAGCTCGTGCAATTAGCAGATATCGTGTAGGCCAAGGGGTTAATTATTTTATTAAAAATCTATAAACAATGATATTAATATTAAATGTAAAAAGTAACAGAGAACAGAGTGGATTAATTGTTGCAACCATTAAAAGTTACTGCATACCTATACTAAAAATAGAAGGAAAAAAGGACGTTCTAGTAGCTTCCAATTTCTACTAAATTTGATCCCATTAACATGCGTTCCCGTTGTCGTCGATTGCATGCATTACCCGTAGTACCTTTTTGTATTTTGAATTAAACGATAGTTTCTTTAGATTTTATGTGTTATAATCATAATGTTTTCTAATTGACCGATTTTGACATGATTTTGAATAGTTTTGTCAGTTTTATACAAGGTGGTTGATGTAACTCTAATAATCCACACTTTTTTAGGTGAAATTAAAAAAATATGAAACGAGAAAGTGAATGGTTCAAAATATTTACATATGCAAATACAATTCTATTTCTTTTCCAACAATACACTAATGAATCTGCATTTTATAATTGCACTACTTTCTTAAATGGGTATCATTTTCATTTTTCATTTTAATTTGTGATTGACTCTGATTCGTTTGTATACATCTCATACTGAATGTAAAGGATGTAAGTGTACACTTTGCTTTTAAGTATCTTCATTGAAGTAAGTCGCAAACTAGTTATTTATCAAATATATTACCCTAATACTTCTTTATATACGGTAACATGTACATATATACGGTCGATTTATACAAAAAAGGGAAAGTTTTTCATTTAAAAGAAAAAAAGTGGTGCAATTACAAAATATACATCTGTTGGTTATCACTCTTGGTCGAAATAATTCAAAGATTGATTGGAGAAAGATATTTTCAATCTATGATTTCACTTAATTAATTAATATTTTGTCAATAACACATATTCCACAATATTTTAAAGCTTTCTCAATTTAATGTCACTGTTATTTTTTAACTAATTGCTGAAAATTGAACTAAATCTAAAAATAGATGTGACAACCATATATTTGTCACAAGATGTGTATATGTAATATACATTGAACAATTTATCTTTTCTCTCCAACATTCTTTGTTCTAACTTTACCAAAAAAATGATGTGACTTGTTACAGTCGCATAAATCACTGTGTATATACACACATGTAGAAAAAAAATGAACGAAGATAGAAAAATAGAAAATAATAAGAAAATCTGTGCCAAAATCGATCACAGAAATCGTAGATAATTCCGTTAAAACTGATCCCTATCCCTATACCTATCCTAGCCAAAAATGAAATCAATTAACGCTTCATCGTAAAAGAAAGGAACTTTCAAAAAGATTAAATTGAAATGGAGGACCTGGTTGAATCTGACCTTACAGTGTTATATTATAGGGTTTCAAGGGTGAGAGCGGTATGGCATTGATGAGAGGTCCACCCGGTCTACCGGGTCCAAAGGGTGAACCCGGAGAGCGGGGTTACGGAGGAGAGAAAGGCACCAAGGGAGACACGGGCTCATCAGGTAGATTTTCAAGAGCCATTCCTCTACAAAACTCAACCGAAAGATGAATGAGAATGAACGATTTCTTTTCTCTCTACTGCTGTCAACAACAACTACAACAACAACAACACGTTTTCTTTGTTAATATATTTCTTCCAATCTAACGGACCTTCTACTCGTATTTGCAGACTTTTCAGGCGAGCATATGAGGACTCTATCCTACGCTTTTGAAAGTTACTTCAATTTATAACCAGTTTAAATAAACGTTAATTCTATCATTCTAACACGATGGAACACATTACAGAAATGGTTCGGTAATAATTTTAAAATTTAAGCAACTACTCTATGGTGTTTCTCATTTGCTTATCTGGTAGAGTTCATTATCGTATCCCTATTAATGGTAAAAATGCGTTTCAAAACAAGCAAATAAAAATATTTAACATGTATAAATGAATAAAATCATGGAAATATGTAATGTATGTGTGTGCGAGTGTAGGGGAGAAGGGCGAAATCTGAAAGAGAGAGAGAGAAACAAGGTAAAACACTGATAACAATTAAGTAATTTTGTTTATCTATATACGAAAGATATTCATAATGTACTGAATTATGTACCTACTCTGAAAGTAACAATTCCTGATTGTTTCTATTAGTAAAAATTCATAATTTCAGGACCAAAAGGTGAACAAGGCTTGCCTGGCTTTCCTGGACTTAACGGGACAAATGGGGAGACTGGCATTCAGGGCCCTCCAGGATTACCAGTAAGTAAACTATGTTATGTTAAGCTGTATTTAACCAGTCAGCAGTGTTGGACGACTATATCCGACATGGAGAAATAACAGTATTTTGCGCCATGACGACTATATCTGTCATGCGTAAAATTTAGTTACAGTTTACTATTTAAATTGTAATTTTACTGAAAACTAAAATATATTCGTAATTTCCAATATGTTTAGAATCTTTGAAGGTAAAAACGAAATACAACAAACAAATAAAACGTATAAATAATTTGAGATGGATTCGAACATCCCCGTATGCACTGGCTGGAACTGATTCTCAGTTTGTATTTCTATACCTTCTGGATATTATGTGTTTAAATTCATTTCTGTTATATAAAAATAGTGAACTTTTTATTGAAGCATATTGAATCACATTGAATCACCAAAATCAGCACAATCTCGGTCAATAAGATCTAATGTTTTGCGCTTAAGCGGGAAACATTTCCCGAATTATATACCGAGCAATTCAACAACAAAGAATCCTTCACAAAGGTATGCACTTTGTTATAAAAAAAAAAGATTAGGAATGAATCGCGGTATTGGTGTTCCACGTGCGAAGTGCCACAAAGTGTCGTTCCTTGTTTTGATGAATACCACTCGAAATTTCGATCAGTTCAAATTTTTTATTTTTATAGATATTTGATTTCTCCTAAGTAATTCGTTTATTATGTGTGTGGTATATGTTTATGTTAAATGAATGAGTAAATATTAGTAATAAAACTGATCATTCTGTAATATAAAGCCGCTTTTTGATGCAATATTTTAACAGCCTCACTTACTCTATGTTTGGCGACTATACTTGTAATCTGCTTGATTCTTGCGACACAAATAGATGCGCGCTCTGTAAACAGGGCAACACAGCTGACTGGTTAAAGAAGATTTACTTATCACTTTAGATATCAACGTTCTAACGTTTGCACATTTACACAATCTACTAACTATAATAGAAAGTATATAAAATTAAAATATGAAATACAAGCTTTTTAGTATCTTACAATGATTTCAGTTGTGATTTGATTTGATTTCGTTTCATTTGATGATTTTGAAATAGCTTTAAAACTTTTTGAAATAGCTATATACCTTAAAAATTAATGTGGTACATTTACGCTTTTTATTTTTCTAAATCTAGAATCAAAATTCATCTTGTGATTTTTCTATCGAATTAAAGTATTAGAGTTATTACAGCAGATCAACTACAATAATTTATCAACTATTTAATGTAGGTAATAGCTGTTAAAGACTACAAATCTTCGGGACTAATATAATTTACAGTGGTTACTTCAGTTATATCCAAGAATGTATGTATACTTGTAATGACAATGCCGTGAAGCTTTGCTAAATGCTCAAAAAGATTTCAGTGTGAAATATTCGACGTTTATCCCTACTATCGAGGGAGTTTCCCCTTAAAGTCAGTCAAGCGATTAATGTAACGCACTATCAACTTTCCTTTTATGAGTAGTATAGCCTTCGTATATATCAGTAGAGTAACACTAATATAACTGAGAATGATTTTTATTTTTGGTTTATTGCTAGTAAAAATGTGATTACTTTTTCATATTTACTTAATAAATGTTCAAAATTCACTTTTTCATTATTGTTTATGATGATTTACAAAAATAAGCTGTTGGTTAAATATGATCCATACCCCTCTCCCCAGTAAGCATAACAAAAATTAGAGTAGTATAAAATAATACAGTATTTTAAATTATTTACAATAGTGTTTATAATAATGGTATGCAGGGCAAGCTGCGTAACTGTGACAAGTCATACCATTTTATTTGGTTGGAATTAGAAAAAATATTAGAGAGAAAGATGAATAGTTGGTGTGTTACAACACTTGCACAATCTTTTTAAGTGGAAATCTTTCTTTCTTTTTACATAAATCAAATCCTTTCGTCATTCTACATAAGCTAGTAATAGGGTAACATAGCTTGCTAACTAATGTTTGACAATAGCATAGCGATTAGTTCACTGCTTACTTTTATGGAGATGCTTAAAAAATGAAGTATAAATACTCTGTTTATATTCTGTAGGAAATATAAAAAAGAATAAAAGTCAAATGGAAAGCAATTACCAAAAATAACTTAATTTGAATATGCAAACCATTAAAAAATGTTAACGTAGGAGGAAAAGAATGGGCCGTTCCAATTGCCTAAAAACTGGGAATTGATCCCGAGAGCTTTCCTCCAGTTGCCGGGCGTCCGCTTTTACTATTAACCGTTTGAGTCCCAGGGGGTATTGAAAAAACACTGTCGAAGAATCCCAAACAGAGCAACCGCGCTTTCTCTAAATAAGTACGAAAAAACTCAAGCAGCGCGATATTATAGTATTATTATAGTATTATTATACCTATTGTAAAATGTACTATTTACATTAACACTATTTCTACCAAGAGGTGTCAAAAGACACCTTTCAAATTTTAACTTAACATTATTCTCTAAATTTAATCATTTCCCCACAACTAATTTTTTGACTTTTCGTACAACAATTGTTAAATTAATTCAGCGATATTATTTTCCTCTAGCTCATCCTGCATCTAAAAATGTGCATACAATATACCTATTTCTGCCATGAGGTGTCTTTTGACACCTTAAGGATTTCATAACAGTGTCTACTTTTAAACCGTTTTACATATAAATATCACCACCATTTTGCAGCATCATATCAATTGTAATCTGATTAGGAAATCCTCATTTTAGTTGTGACGGAAGATATTTTGATATTTGCTTGTTTTTCGCCATGTTGCATTTTGCTAACTACATCTTTTCCAAGTAGACAAAAAAAGCGCCAAATAAAGTATTACTCAGGTAATAGAGCAACAAAAACTTGCTTGCGTTGCGAAAAATATACATGTGGGAAGTGTTTAGTACAGCAACCATTGATTTGTAAAAACTGTGGTATTGAATAACGAACAAATTTTATTACAATGCTGTTTTTATGATTATTGTTTTTTTTTTGTTACAAAGATTGAATTTTTATATATGATACTGAAAGTTCGTTAAGTTAATGATATTACAATGTTTGATTATCTTTCTAATAAAAATAAAAAAATGAAGAAGGCAATATTGTTTAACTATTGTTCCCGTTATATTGCTAAAATTATTTATATTTAACTGATAATTTGAAATCCCAACAGTTTTTGCCATTATTTGCATTCAAACGCAAAGGTGTCAAAACACACCTTTTGGTCAAAATAGGTATACAGAAAATCGTGGTAGAAATTTAAAAGGAGCTGTGTGATGTATATACTTGCTTCAGTAAATCTGAGCGCGCTTCGACAATCGGTAACGCACCGTCAGTTGTCCACAACGTTCGAAATGTGCTGGGTTCTCTCGACATAAAATCTCAACAGTGCGATCGCGCTGCTTGAAACTCAAACGGTTAAGCTATCCAGACTCGACTGACAACTATTGCTCTCCTCGTTTATTTAACAACCCAAACCAAACAGCTGATGTCAGTCCCACATTAACTTGATACCGAATGCTTGAAATGTAATAAAAATCCGTTTAAGTATCTCCTTTTATAAAAATATTTCTTTAAAATAATTCGCAAACTAATCACCTTTCAACTAAATAACATTCTATTACATAAAACGACAAGGTAGACTGATTTATGCAAAACAAAAGAATATTTTCATAAAAAAAAAGAATGTACACACATTATGTATGCCCCAAAAAAGACAAAAGCTGTTCCTTCGGGTGGGAAAGTATTGGCGCAACTGTTTTCTGGAATGGTCATTGAGTTGTTTTAATCAATCATCTTCAAAAAGGGAAAACGATTACCGAATCATACTATGCATCATTACTTGACAAGCTAAAGTCAGGAATTGTGGAAAAACGGCTGCATGTGCAAAAGAAAAAAATTTTGTTCTACCAAGACAGTCTCACACTGCAGTTATTGCCATGGCCAAAATTTACGAATTACGGTTTAAATTGCTTGACCTTTCTCCTTACTGACCAGATTTAGTCCCAAGTGACCATTTTCTGTTACCTAAGTTAAAAACTGCGCTCGTAAAACAGACATTTTCATAGAATGAAGAGGTCATTACCTTCGTAAATAATTATTTTGCAGAAAAAGACGCCAAGTACTATTTGGACAGGTTGAAGGAATGGGAGCATCACTAGGAGAAGTGCATAGACTTACAAGGAGACTATGTAGTAATATAAAAATAAATTTGAAGAAAGAATACCATGTTTCATTGTTAGATTGCAAACTTTTCACAGCTCTCGTAATACACACATGAATCCGTCGACGATTTACTTGCTCTGAATTTTATTAGTTCTTTGATCAGTTTTTCAAACTATCTACGATCCGCTTGGCGGAGACCGCCTGTTTGAGAAGACACACTTTGTTACCACTTTTAACCCTTTGCACTTGTCTGTCTTAGCATATGCGACGTTATACATTTTACAAGGGATTATAAAGTATGATTTTGTGTACATGTATATAAATATAAATGTATGAACATTATATTTTTGGATTGCTCTGCTGGGGTGTATTTTATAAAAATTTGTATCTGTATAAATAAATATTTTGTGGAATTTTCATTTTTTTTAATTTTCATGAAATGTTATAGTTAAGTATGCTAATAACATATTGGAAAACTTTTGTTTTGATTGAATAAAAAAATAAATTCCGAGTTGGCGGTAATTCATGGTCATATTAAATTCGAGTGCGAAGGGTTAATGGCATCGAAATACTCATGGCCTTCTTTCTTATTTCACAGTTATATGCTTCGGTTTCAATTATGAATTCTAACGTTTCCTTCATAAATTTTGAAACTTCCATGTAGACAGTTTCCTTCAAGCCCCCATTAATGTAAGCAGTTTTTACGTTCAGCCAATTCACGTTCATTTCATACTAAGCAGCCATAGCCATCACAGCGCGTATAGATCCGATTTAAGCCACAGGGGAGAATGCTTCTTCAAAGCCAACGAATGCCTCGTTTCGATATTCTGTACCGTTATCTGTTTGAAGGTATTTAATTTCCATATCAAAACGAGCTTCCACTAACGCTTTAAAATCCTTAAATACATTGAAGACCTCATCCTTCCTCTTCAGAAGCCAAAATTTACACCATCGAGAATGATCACCTTTTAACACGTTGAATGCCATGGAGGTCACCGGTGACCGGCGCACTCAAATTGATAGAAATACATAATTTAGAAAAATGTCAATACTTATCAAGTTTTCATTATTACCATCGTTAATGCAATGGTGCGAAGAAATCAATGCAGTAAAAAATATCTAAAAGTAGTTACACTTATTTGGTGTAGGTAATATTTCAACAGCGTATATATCGTATAATAGAAAATGCATGGTAGCGCCACGGGCAAACCCTGTAAAACTAGCGTGGCATTCAACGTGTTAATGTAACGAAATATCGGGCCTTTCCATTTGATTTGACGTGTATGGGACCGCAAACATCAGAATGAATAATTTCTAACAATTCCGTTTTTTTGTTTGATTATATCGGAAATTGAGTTTTTGTCATTTTTCCGCGTAAACAAACATCGCACAAGACATTTCTATCTACCCTTTGAAAATTTATCCCTCGTACCACACTTTTCCATGCATATTCCCGAAAATCTTTGACGTTCAAGTGACTCATTCGACGGTGCCAACAGTCCAGCGCAAACGTTCTATAATTAGTTTTCTTCCGGTTTCGCGCCTACACTGACTTCTGAGTAAGTTCCGTGCAAGTAATTTAAGCTGTCCATTCGATCTGCCACTAATTTAACTTCACCTTGTCGATCAATTATAGTAGCAGTCTTCTTCTCAGAAATGACTTCGGAGTCTCTGTCGGTAATTTTCCCGACAGACAGAAGATTCGTCCGCAGATTTGGAATAACGTATCAGCAACATACAGTGACTCCAAAACGTATTCGTACACTGTATTTTAAGGAAATTCATCTACGTATGACATTCTGATTTTGATGAAACTTTATGTGTATACAGAGCATAGTGTATCCTGTGTGGAGCAATTTTTTGGCGGCAAAATATCTTTTAAGAGGGCTAATAACGAATCTCAAAGTTTCAGCGATTTTTCACGTTTTGAATATAAGCTTCTCTGCGTTCTTTTTTAAAGACAGGGCGATAGAGTATTAAAAATTAAACATTTTCTATTTGAAAGGTTTTGCTTCATCAAGTACCATTACAAAGCTATCTTTAAAAAATGAGAGAAAACTCAGAAACTTCAACGCTGGTTTCACCCCTTTAAAATGGCATTTATATGAAAAGAAGAGATTAATTCACACGTATAATATTACGATCTACAATATCCACAAAGTTTTATCAAATACTTCTGTCAAACTCACAATTTCAGGGTTAAACGAATTTATTTGTGACATAGTGTACGAATACTTTTTTGGAGCCACTGTATATATTTTTAATACGTCCGTTATTTACTGAAGCAATAGACACGGTACCTTTTCCTTTTATTTTGGTCGAAACATTATTGGCGAGATTCACCTTTCCCAACTCTGGACGTCATTAATTTCGGATAAAATGTTTTCGTTTTTGCACATGTAAGAGGTGCATCCACTATCTAAGCATCACTTTTTATTGTATTCCGAGGTACTTATTCCGAGTGCTGTCTTCATCGATGAACTATATTCTTGGATAACACAGAAACTCATCATCTGCTTTGTTCCAAGTAAATTTATTTATTATTTATTTATTATTTATGTCATTAGACTGTTTACAGTCCACGGCTTTATGCCCAGCTTTTCGACACTTACAGTATTTGAATTTAAATGGTTCATTTTTGTTCTTTTGAATATTCTAAATGTTTTGAGTCGCGTTCCGTAGCCGATTGAATCGCTTCTTCTCGAACATCGCGTTTGAAGTTGAATCGCGCATCATTTTTCTCGATTATCTTCACGTGCAACGTTTCAAAAAATGACAACTCATCGTGGAACTTAATCGCGTATCGAAAATTCTTGAATGACGGGAGAAGACTATACAATAACATAACAGCCAATAAATCTGAATTTATATCCACGTTCATTTCACTCAACTTATTCACTGTAGTGAAAAGCTATAAGATGTTCGTGCACGTCCTCACCATTTTCCATTCGATGAAGGATTAACATTTTAAGTAACGTACAGTCGCCTCGGAAAATAAGTTGACACGCCATCCATAAATACGTTTCTTGCAAAAGAAATAATATTAGGTCGAGTCATAAGTAACTTCCGTTTCTTTATCAGATATTTATTTTTATCCCATTACATAACAAAATTATATTAATTTATTATGTATTCACCACTATTATATATAACCTTCTCCCATCTTCCTGGCAGTTTATCAATTCTTTCCTTGTAAAATGTGATTGGTTTGAACTGGAAGAAATTTTTGACAGCCTGCCTGACTTGATCTTCAGAATTGAAGGTTTTTCCATTCAAAAAGTTTTATAAAGTACAGAAAATGTGGTAGTCTGTTGGAGCAAGATCCGGGGAGTAAGGTGGATGTGGTAAAACAGACCATCCAAGCTGAAGAATTTTTTCTTGAGTCAGTCTTGCTGTATGTGGTCGCGCATTGTCGTGTAAAAGAATGACGTTTTTGCGATTGACGAGTGCAGGACGCTTTTCATGGAGTTTCTCTTGCACTATTTGCAGCTGCTGAACGTATCTATCTGCAGTAATCGTTAAATTTGACTTCAACAACTCGTGGTGAATTATTCCTTGATAATCCTACTATACACAATAAAATCTTTTGCCATGGATATTTGCTTTCGGATCTGATAGGGGTGGTTGATCCTTATCAAGTCACTATCTTTTGTGGACTATATCCTAATAGGTAACCCATTTTTTATCACCTGTTACAATCCTGTTTAGAAAAAGCTTAATTTTTACCTGTGAGAGCAGACTTGTGGCGATTGACATGCGATCTTCTTTATTCTGTTCACTAAAATTGTGAGCTATCCATACTCCTAACTTGCTGACTTTCCCTAATTTCTCCAGGTGACGGTTAACAGTTGATTGTGATGCATTCAACCTTTCTGCTATACTTCTTATTGATTGACGTGGATTTTGCTCCAATATTGCTTTTAAAAGGTTGTCGTCAAAGTCGGAAGGACGTCCCGCCCTCGGTTCGTCTTTTAAGGTCGTATCTCCAGAACAGAATTTTATAAACCAATTTTTAACTGCCCGATCAGTTATTAGTCTTCACCATGTACACTGCATATTTTTTCAGCTGTCGCCTTAGCACCATTGCCTTGTTTAAATTCCCAATGCATTACATGACGAATATATACTTTTTAACTCTCCATTTCAGAGATTAAAAGAAATAGTTTAACGTAATGTGTATCACACAACACAGTTCATAAAAGACTAACTAAAGCATCGTCTATATAGTGAAAACAAAAACTTCTTGTCATAGTAACTCATAGCGGGTAGATACGAACAATAGATTCTACTTAGCTGCATCGGAAGTTACTTATGACTCGATCTAATATAAGCAATATTCTGCGAAGGCCAATGTCACTGTTCATGATCTTCTACTGTTAGTACATTACAAATAAGCGAAGGAATCAGTCGGTTTTAGTGATTTGCGAGAGAAGACGCTATTTAATCCTTAACACTTAGCCGACCGCACGCGTCACAGAGAACTCGGTTTCTACCGCGCTCGGGAAAACCATACTGCGCTGTCTACCGCGCATTTTTAGGAAGTAACACGGACTGAAATTCACTATTTGAACTCGAAAAAGTCCGAAAACTATTCATGAAAGCAATTATATTTCACGGCAACAATTTTGTTTAACAATTTTACATGTTATTTATACAAAACATAAAATTAAAAGTTTATAACAATTATTTTTTAATAGTTTTTTAAAAAGTATAAGCAACAAAATCAAGAAATTAAGGACATTAAAGATGACTAAGGATAAATAAGACGACTCAAACATGGAATAGAAAAACAGTAATATATTTTAATATTGTTTTTTTGTGTGGTAACGTTCTAAACATTGTAGTTTCCAGCAATTGTATCAGCAATTGCGAAAAACTCCAGGTCGAGGTAGTTAACAAAGACAGAAAACGAGAAACGCGATGCTAAAGTCAAAATGGGAAATCTCCCCGATCGGTCGGCTAAGTGTTAATATCGTGCAACGGAAAGTAAGTTGACAGACAATAATTATTGATTAATAAACATAATTTTTTTAAAATATGACAGTACGAAAATTCTACGTTATTGTTCAAACATCTTTCCATTAAAAAAGTATAAAAATGGTATAATTTCAGGTCAAAAATATTTAAAATGCCAAAAGATCGAGAACTCACTCCCGCAGAAAGAATTCAAATTTATAATCGGTACATGAAGGGTAATTCACTACGGATAATTGTTTCTGACTATAATATTAGTGCAGAACATGTTACGAAAATAGTATCGTATAAAAAGTACTAATAATGCAGAAAACACGACACGAACAGGAAGACCGCGTAAAACAACGATACGATAAGACTGTCTTATTCAGAGAAAAGTTGTCTTGGACCCTTTTCTTACCGTAAAACAAATAAAATAAGAGTTACAGCTACCTATTCAACAAACGCAAATTCGAAAACGAATTTACGATGCAAATCTTAATGAACGTGTGGTAAGAAAAAGACCGTACAATAGTATAAGGCTCGTCGACGCTCGTAAAAGATTATTACAGATTTGCTTAATAATCCGGTAATCGTTCTTTAGATTTCTGGAGAACAGTATCATTCACCGATGAATCCAAATTTGAACTTCGATCACAAAACAGACGGAAATATGTTTAGAGAAAGTCCGATGAAGCATTGAAACCGATGTTAATTGTGTCCACCGTTAAGCACAGTAGTAGATCCTTGTATGAAGTTGGTTTGCGGCTTATGGATTGTCAATTTGTATTTCATCGACTGTACTTTAACGCGACAAGGATATGTTAATGTTCTACAGGTAAATTTCTAATTATTTGTGCAGAAACTTGGGTTAGAAGGATTATTCGTCTTGATGCAGGACAATGATCCGAAGCATACGTTAAGAGTTGCAAAGAATTTTCTTCAAGAACATGGAATTGAATTGTTGCCATGGCCACTCCAGAGCCCAGATCTCAACCCCATAGAACATTTATGGGTCTATTTAGATCGAAATGTTCCGGAAAGTCTAAGAAACAATAAAACAACGTTTAAAAATGCATTCCAAGAAGCTTGGTTATAGATAAATATTGATGTCATTAATAATCTTATTAATTCCATACCAAAAAGATTCCAAGCTGTTATTCGCAGCAACGGATATCAAAATTTGTTATTTTGTATGCGATTTTATATATAAAAATAAAATTTCATTTTTTTACAAATTGTAAAACATCTTCACGTTAATCATATCAAGATTTTTCATTCAACTTTAGGTTGAAATAATAAAAATTGAGTTTTTGATTATGTCAATTTACTTTCTGAGGCGACTGACGGATTAGCTTCTCGTGCTAGTCCTTTCGACTGAGATAAATGGTTTGAAGTTTCAACCGTATCTCTCTTAAAGTTGTACATTTTTTTATTTGTTTTAATTTTGTTGGATTTATCGACAAGATAAGATCCGATTTGGCTTACGCGTCCTTCGATTTCCACGTTTTCACTGCTAATAACGATGCTGCGTCTTCTTCAATAATTTTTAATTCGAGATTTTCACCTGATACATATTCCCACGTATCATTTTTAACGAGCAAGTCTTCCACTTGTATTTTCCATGTATCGTAGTTGTCCTTATTCAGAAGTTCGATATGAACATTATTAGACAAAACCAATGTTGCACGTGATTAACACGTTAAGCGCCACGCCGAATTTCTGTGCCGTTCCATTTAAGCCACAGTTAGTCGTCAGGCGGGCCAGAACATAAACAAATGTCAGGTAACGTACACAGAAACCTCACCTTTGCTTATCTTGTTTTAATAAATTACATTAATGTTTTTAAGTATTATATTCTTTTCCTTGAAGCATTGACCAAACAAAAATCGATATCGCATAATTTAAATGTTCAGTCTTACAAGTACGCAAGGACCGACATACGCGCTGCGCTAGACGAACGAAAAATCTGTCGCCGGTCCGTAGGGACCGACGTGGCCTGAACGGAAAGTCTAGCGCCGGTCCCTAGGGACCGGCGTGGCGCTTAACGTGTTAACCTCAAAATTACACGATGCACTTCTCTCTAGTATTTCTTTCGTTCGCCCAGTGGAAACGTGCTGGGCCTATAATCTATACGTGAGCACATAAGAACGAAAACGCACTATCTGCGAATCGATGGACTGATTAATAGAGCGTACCACGACACTCGACAGATATCGCGAAAGTCATCCCGGTGGGACCCCCGAGTGTTGCCCTTTCCAACGTATCTACATGTAAATATAATTTATTGAAAATTTAGGTACCATAATACATATGTTTAATTGTATGCTTTATTACTCTTTCCTAACTATTAGATTTGTTTAATCCTTCGTAAATCATAAGCTACATTTGACACAAGTTAGTGATGCTATAGTAATATCAGCACTGTATAATGTGCTATATGAATATCATACCTCGTTATTGGGTCTCGATAGTATTTGTACAGGAAACGTCTTATTTCGTTATCAGAAGTAACAATAAAATAAAATTACTTATTTCATCTACATATATTATAACAAGTAAACAATAACAAAAATATAACGTATTTAATACTATCTGGAGTTGAAAAATCATATTAACACGTTGAATGCCACGCCAGTTTTACAGGGTTTGCCCGTGGCGCCACGATGAATTTTCTATTATACGATACGTATACTATTGGAATATTACCTACGATAAATAAGTTATAGTGTATAACTATTTTTCGATGTTTTATACTTCATTAATTTCTTCACACCATTACGTTAACGATGGTAATAATAAAAAAATCGATAATTATTGACATTTGTTCAAATTATGTTTTTCTACCAATCTGAGCGCGCCGGTCACCGGTGACCCCCATGGCAGTCAACGTATTAAATTACTAGAAATTATAATTTGATGTCTAACTATCCTAAGTTGTATTTTTATTTATAATAATTGCAAAATCTCCAAATATGTCGTTGTGTAACACATAGAAAAAAACGATTCGGAGAATGACAAGGCTGCACCGAAAAATGTAAGTCCGAATAACATGCACACTTTTCGGCACAGTGCTCTGTTCAATGGCATTACTCCGGCGGCACGGTAGCTCGTACAGCGGTGTCACTCTGACGGAACCAACTGCCGTAGCGAAAGAGTTAAGAGAGGGTTCGAGGAAAAAGGCAAAAAGGCTAAAATTTCTTAATCCTGAAAAATAGCAGTATCGGCATGCTCATGTCATAAATCTGCCAAAGAAAACTTCCCGCTGTTGTTCTGTGGGAGGGAACTGTATGTGTTAGGAGAAAATGTGTTTTGGTATATTATTTAGGATTTAAGATTGAGATATAGGTATCAGTGAATTATGCCAAATATATTTTGTTACGCTGGCTTGACAGGTGTTTAATTTCCTGGTAATCCAGGGCGTAGCTTTGGATTGGATCTAATCGAGTATCAAAGAAGATCTTAGCTTGAACGAATTAGAAACATAGTAGAATAAATTTTTAACGCATGTTGGGTCGTAACTGCAGTGCACTTCCGGGAATTCGTGTGCGCTCTCAATGATGCATATACTGGACAGTAACATAGAAAATGCTCAAGGGTTTCTAGGTGACTAGTGAGCCACAGAGTGCAGATTTTGTGCGTGATATTATTTATCTTAACTGTTAGCTCTTTTCTTCCTGATATGAGTAATTGGGCTATAACTTTGCCAAAAGGTAGTGGTGTTGGTTGAAATAAGTATTTCTCACACTTTAGGGGAGCTAATATTTTAATGAAATGTAAGAAAAACTCAGTGCTCTGTTTTTCGTCTTTAGGAAGATGGTGTTTCTTAGCGTGCATAAAATAGGTGATAGGATTGTCTTTTATAATATTAGGTGATTGAGTTTCCCAGGCGGAGCCGAAGTTTAGTTCCTACAGGATCCGCTTCAACATAGAACACCAGTTATATATGTTTCCCCCGTTTGTTTTCATGTCTAGATTCACCTGGTAGTATTTTCTTCGGTACCTGTGCTTTTTCATTGATAAGATTTTCTTCCAAAATATTAGGTGTACAAGTTAATTTTAGTCTTCTTTTTGGCAGGTTCAGAGTTCATTAAAATTTTTATGCTCAAAAGTTAGTGGATAAAGCAATCTCCCTCACTTTCTATAACATTTGCCCATCTTTCGGACAACGGATGCCTAATTTGAAGAAACTAGACTGTTTTATTTCGATGAACTCATCTAACAGTGATTGCAATTCCTCATCTTTGAATCAGTGCGGTTGTTCAAGTCGTTTTTTATCCTGGAGATCGAAATTTCCTTCCAGGAACCTTCGGTATCAGTATTTGCAGGTGGAAGGGATACAACATTCTTACCAAGAGCATCGCAGATCATTTCTGTAGGTTCAGAGGCGTTTCTTTTTTAACTGAAGTGCGAAGAGCACACAATGACGAATGTGCTCTTCGCTGCACACCATCGTTTAAATTGTTGTTTATCCAGGTCACGTTGACCGAATCAAGCAGTTTTCTAATGGTTTAGAAAACTAGATATCTACGCTATAAGACTCAAAAAATACCGTTCAAATTGTAAATAACCTTTATTATCATCGAAATATGAAAGACTAAAATTAACTTGTATACCTAATATGAGGGCTCTTTTGATGACCAGATCATCGAGGCATATGCAGCCCGCTTCAAGTAGGAGGGTTACATTTTTGGAGTCCTAGGTGTGTTTTGAGGAAATTAAACTAAAGGCTATCAGTTTCGTCAATATGGTTGAGAGTACATACTCCAGAGGTATACAAGATAATAGACGCAACTGCAGTCTCAAATAGCTTAATTCTAGACTCCCAACTTGAGACCTTTGCTCCTATCAATGAAAACCAGAGAGTTCTCAGATCTATTTTTGCTTTAGACTGCGAAGATGATGCTGCGGCGTTGAATGAACCTGATGTTGAGGGTTTGACTCCTAGATACGTATAGCCATTAACAGATTCCAAGCACTTGTGACCGTATTTTAATTTTATGCGTTTCTTCGATCGACCTCCATTCCAGTAAATCATAATTTGTATTTTTGAGGTGTTCACTATTAGGCTGTTGATGGTACAATATGATTCTAGCGTTTTTAATTTGTCCTGTAGTTCTGTAATGTTGTCTGCCATGATGACTATGTTGTCAGCGAACATTAGTATTTACATTTTGGAATCAATGTTCAGTGGCTCTGTTCTTTGAAGTAGATAACAAAGTCGTGCAGGTATCAGGTAAACAAGATGAGGACGAATGCAAACAATACTATAACTGTAATTATTGTTATCGGTTAACACACTCATGTATGCTTAAAATTGTCGTAAAATTTTTTATAAGTTCTGAGCTAACATATCGAGTAACAATACTAATTAATGCCATGGTATTCACGAGTCCTGACAATTAGTCAAGGTCATATGCCTCTTAAGCTATTTACAATTGAATCTAAATGTTCGTAAGTACTCCAAGAAAATTCTTTCATTATGCTTGAATATACACTGAGCAGAACTATAGTGGCTCCAAAAAGTATTCGTACAGTGTATTACAAATAAATTCATTTAACTTTAATATTTTTATTTCAATTAATGTTTTTAATAAAATTTTATGGGTATGTAAGATGTAATAGTATATGTATGGATTAATTTCTTGTTTTATAACTAAATACCATTTTAAGGAAGCGAAATCAACGTTAAAGTTTCAGTGTTTTTTTTCTCATTTTTTTAACATAACTTTGTATTGATGCCTGATAAAGCAAAACCTTTCAGGTAAAAAAATCTTTGTTTTTAATGCTCTATCGCCCTACCATAAAAAAAGATCCCAGAGGAACCTGTGTTCAGAGCATGAAAAATTGCAGAAGTTTTAGGGGTTGTTTTCGCCCCCTCTATAAGATTTACTGTTGATGAAAAAATTGCTCCATGCAGGAACCATTATACTCTATATACATACAAAGTTTCATTGGAATCAGAATTTTAGGATTAGGTGAATCTCCTTGTAATATAGTGTACGAATACTTTTTGGATCCGTAGTGTAGCTTACAAATAGTTACAGATTCGTTCGCTCGGAATTCACAGATGGTTCATTGTTCAGACGCACTAAATTCCCGAACAAGCCTTTTGATGCATCGCCTCTCGAGTGAACAATGCTCGTTGTTCGTTGACGTGCTCGTACTCGCTGTTTGTAGAAATGTGTGCGTTGTTGATGAACGTTCGCGAGCTGTTCATGATATTTGTGAGGTTGCCTTCGGATGCTTGACATTTCATTTCGTCGACACTGTTTTCATTGACACAGTTTAATCGACATCGACGTTCACCAACGCTCATTTTATCAACTCTAATGTTGGTCAATACATTGGTGACGATAACAACAAACTTGCATCGATAAGTTTAACCCCTTGCACTACGCGGAACCTCGGAAAAAGTCAGGCCAAACGCGGCTGCCTCAATTGTCGCGGTGAAGCATGAAATACAGAAACTTGAAACCCATCTTACGACCGAGCGCAAGGTAGTCGTGTCCGTATTTACTTCACGCGATGGAACTCTTGTGAAATTCAAATAAATTTAAATCAAAAACTTTTAAAAAATATTTTAATTATCACACAAGATTAAAACAAATTCTGAATAAATAATAATAATATAATTAATTAATAACGAAATAAAAATATGTAAAAGCAAATCCACGGTAGTAGTATTTGAACTCAAATAAGTTTTCTGATTATCTCACTAATATCAAACCTAAAACTGAAAAACACCATATAAATAAACAATTAAATGTCAACTTGGTCCGAAATTAAGACCGCAAGTCAGACTCGTGATATTTATGTTTGGCCTGAAATGTCGAGCACGAGTCAGGCTCGTGATATTCATGTTTGGTCTGGAACTGAACAACGAGCCTGACTCGTGACATCCGTGTTTGGCTTAAAATTTTCATCACGAGTCAGACTCGTGATAATAGTGCAAGGGGTTAAGATCACCATCGATATCGATGAAAATGAAAATCGATGAATTTAATCTGTCAATAAATATACACGATCGAGTAACCTTGATGTTGACAAAATAAGTATCAGTAAAAAGAATTGTTGGTGCCGATGGAAACGTAGCGTCTGTCATACTGTATCGGCGAAATAAGATGTCGATAATTCGAATGTAACGCCTCTTTACGAACAGCAGTGTGGAATTGGCGTTAGAGGTCTTGAAAGCGGAAACCGCCAATCCATTTGATCGGATGTTATCGTGACTTTGAAGCCTGTGTTGACTACCGTCGTGGTAGCAGTTGTCTGTATATTGTCTGTATAATTCGTTTAAAATCCCACTACTGTGTTCAATTCTCATATTGTTTACGCAACAGAAACCAGGCGAGCGGCTTCTTCTTGTCAGAACTGTAGAAGTTCTTCTAATGCAACTGAAGAAAAGAAACATATCCCTTTTTTATTAAACATTTATATGGCACTCTTTATCCTAATGATATTATTAGAATTATCTAGAATAAAGATATAGGATGTTTACATAACTTATTTCATCATTATGCGCAATTGAAATAAATACTACATTTTTAAATAAAAATCAATTAATAAAATTGAATCCTATTCTTTTTATAATAAATGATAAAGCAATCGCTAATATTTATTCAAGATTTCTCGGAAACCTCGGAGTAATAGGTACTGACATATTTTACTTTTTTCTTTAATATGTAGAATTGTTAGCGACGGAATCGTTTTTTCTTCTAATGTAACAAAATGTAACAGAAGTGGATAAGAAGCAATTAGTTACCTCGGTGACTTTTATTAGTGTTATGTGGCGGCACCTTGAAAATTCTCGAAGGAAGAACTATAATTAACACGTTGAATGCCACGCCAGTTTTACAGGGTTCGCCCGTGGCGCCACGATCAATTTTCTATTATACGATACATATACTATTATCTACAATAAATAAGTTATAGTGTATAACTATTTTTCGATGTTTTATACTTCATTAATTCCTTCACGCCATTACATTAACGATGGTAATAATAAAAAATCGATAATTATTGACATTTGTTCAAATTATGTTTTTCTACCAATCTGAGCGCGCCGGTCACCGGTGATCCCCGTGGCGCCACTGCCAAGTTGAGTGCCGGTCACCAGTGACCCCCATGGTATTCAACGTGTTAAAACGTATGTAGGCATTTCCCTACGCGTAAACATTTTATTACGCCTTTTACCTGGTCCTCGGACACCAAAAGTCCGAGCAGGAAATCATTTTGTCCGCGTGGAGTCCCAGGTTTCCTTCAACAATTTCCAGATTGCCACCACCTCCACCTAAAGTACAGACAGCCCTTGGCGAGGTGCTAGAATATAAAAAGACAATTTTTCGAAAGCACGGGTAGTCATTATAGTCAACAAATAGTTATAGTCATCAGTGTTTATTCGAGTCCGTGCAGCCACATTTGTAATATTTGTTATATTTTGTTATATTCGTTAATAAACCACAACTGTTTTCGTTTTTACACTTGATTTAACCACGCACTCCCACCTTAGTTATTTGATATGATTATGAAAGGCGAGTCCTGATTGTCTTGGCTGCGAGGGTTCTACTGTTAATAGCATACACAATCGAGGAGGTGATTTTGTGGAAAAAAGGAGTATGTCAAAAGTGTAGGATAAAATTGTTTCACCTAAGACTTTGTTTTCGAACAAATCAGCTTTGAATATTTTCAGAGTACGCACGCAATTAATTACATGTGCACGATATGTACGTACACTCCCGTCCATAAGTATCCGGACACCTATCAAATTCATGTAAATACTGTATTTATGCTACAATATTATACTTATTTCTCAATGAAAGCAGTTTTTATTGAACGTTTAGTTATAGTAGAAGATATAGAGAACATAGTATAAACAATTTTTCCCACCAAATGATATAAAATTGTTTAAATCTTCTCTTCATCGATATGTATTCCCCGTTGCAAAATAACCGCTTGCGCTAATCGAGGTAGTCTTGCGACAAGTTTTTGCGGTGTTTCTGTTTTAATTTCTCTCCAAATCGTTTTCAACATTGTCCACAATTGTTTTTCACTTTTTGGGCACTTGTCTTTGACTTGTCTATCCAATTTGTCCCACAACTTCTCAATTGGATTAAGGTCCGGCGACTGTGGGGGCTACTGCATAATTTTCACTTCCTTTTTTTCTTCTAGTTCCTTTAAATAGTTTTTACATATTTTTGCATAGTGTTTTGAATCATTATCCGGCATAAACACAAAATTATTTCCAATAAGTCTTTTTCCTGAGGGAATCGTATTGTCTTTTAGAATATTTAAATATTGTTCTTTTCGCATTATTCCTTCCACTTTCACTATATCGCCCACATTATTAGCCCCAAAACAACCCCAAATCATAACTACACCACCACCATGCTTGATTGTAGACACAACAAAGTCTAAAAGAAATTTTTTGTTGACTTTTCGACGAATGAAAGTGCGCCGCTTGTTACCAAATACTTCAAATTTGGATTTGTTTGTCCAAAGAACTTTTTCCCATTGGGAAATGATCCAGTTGCATGTGTTGTTCCACAGCTATATCAAGATTAAAGAACAAAATAATAAATCCACAAAAGAAACTAAATTTAAGAAATATTTATGCGAATTCCGCATACAATGGGTAGGATCTTGAACAATTTCTGTATTAATAAAGTAAACATGTTATTTTCATTTATAAACCCTGCTCAAATAAACAAAGAAAATACTGCATGGGTATGCTGAGAACATTCAGTTGATTTTTTTCAAAAATAAAGCTTTAAACGAACAGAATTTATTTTCTAGCTTTGACTTATCAATTTCATACATTACCCTCTCCTCGAATGTACCATCAATGCTGGAACTCCCAACTGAACTACTCTTAAACATTTTAGGACGATGTAAATAAGTTTTATAAAATTGAATTTTAAAAGACGCATGTTACTATTCGAATCGATTCTGATATTAACATAGATATTGTGTACTTCTAAAACTTGTTAATAAAATTACGTAGGTGTTTCGATATGTTGTTTGTAACCAATTTCTTTTCATAATCATTGGTAATACCCTTTTTCTTCTATTTGGTAGTTCAACTTTTTATAATATGCTGATAACGCGTGTCAATAGCGTGTCGATCGTGTCCCTGAATATTGCACTATCCCATCTAATTGCTCGAAGGACCACTCAAAGTTGCCTTTGGGAACTAACCTACCCTTCCTGAGTGAAGGATGAGTGTTTCTTCGATTTTAAATTCTGCTGGTCCTGAGTCACCTCTAAAACTGATGGTTCTACTCGTCCTGAGACAATTATACTCAAACTGAAACACTGACTTACTCGAAACCTGATGTTCTTTTCCATCAGTACCAAATGCTCTCTGATTGGTTCTTTCTGACTTTTGTAAATTACCAATCAGTGAACCTAATTTTCATCGAGAGCGCGTTTCTCTTGTGCTCTAAGCAATCCCTCTTGGAGAGGGGCATCTCAGTGGCTCTTAGGGAGCCCTAACCTTTGCCAACATCGAGAATCTTCCTCCAGGTGCAGATCACTCGGTGTTCTAATAGTTATAAATTTGTCAGAGTTGCCCTTTCAGAAATTTCTCTCTTTATGCCACGTCCTCGGCTGTTAAGTGGCGAAAGAAAGCAAATTTCTAATTTGAGAGTAAAAAATCACACTTTCTCTCGTCAGGAAACAGTTTAATTCTTTTGTTAAATGCTGAAGTTATTGAACAAGAACATAAGCTCAAAAATAGTCTTATTCCACGTCCGTGTGATGTGCCCATAATTATGAAAGTGGTCTAAGTCAAAATTTAAAAAAAAACGAGTTTATCAGTTATTTCATACCACATTATTTTAAACTAAATTAATTTAATATAATTTTCACGATATTGTCAAAAATGAACCATTAGATAGTGGTTGTTATTTCAACATTATATGGAATTCATTTAGTGTTAATTATGAAAGTGGTATAAGTCAACTATTTAAAAAAACGGAGTTTATCAATTATTACAAATCAGCCGACGACGATAGTGATAACGATGGTAACACATTCTCTGAACGAGAAACCCAAATTCACTCTTGTCAATTTGTGAAAAATGAACCGCTACATTATGTTAGCCATTTTACCTTGTTGACCAAAAATATACAGAAATATTAAATTACTTCCATTATACACCACCACTAGACCAGTATCGGAAGAAAAATATAAAGATATTATGTATTTACTACTTTACATCCCTCCAGTTTTTCAGGAACATTTTAAGAATTTCAAAAATCATAATGATAAAAGCCTAAAATGATAAAAATGGATTACTTTTCAAAAATAATTAATAAATGTTCTTGAATGATTTCATTCAAATTATTTTTCTAATAAAACTTACGGTTTTTTATCGCTTTAAGTCATTTATAGGTCATTCAGTTAATTTTGAAAATGGTCTAAGTCAATCCAAACTTTAAAAACATTTTCGTATGAGATTCACACAAAATTTCACATTCATAATAAATTTTCATTAATCAAGACTAATAAAATTCTAAATTAAAATGTTGCATAATATAAAAATATTTTTCAACTTATTCAAATGTAATCCATTAAATATCTCGAAACACGAAATATATGACTTAGACCATCTTCATAATTATGAGCACATATATAGCTATATTAACTTATTAATCTTCTTTTAGTTTTCAATATGATAAGCCAATACAGTTATATCAGGTCTGTAAATATGAAACTGGAATTTACCCATACGTAGCGCTTGCTGCCAATATGATTACCGTTAAACCACGTCATTGACACAATTTCTTTGTTTTGGCATCAGATAAAGGTTTTCAACTCACAACAATACATATTTCATACAACAGAATAACAGTATTTTTAATGGTGTTGAACATGTCGAATTTTGTGCCTGGAAACTACGATTTGCTGGCAGCAATGATTTTCTATTACCATTCGAAGAAAACTGCTGCAGAATCGCATCGAATGCTTGTTGAGGCTTATGGTGAGCATGCTCTTGGTAAATCACAGTACTTTGAGTGGTTCAAGATATTCAAAAATGGCGATTTTGATGTGCGAAACAGAGTACGTGGAAGACCACCGTAAAAGTTTGAAGACAGTGAGTTGCAAGAATTGTTAGATAAGGATGACGCTCAAACTCAACAACAATTCGCGGATCAGTTAAATGTGACACGAGAAGCCGTGTCTCCATACGTTTGAAAGCCATGGGAAAGATTCAGAAGATGGGAAAGTGGGTTCCACATGAACTCAACGAAAAACAGCAGGAAAATCGAAAAATCACTTGCGAAATGCTGCTCGCCCGCTACAAAAGGAAGTCATTTCTCCATCGAATTGTGATTGGCGATGAAAAGTAGATCTATTTCGAGAATCCTAAACGTAAGAGATCATGGATAACTCCAGGCGAACCATCGACATCGACTGCAAAACCAAACCGCTACAGTTATTCATTTAATGCTCTGAGTTTGGTGAGACTAAAAGGGTGTAGTTTATTATGAACTGCTTAAACCTAACAAAACCATTAATACTGAACGCTACCCACAATAAATGATAGATTTGAATGAAGCTTTGCAAGAAAAACGACCAGAAAAGGCAACACAAAGTTCACGTACTTCATGATAATGATAGTATTCATGATAATGCACCATCACATACAGCAAAACCGGTCAAGGAAACGATTGAGGCGTTTAGTTGGAAAATACTTTCGCATGCGGCTTATTCACCAGACTTAGCTCAATCAGATTTTTACTTGTTTGCATCGTTGAGACAGACACTTGCTAAGCAGCGCTTTACATCCTATGAAAATGTCCGAAATTGGCTGGGTGGCTGGTTTGCTTCAAAGGAAGAACAATTTTTTTGGCGAGGCATCCACAAATTATCAGAGAGATGAGAAAAATGTATAGTTGATGCTGGGCAATGAATGAAATATTTTGTGTCATTTTCAAACAATAAACGTTTATTTTCTACACAAAGATTGCGGTTTCATATTTACATACCTGATAGTCTGTAGAAAGTGTAATGGTATTACATTTAATAAAATAAATGATCCTGATCTTGAATTTAAAATTATTCCGTTAATATAATCGCTGCAAGATTGTTAGTATTGATATAAAAATACAGTAGCAAACAAAACATATAAGATGAACCAACGAATTATTTTTACAAATAAAAGAATTAAATTTATTTCATTATGTGATGTGCAGTATTCTATAGTAGTAGATTTATGCACATCAGTATACAATGTTCTGTTTTGAACGACAATAACTTTGCAAAATATTACTTTGTGGCTGTTTTTCGGTTGGCTAATGATGGAAGAGTAAAGGAATAGGAAAGAGAAAGAGTATTTCGTCCGGGGCCTGCTAGAGGACTCATCAGTAAGTCTACCTAACAGGCCCATGCCTTAGACACAGGGATAGGAAGGGATACTTTGGAACTTGTGTATGTATATATAGGAAAATTCTATAAAATGATTTTAGTAAAACGGAAGATGGAACTCAGGTGTGAATAAATAAAAGTGAAGTGATTAAAATATTAATAAATGTATATTTAAAACAATTTAACAATAACTATTTAACCCTAGAAATCCTACAGGGGGGGGGGGGGGTTCCTCGAACCAACAAATTGAAAAACCTTAAATTAGAATCATTTCCCTTTCATGAAAAATTCTCTTAAAATTATTTATTGTTGTATACACATTTAAGTTTGATATTAAGAGGTTCCCGTTGCTATGTATACAAAATTAGTGAGCATAAGAAAAATATAACTGACTACGCGCCGCAATGACGGTACGCCGGTGCGGTACGCGGTGGCGATCACACGAAGTGAACCCTTACGCTCTCCTTTTCTCCAAAGAATACAAATTACAGAACGAAGAATGAAACTATGTAACTAATTGGGAACTTTAACTGGAAAGACACTACAAACTAAAATACCAAAAAATACAGAACCGACAAAAAAGGGAAAATGTTATCAATGGAGGCTCAAAGCAGACGCATAAAATATAATAGTTTATTAAAATCAATGTAAAGTTGTTACAAATGCAAAAGCCATGTTTGCAGAAAACATTCATTTAATACTATACTCTACCATTCATGTTTATCAGGAGAATCAGAAGAATCAAGTTCAAACTGATTGCGCGTTACTATATTATTTTATAATAGTATTTAATTTTATAAATATACATAAATCAATACAAATTGAACGCGAAAACATATGTTGTCTTGTTTATAAACTATAGCATATCCTAACATTACACAAAATTTTCCAAAAAACAACTTTTACCAGGGTAAATGTATAAAAAGAAGTATGGGTTCTAGGTCCCCCTCCCCCCTTCAGGAGTTCGCGTAACAGATCGAGGCTCAGGAGTTCTAGGGTTAAACGACTTTGCAACTTAACAACTAGAACGTTCAGAATCACACTTTTTCTACGTTCACAATCAAAACCTTTCTTCTACGTTAGTCAAACACTTTCTGCCTTCACCGTCAAATACTTTCTGCCACGCGCTCGCATTTTCCCCGTCATATATTCTTCCAAACACTCGTTTCCTTTCATTCTAATTGTCAACCTTTCTCACTCGATGCATTCGGTCACTACCACCCAGAATTTCCCAGTCGCAACATTTTCTCAAGTTCTCATCTTTCACGCCTTAGAAACATTCGAGCCCAAACATTCTGCGTTCACACGACAATCGCCCAACTCAATTACTTTTCAGGCTATCTCAAACTCGCATCCTCTAGATCGCATTCCTACATATATATTAGCGATTATGTTTCAAATTCTTTATTTAACCGTGATTCGGATTCCAAATACGAGTATATCCGTGTCTCGAATATTCGAAGAATCAAGGTACACTGTGCTGGCACGCCGCGCGTGACAATCGTTTAGAGAAAGAGAGAGAGATGTCGAGTGGCGTGACATTGTTCCCCTAATTAATTGTTAGAACCTTCTTCCTAAAAGGTCTGGTTCAAGAGGGGGGAAAATGATTTTGTTTTTTTTTTGGTGAGAGGACCGTGAAAAACCGCATTCACCCCAGTATCCAATTATATCTTCTTCAGTATCGTGTTAATATCCGATGAGCTTACAAAAAATATGTGATATACTATACTACATACTTTTGTGCATACATAATAGCAATTTATTTATTTACATGAATAAACGGGTAAACACCATTTGGTACAAAACATGACAAGAATTTACAGAATTTAGAAAAACTAAAACTAAAAATTGAAAACTAAAATATTTACGTAAGGTACGGTATCAAGGAGGAGTTACGTATAACACTCATGGCATGATTTCTGAACAAAAGTAACGAATAACAAAAGAATACGACTTGCTGAGCAATGGAGTTGGCGTATTGTCAAATTTCATTGACGTTGTTATAAGAAGCGTAATTAGTTTTGTATAAAAATGTATGAAACAAAGGAAAGTACTAGAAAGCTCAGAAAGCTCAAGGATTTCTGGACAGTCAATATGGTTGTTGATAATTTTGAGTAGAAATATAATGTTTGTTAAGAATCTACGCTGTTTGGGAAGTTAGGTATTATTCAGAAACATGGTTATCAGTTGATATTGGTTTTTCAATTCTGTAGGAAACAAATCGCAGAAATTGGTGTTGTATATTTTCGATTGAGTCAATATGAATTCGATAGTGAGGATTTCAGATAGATGAGCAGTATTCTAGGTGGGGAAAAACCAAAGCGTTGTAAAGAATTTCGTAAATTATAGAATTTTATAAGATTCCTGAACTTGGCTGATATTCTAGAAATTAAAACAAGGGCCCTGAAAGATAACAAAATAGTGTTCAAAATGAATCACAAAAGAAAGCCTTCGCGTGAAAGTTATTTCATGATCCTTTTTAACAGAGATTAAATTTAATGCAACATTATGGTTTATGAAAATATTCAATAGTGGAGGACCTAAATGGGAACCCTGAGACCGCTGAAAGAAATTTTCTGGAGTAGGTGTTCATGAATTTGACGATTTGAGCTCTGCCACTGAGATAGATCGATAACCATGCAAGTGTATTATTAGCTAAACTTAGAGATGACAATTTTTTAATTAAGAGATCGTAATTGACGGTATCAAAGGCTTTATGGAAATCTGTTATATACTACGTCTATCTGATGACCATTGTTAAGCTCATTGGAGATGTAGTTACTAAAAAGCGTGAAATTCGTAAAAGGGGAACATTTAGGGACGAATCCATGTTGTTCGTGAACGGTGAAATCTTCAGTGATAGATGATAGTTTACCAGCTACGATGTAATCAAAAATTTTGGGCATAATATATTGTATGGAAATGGGATGGTAATTTGTAATAAATTACTGGATTTATAAATAGGTGTAATAAGATATGATCTCCACCTATCTGGAAAGGTGTCTGTGGAGAAAAATAGGTGAAAACGATTCCAAATGGTACCTTTAGGAAAGTTTAGCAATAAAGCTTTGGACGTTGTTATCAAATCACTGTACTGGGGGCCAAAAATAATGTGAAGGAGAATAATCTACTTATTAAACAGCATAAATGGTTTTCAAGCAAATAAAAGAATTTTATACATTTTACGTTATATGAGCTTAAAGATTTGTAAAACAACATAGTTATGTATGACAATTAGGGGTCAGAGGATTGTTTATGGTACAAATATGAAATACAAACTAATATTTGCATCAAAAGATACCAGAATTAAAAGATGTTTATCTATTTAAAAATACTTTATAAAAATGGATTTTGTAAAAAAAGAGAAGGATCCGACAAGTTATAGTTACGTACATTTTTTACATTAAAACTTACGTTGATGTTTTAAATTGATTTTTCTAAAACCACATCTTTCAATCTGTTGTTGTGAATAACTCAAAAAATTATGAATCGAATAATTTGTAACTTTGCAAATAACTAGATGAAGTAACTCTATAACACGAATTGAAATATCAAATCAAAGATACCAACTTTTCCTTCATAATTATAAAAATCTGAATTATTTCAGTCCATGTCACTAAATATCCGGTGTATTGTTCTTGAATAAATAAGGAACTTTTGTTTCGAAACAATCTTAATTGCAGCAACATTTATTTAATCTATCTTACACCAGTTTCATAACATAGAATTACAAGGAATACCTATTTATTTTAACTATTAAACAGATAACCTCTTTAAACCAACTTCTTATGCATTCCGTTAACAGCATCAACTCAAAACTTTGTTATGTTTAAAACTTCATAGAATACAATTAATTTATAGTCCATGAAAACCATTTATATTATTTTATAAACTTTCTGTCATTGAATGAAAATGTATTTCAAATATATCTTTTTTCTACATAGGTTCAATTAAAAACTTTCAATATTGTTACAAATATTAATACCAATACTAATATAATATCATATTTAGTATTAAAACGTTTTTGAAAGAAATAAATTTAATTGTATTGTATATTTGTTATCAATGTTAAATATTTATACAGGGTGCTTCTGGACCTAAAGGTGAAAAAGGTGAATATGGTGATATCGGACCTCCTGGACTTATGGGGCCACCAGGTTTACCCGGTCCTCCGGTATGTAAATTATTCATAACACTTTACTATTACTACATAAGAATTTCATTCAATAAATGGTTAACGTCATATGTGTTCTCGGTAAACAGGGTTATCCAGGGTTGAAAGGTGAAAAAGGAGAAAAAGGAGAATCGGTGAGTTGATCTCTCAATAATGCTTTATGTTCGGTATATGTATTTGATGGAACAACAAAACTCTCTGATAACAAATTTTTTCCCTTTATGTATATTCATATCCAATGAAAAGGAACACATAATTGACTGTTGTATAGGATACTAATCGTTGAACATAAGAGTTACGAATATCCATCAATTTTCGTCGCTTTGATACTTCATATCTGCCGTAATAATAGCTTTGAAATCAAAGGTTAACGGAAGCATGCTATTTTATTGATTCGCATTCAACAATTTCACAATAAAATCTATTTCTTTTCATGATACGACATGGGGCTTTCACTGACAGAAATACAAAAAACTTAGGCGAAGACAGGTAAGTCTGTTCATGGTATACTTGTTATCTATCTAATGCGATTAACATTCGAAATTATACGTCAAATATTGTATTATAAAAATTTTCAAATTGTATCGTTCACTTCATTACAGGGAGACGGTACGTTTGAAGTGAATGCTGGCGAAGTGGTAAGTAAATATACCATTTGAAAATTTCATAAAAATTTTTTATTTCATTAAATACGATGCGACGTTTAAATAAATTTTTGAGCTGTGTTTGAAATCACGCTTGTAATTGTTGCAGATAATGGGACCACCAGGACCACCCGGTCCAGCTGGTACTCCTGGACTTCAAGGTCCACCTGGGATAAAAGGCGACCGAGGACACGATGGTGCCAAAGGAGATCCTGTCAGTAATAACTGTGTATTAGATAATCATTTTAATGATACAGTTTCATAGTAAGAAAACACGATGCGTAACACGTATTATTACGATTATTATCAATGGTCTATATTTTAATATGTATACCGATACATTTAAATTATTTACCTTGATCGAAATAACAAAAGCGTTCAAAAATGCTACACGTGAGACGCGCATTGTTCAATCGCATACAGTGGCTCCAAAAAGTATTCGTACACTATGTCACAAATAAATTCGTTTAACCCTGAAATTCTGAGTCTGATAGAAGTATTTGATAAAATATGTAGATCGTAATAGTATACGTATGAATTAATTTCTTCTTCTCATCTAAATGCCATTTTAAAGGAGTGAAACCAGCGTTGAAGTTTCTGAGTTTTCTCTCATTTTTTAAAGATAACTTTGTAATGGTACTTGATAAAGCAAAACCTTTCAAATAGAAAATGTTTAATTTTTAATATTCTATCGCGCTGTCATTAAAAAAATAACACAGGAAAGCTAATATTCAAAGCGTGAAAAATCGCTGAAACTTTGAAATTCGTTATCAGCCCCGTTAAAAAATATTTTGCCGCCAAAAAGTTGCTCCACGCAGGATACACAATGCTCTGTACATAAAATTTCATTGTTTCATTGAAATCAGAATTTCAGGAGTAGATGAATTTCCTTATAATATGGTGTACGAATACTTTTTGGAGCCACTGTACATACTTCTTATAAGAAATGTAAACTAAAAATATAGACTTTTAGTATACATGTATGTATATATGTATATATATTACAATTTCAACAAGCATGAAGAAATGAAACATAGGAATATACAAGACATATTTTCGCTGAGCTGCTTCTTTATATTGCAGGGAGAAAAAGGTGCCAAAGGAGATCCTGGTCCAATGGGACTACCCGTACGTATTTTCCTCTCAAGATTAGGTTTGTAGGTTAGGTAGGTCACTATAAACATGATGAAATACTAGGCATAGAATCAGTCAAATATACACGTATATCGAAAAACTAGTTATGAATTAATTAAATTTTTAAACATTTACTAATTATTCCTAAGGTATTATGAGAACAGGTATTAAGTTCGAACAAATTTACTATACACTGTTTTGTACATGTATGTTGTACTTGATTTACAGTAATAGCACAATAATTACACATCGACCTTATTACTATAGTAACAGACCAACGTAAGAAAATGAAAAAGATGCGCGTAAATGATAAAAGATGCGTGCATAATAGCTACAAAGTATGTAGTACAATGACGTTATAAATTGGCAAGAAAAGAAAAAAAAGAATGGGAGCAAAACAACATGCTAACCCCTTAAAATTTATCGACACTGCATACATTCCCGGTAGGTGAAACGAAATCACTGATTGAAGCATTTGTTTCTTTTCAGGGCCCCATGGGACTGAGGGGAGAATCCGGAAAACCCGGGGATGCCGGGAAACCTGGTGTTATGGTAAGAACGCGGACCTCTCGCTCCTAACGTCATCGTTGTTTGGCCTCGCTGCTGAATCATTACTAGGCATTCACTAACGACCAGTGTAATCGATTACTCATTCGGCAAGATGCCGTACATCTTCGTGCACTCAGTGAGAACCTTGGTTGCCTCTCGAGTACGTTACTTTCCGTGTGATTCTTTTTTTTTTACATAAACGAACGATCGTTCATTTATTGTAATCGTGCGAGGTTCGCACAGAAATCACAGAAAACTGCTCGAAAGGCAACGGGACAACGTATGTAGGTGATACGATACGGTACCTCAGAAAGATGTCTTCTCGAAATAATAATTTGTTGGAAGCTCCCAATATTACAGTCATATCGTTAGCATTTATTGGATTAAGTGTAATCACGGAGATGGATGTTAGTAAATCGCTTCAGAGTCGTTATTTCGAAACATCAGAATGTCCTTAGGTATCGACTCGTAGATTTTAATAGCTTCATCACTTGCCGATCGAAATTCACTAACGATATTCTTCAACGATGAACAGTGCAAATGATATGCTATGCTCTTGAACTTAATATTCATCAACAGATAAAGGGAAATGGATTAATCGTTATTCAAGCAGAATAAAGATCGTGCGGTGGTAATGAGTAAGGTGACTGTATGTACTTGTATTACATAGCGGGTACACAGCGGGTGTGCAAAGTGTAGCAAACATAAAAAGATAATTACTGGATAGAAAATAAGTGTTAATGTGTGACAAGAGTGAAGTATCGGGAGAAACAAAGCGTCTTCCATAAGTATTCATTGTGTACGAGCAAATCATTCAGTGCTTTTTTTCGATATCGAAATATAAATACGCATTACGTCGGTGCTGTACATTTATTTATCCAACGTAATATTCAGCGGATGATCGCACTACCATCCGTCCTTTTTAGCATATTCTATATGTTTATTTCTACAATCATTTATGTGTGCGTGACTGTATGCGTGTGTACGTGTGGGTGCGCACGTGTATACTGATCTGTACGTGTATGTACGGCGTGTGCGTCCATATACTCGAGGTAAATACATTGATTGAAATGATGAAGCTTTAGCGTTATACATAGTAACGCGGTACGAAAGCTAAGGAAATTTTGCCTTAAAACAACTTAAATTAAATTGTAAATTAAAAGCTGATAATAGATTTCTATGTAATAAATCAACGGCTTTACGACAGTTTATAAGTTATCAAAAATTATTATGCAGGACATTTAATGAAAGCTTTACGAAACCTTTACACTTTTTTTTATTAGCTCTTCATTTATTCCTTTACAAGTTTCATAGTACCTATTTCATTTTCCTTTATTTATATTTCATTGTATTCATTATTCAATTTATACATAGTTACTCTTTCTCAATACTTGTTTCAAACACACTGCTTCACACGTTTCAAACTAATATTTTTTTGTTTATTCTTTCTTTAATGTTCTACTTAGGTTACTTATTTATACTTAACAAGAAAATTGTCTGTATCTATCTTGCACGTAATAATATGCAAGCTATTTATTATGTTTCTTTCCTTCCATTGTATTCCCGCGTTTATTTCGACGCATTTGAAATAAATCAAATTTTTAACAATACTTTCTTCAATGTTCTTTATCATACAACATATTTCGACTAATAATTAAAATGTATACAAAGAATAGGGAAACATTGTTTAGAATTTTATTTATGTAGTATAATCACTACAATCCATTTAAAATGATATATTTTTTCATATCTAAGGCAAATGCAAATATAATTGAAAAATACAAAGTTCTGATAAACTTACTTAAAATTATTCTGCTATTACGTTATAAGCTACTACAATAAACATCATTATTATTCCATTAAATTAAAATTCTTTGAATTAATTTTCTTTTAGTTTTTAAGCGTGTTATAATCAATAGCTACGAATTGTTGAAATGATATTTTTAAGAGAAGAAATAACATATCAATTTTACACTTGAATAATTAAAAAGGTAATACAATTAAAGCTGCATCGAAATCGATTAATTTTAAAATCAGGAAGTGAATCCTAATTGAACGGTATATATTAAAAGTATAAACTGTTATAAAAATTTCTGTACTACAAAAATTGTTAAGCTTTTCTTATCGCTTCTTGATCACAAATTATTCTGAGATAATGTTACTTATTTTTTGAGTGTATGAATTCAATCTATATGTCTGCGGCAGTCTTCCTAACGCGTCATTATAGCAAGATCAATTTTTAATACCTATGAGCGTTTTGTTATTGATAATTTTGATTCGCTATGAACATAAAAATACTTAATATGCCGTATGTTTAAGTACAAATAATCCAATGCAAATTTTTATTATTTAATGACATCTGTATATCCAGAGTTGATAACTTAATAACTTAAGTGTGAAACAATTATTTCTAGAATTTAGCATACGAATATCCATAAATTTGAATAATATGAAAGAAACTTACAGGTAGAATTAAAAGACATACGAAATGTAGATTAATAAACACAAATAATTCAGGCCTAAAACAGAATAGTTGCAAATTAACGGATATGTGTAACGACCTAAAATGTACTTAACTATCGAAAAATACGAGTAAACAAAAATATCCTTATTTATGATCCAACTCATGTATAATATACAAAACACCGTTTAATTTTTATGTAATAAAATATAAAAAGCCAGAAAGTTGTACAATGTAGAATAGTATTTGTACTATAGAAATGTTGCTACCAATGTCTTAATAATATTTTACTCGTCTCTATTAAAGAGCTCAATAATTTCTATTTTGCTGTTTACATTCCAAACAAAGTGCATAAAGATTAATGCAAATAATTTTAATAAAGTAACGGAATGTGTAAAAGTATAAAGCTCTCGTATCGTGAAAGCACTTTAATGATAACGCTTGAAGCTAATGAAGAATACAATATAATAGTGTAAATGTGCACTAATGTGGAAAACAACCCATATAAATGCATATGTACACATTACTGCAGAAAAAAAGTAACTGATCAAAATGCGTGTGTATATAACTTAAGCATGTATATGTATATAGGTATATATGCACACATAGATACGACCGTGTGTAACATATGTGTGTAAATATATATATACACGTATACATACATAATATTACAAAATAAATAAGGGTATGCTGGGAAAAGCACATAACATTTCGTGCGTACGTATGTGTGTATTGTAAAGTGGCGCCCCTTGGTAATTAACAAAAGAAAATTATAGTAAAGAATATGACGGCGTAATTTGCGTATAAGAATACTAATAGTTTTGTTTTACATTGTCCCAATTAATAAACAGAATGTGCATGTGCCTGTGTCCTTTGCTTTTATATGATGCCCTTCAAAAATTAACGCTTCACATACCTTGTAGTGATATTACCGCTTTGCATTTTGCTCTGGCTGTGATCCGACGATCATTGTTAACTATTCTCATCACTTTTCACATTTCTTTCTTTCTTTTTTTATTGTATCCGCGAATCTACACTTTTTTTAAATGAAAAATATCATGATCATGAAAGAAAAATTAACACGTGTTAATTTGCTGCAACCAAGACGATAATTTAATTGCTGGATCGTTATGTCATTTCGCGATATGTTATAACGAAGGTGTTTAAGTTACAATCAAGATTTTATTGTCATCCTTTTCTTTATTTTCTTTTCAATTTAATTAAAAATCCTTCTCTATCTTTTCCTTTGCCTGACACACATCAATTGTAATCTTGCCCCTCTCTTGAAACATAAAACTGCAAAATAACTAGAAATTTTATTGCAATTATATTATATGAGATTTACTTTCAAAAGTTTCTAGTTTTTACATAAATTTATAACATCGTGCATCTCAGTATAATTAGCTGAAGTATAGCATGTTTTAATAATGACATTTTGTTCATTAAATGTATTTTTACATGTATTAAGAAGAAACAGTGGCCTAATAAATACATGCATGGGAAATATACAAATATATTGAATAACAAAAAGATTCCTACTATTATTACTGAAAGCAGTTATAATTTTGCAAATCTAAACAACTAAACAGCTGTTAATTAACGTTATTGAACACTGTCCGATTAACTAGATAAAATTCAGATTCGTTGTTACCTAACAATAAATCATTTTGGATTGATAAATGGCTGTTTTTTTATATAATATACGTATGCTGAGATGCATGTACTTTATTTTACAGAGTTACTCTTAATTGATTGTATAATTAAAATTTCCTTCAAGAGTTTGGCAAGATAAAATATTGTTGTGAGTAAGGATGCAAAATGGTCTAATAAACTTTCTGAATCACAATTGATTCGGTATAATTAATTGTTAGGTGACTTCAATAAATTTTACAAGGTTTCCTCTGCCTTTCAGGGGCCACCAGGATTAGACGGCATGAAGGTGAGCAATCTTCGGGGAGACCCGTTTAACCATACGTTATGTTTATAATTTTTGGATCCTCGATTCCTACTCTCATACTACGATTTCACCATTCTGGCCTAGATTACGACTGTTACAAATTTAACGGTATTGTTTAAACGTATACGTGTAGAGCACAATATTCGTTATGTTTCTTCATATTTACAGGGTGCACAAGGAGAACCAGGTACTAAGGGAGAAAGAGGGGATCCTGGCCTACCTGTAAGTACTTTTGATAATTCGATACTACAAGCACGCCAAACAATTTATAATTACAATATGCGCCACGATATACAGCGACGTTATTAAGTGAATACTGATCACGGTATCGATTGATGGCGTGACGGTTAGATCTATACACTGCATTCTGTTTTGAGGCTACAAATAGTATTATCGTTCATGCTAACTTCATAAAACATTTATTACTATTTAAACGTGTAAATATTTCATTCTAGAGACAATTTTATTTACATCTAAATGAAATACTATTGATTATAAATGGTTCATTTCTTTTTCATTTTGAATACCTAAAGTAAAATGCAGGATATAATTCTGAGTGTCATGATATGAATTGGTACCACAGCTTGAAGATTTAATTTGCGACCTTGCTGTATCGTGATTGGGGGTGTGCAGATACACAAGATTTCGAAATTGGGTCTCTGTAATGTTCAAGTCGAATCAAGCAATGGTCAGATCTCAAAAGCTTGAAATCAAAAAAGTATGATCTACCTTTTCATATATCAATTTTTGGGGCATTGATCCAGCTCGATTTAAGCTACGGATGTTCGAAATCCCAAGCATTCGAGCATTACAAACTTCTAGGGTCTCGACCAGACCAGACTTAACACACACCCTTAATTGTGACGCTTATTATAGATTAATGTCTCACAAAACACAATTTGATGAGGATGCACTTCCTAGAATACTGACGCGTTTCTTTATTTATGTATATTCAGTTCTTTGAGCTCAGACTGTTTCGAAATTACAACCAGTCACGAATGTCTCCATACATTTGTCAAATTCCTAATATTATAAAGAAAACGAAAGCTTTTTAAATTTTATAACCATGAAATGATTCATCAGTTATCTATAATTGTGCAAATCCTGGAAACATTGCTTACATTTATTAACCAGGAAACATAAATGAATTAGAAACCGAAGGTCATAGATCACAATTACGCAATTACAAAAAACAAACAAAGTTTGTTGCTATAATTGTTAAAGTTATTACACTCACAAATTTTATTGGTTTTATTATAATATATCAGTGGTAATTATACTGAAATTTCCATTACGATAATATCGTGTAGTTTATTTATGTTTATTAAGTAAACGAAAGACATATCGTCATTTTTACAAAATCAACATAATTTTATCTAATAAACTGATTAATATCCATTAAATGTCCGAAATTATTGTTTTTCTGTTTTATATGTTTCAAATTTAGCAGATGTATGGAGACTTTCATAATTAACTGTATATGTGTATATAATACTTGTCAGAAATTAAAACTAATATACAATATAAAAGGGAACATCGCTTAACCAATTGACTTAGTGTAACTGTTAATAACTTTGTCATATTGTTATTTTTTAAATAAACTTAAGCAAAACATAAATCAAATTATTTGTGGGGTCAGTAGTGTATCATTAGGGTATCATTTGTAGTGTTGGTAGTTAAAGAACTACGTACATTACCCTTGTAATATGTTATATCGAACTTGAAAATATGATTCAAATTATAAAATTATTACCTCAAAGCATAATTGAATGATTCAAAGTGTTATATTTTACGAAACCGTATTATGCATATATAGATTTTATTTATTATTATTAGTCTTATATTGGAAACAAATTGTTGTTCTTGTTTCCGAATATTCTTAGAAAAAAATTTATACGTTGAATTACTCTTAATGTAATGAAATTCAAGACTTTGTAAAAATATAGCTACTAATTTAATAAAAAAAAAGATATGATTTTCAAATGCGAAACACAAACGAAATAATTTGTATTCAAGATAAAACTTGATAATGACAAAATCAATCTACATACTTCATAAAGTGCAATATTTTGATCTTTAATTATTTGCATTTTTGCAGTATAAGATATTATATTTTCAAGCCTATAAAGGTTACAATATTGAGGTATATGTTTTTATTATATTACTGATAATTTTAAAAAGAATTCGATTTATGTGTTTGATTTTGTCTTAATCAGAGAAATTTTCAAGTTCATTGATAACTTCTACAATTTTGTAATAATACAAATTCATAAAAATTGCAGTTCCAGTGGACTAAAGCGATACTTTATCAATTGTTATTACATGTCATGTGCTATATATGTACATATATTATACTTAGTTTCTTGTTCGCTTGGGTAAATTCCAGATGATGAGAATAGCAAAGTTATAAAATAGCAAAATTGTGTTTTTAGAGATATTGCTATATTTGATATTTATATGTACCTATTTATAAGACCTATTTCACATAAAAGCATACACTTACTTCTGCCATATCTCCGATTTATTTTATACTTGGCACATTCGTTGATAGGCACGAGAAACTAACATGTTAATCCTCTATATCGAGCGGTTTGCAAAATATGAAGTATTCAAATTTTAGAAAGCAATAGCATCAAATATTTCAGTATTTATTTGGATAAAAATTTTACGTGGAAAATTCACTTATGAATGAAGAACATGCAAATGTAATAAAATGAACTAAACGAATACAATGCCTAAAGAATAGAATTTAGTGGGAACATTATGAGGTAATATCCATAGACGTGCGATTGTTGGTCGACTCTTGCAGATATTGTATAGACCCATTGTGAATATAATATAGGAAAATAAAAACAAAATGCTTAGGAAATCAAATACATTTAACTAATAACCGGCTTGAACTTGTATAAAAAGAACTTGATAAAAAGTAGTGCAAAAATATTGTTTACTCTTAAAATTGATTGGGCATCAAAATATGTGTAATTCGAATAGCAAAACAGCAGTGTAATAAAAAGAGAAAATAAATTTAAAGATACTGCTACTTGATATGCTAATCTACAAATACGCAACACTTCTCTAACAAATTTTGGTTGTTTTGAAATTTACAACTGTAGCGTGTTAATCAAATCTATGTACATATTAATTTTATACATATATTTTATATATATGTGGTCTATGGACCGAACACAATATTCGCGTTATTTGTAATAGCTTAAGAAAAAAATGTTTTAAACAAAAGTGTATTGGCATTAAATGAAAAATTTTTCAAATGTTTACAAATAAATTTCAAAGAATGTAATTTTAAAAACGGAAACTGGAATCATTTTGCATTTTTTAAACAGATTTTCTTTGCCGTATTTTTGAACTGTAAAGAAAGTCGAGTTTAGTAATGTGGCAACATATTTTATTTTAATTATTCAATGCTACAATAATGGAATTTGTCTTTGAAACTATCGTGAAGGATTTCGTCGCACACACATTATGCTAGTGTCCACAAAATGAAAACTTACTTTGAAGAAATATTTCAAGAAATTATCTGGTATTTTTGTAAAATAAAATAGTCAGAAAACGAAAATCTTACCCGTTTTAAAACAACTTCAGGGGCATATTAATTATCACAAATTAATCACAAATATCGAGGTCAAGTAACAGGTAATACATCAGTTTAGTTTACTTGACTTATCAAAACTTTAATATTTAATATCGTACGTGTACACTTTGTTTAACATAGAAAACTAAAATTCTAATACTCAAATATGTTTTCTGTGCTTATAAACGAACGTGTTACAGTTGAAATAAATCGGTGACATAATAACAAAAAATTTACTATGAATTGACTCGCAGCATTCAAATCCTCTATGGTCTCTACTTAAGTGTCCATTGTCTGGGACTTATGATTAATTAATATTAATTTAATGTTAATTTATCGAGGTGAAACTATTTTTCATTCAAAACTCTATAACCAATATTTCAATTAATTTCAAATAGTTTCAAAAATGGCTTCAATATGAAATTCAAATAGTTGAATCCCACAATTTATTAAAGGTTTAACACCAAATATTAATTTCATATTTATTTGGTTGAAATTCGATTGCATTTTCATAGATACACCAACGACACATTCTGTTTATCTTTAGGGTACTGATGGAATTCCTGGCGCGGAGGTACAGTGATATTCAATAATTGCTCGCTCCTCGGTGTGACTGCGACATAGTTTAACCAGCCCGGGGTAACGATGATACATCTGCCTGATTTACCCCGGGAACTATCTCAAAATTCGTCTGTTTACTTCGTTTGCACGAAGAGGGAGGCTTGAAATTACGTTCTACGCCTTTCTCACTTTTGACATCCATGACATTTTGCATGATTTCTTTATCCTTCGAATTTTATTAGAACCTATTTTAAACAATTTTCATTTCAAAAGGCACTTCCCATTGGAAAATAATTGAATTTGCTTGGAAATTGCAACGTACATTTATTAATTTAGTCAAACATTATGTTTGCATATTTAATAACTTGATAATTACATGAAAGTAATGTTTTAACAACTACCTGAAAAATAAATTTAGATCTCATTGCAATTCAATTGTCTTATAGTACAAGCAATGCATACGTCTTGATTCCATAATACTAAATTTCAAGCAATTGAACAAAATTATAATGATAAGCATCATTTGTTATGTATTCTTTAAAACAACGTTGTTGCTAGTATCCAATTATTAAGTATATTAGAAATGATCATCAGATGCCATTATCAAACATCATTGTTAATTAGATTGGAAAAAAAGATTCCCGTTAAAATTCTTCGTAATTACATGTAAATGCAACTACAATAATGTTTCAATACTCGAGATCTTCAAAAAATTTAAACAAATTTATAGTTGGATAATAATATATCTATTATATGGTGATCCAATCTTTAAAAGTTACTGTGCTAAGCGAGATAATTCAGAAAGAATTAATTTTTGTTTATTTGATAGACATTATTAACTAAATAGTAAAATCTTGTTACCTCGTTGAAATTAAAATTGAACTATTCATAATTTGAAGATACTTAATCCTTGGAGTCTCCGAAGAATTCTCATACAAATAAAATTATTTTCAAAATTTAACTGATATAACAAAAGTTAATCTTGAAGAGAAGGAGAATCGCGCATATGAGTAGTAAAATACCTAAGCTTTATAGTTGATGTTGTTTGCTTCTTTCACTAGTTCACGCATTTATGTTCGTAGTCACACGCTATGCTTTTGAGAGCAACTTCCGCATAAAAACGTACAATAATAAGTTCTCTTCCGCAATACGTATCGTGCATGTAGCAAAGAAACAAAAATGGGCACGACCGTCACTTAACGAATAAACTCTTTGACGTACCAATTCCAGGGACCGAAGGGAGAGAAAGGTGCTAAAGGCGAATCTGTGAGTATTGATGTAATTCGATTATCAGTTTTAAATGTTGGCGGGCAAATTAGCTCCTAAAAGTTTTAAAGTACCTCATCTAATGGACGAAAAGTTCTGCATTCCAAATTTCAAATTATCAATTCTGAAACTTATTATTAATGTTCAATTCATACTTACTGTATATTACCATTACTGTCAACAATATTATCATCACAAATGGTTATAATATCATATTATCATTAAGACTAATTAATAGAATCATTATTAGTATTACGGCATTTAATATTATCAATCCGACAAATGTCTCATTATCAAGTATGTCGCTGTTCGAAAAATATATTATAGATATATGCTCCAATGTATTATTCACTGACATTTACATTTAGCTATTTACTGGTAAAAAGTATTATTAAACTTTGATTAATAGTAACTTGAAATTAATGCCACATTTTTCCGGTGGTTTTGTACGATACCGTCTAATCTATGCATAACGCATGTAGCAAAACACAAATCTGCATTTCTGCATTCTCGTATCTTCATATTATATTTTTCTACATTATATGCCTACCATACGTCACTGCTCTCGCAGAAAATCATCTAATTCGCGCAATACGAGATCCTGTAGGAGTAAAAAGAACGATAGACATATATATAATACTTACGTATATACTTACGTATGCTGCCACCAGCGTATATAGTTATTAACAAAATTCTTTAGCAATATAGGTAGCAATTAAGGTACAAAACGGAAATGAAAATGTAATACATACTCACATTCTTTCTTCTAACACCTGACAACAATAACAAAAGAAGAAACGAAAGTTAAACGATTCAAAATACAAGGTCAAGTTTAATATGTAAAATATCTTGGCGCCTCTGTTGGACGTTAATGCTCAATTGCGTACTCTGCACAACTAATTGTGTATTATTATGCATAGAAAATTTTTTTTGTGCCTGGCCTTTTTTGCACGTCCGCGAAAACATTTGCTTACACCTCATTTGGATCCTGAAGCCATTTTATGTATGAATACAGGGACCGCCAGGGAAACGCGGTAGAAAAGGCGATAAAGGCAACAAGGGAGATCAAGGTGTACCTGGACTCGATGCTCCCTGTCCATTGGGAGCTGATGGACTTCCACTAGCGGGATGCGGTTGGAGACCACCTCAGGTGACTTACCTTTTTCCTACACAGTCAATTCGATTAAGTTCGAATACTTAAGTAAACTTCAAGTAAGAGACTTCCTATTATGTTTTCCCTTAATTTTTCTTTTCCCTTCGCTTTTTGTTAGTTAGATATTCCCAAAACAATCAAAACGCTTTATCTTCAAGTCAAATAAATATAAGAGTGAAACAGAAACGAAATGACTTGACACGATAAAATAGAGCACAACAGAGATTGTATTATAATATTAATTTTCATCAATAAGCTTCACTTTTATTGAAAATATGTATTTTATAATCTATGAATGCAAATAAAATTGGCAGAGAATAAATGTAACGGGTGTGAAATGCAAATAGTCAGACGGAGGATTTTAAAGAATTAAGTAGGTGCAACGAACGCTTGGGAATTTTGGTATATGCTTAGCAGGACATCACTAGCACCTTAATACCAGCAGTCGAAGGTCCTGAACCTGCAGAAATGGATTACGAGGAGCAGGAAGAGGAATACGAGGAGTATACGGATCCGAATGGAAATCTAGCCGAGCAATAATTTGCTCACTGTGCGCTGCCCTAATCACTACCAACAACTACCACTACTACTACCACTACCATCACCACTACAACCACCAAACCACCACCGCCATCGCCCTCATCATTCGTCTCACCTTGCTCTCCCAAACTAACGTGGTCCTGGTAATTGCAAGTCCCGTAGTTATACTAACGTTGTATGCATGTGCAACCAGCAATATATCATGCTCCTAAATAACAAAAGTATTTTGGAGAGAAGCTTTCGAGCCTTACAGTTTTCTTCCTTTCTAGCTTCGTTATTTTATTACCCAACTTCTATTTACACACCATTCGGATATGATTTTAAACAATCTATCTATCAATGATTTTGTCTGAAATTTTCTTTCATTTCCTTCTGAAAAATATTGTAAAAACTGTTAAGAATACGAGTGAAGCATGTGATACAAATTTTAAATAAGAAATAAGGCTTTCATATCTGTTAAAGTAAACTTAGAATATGATTTGTCAGTTTGTATATGCTACATTTGATTTTATAGGACTTATAAAATTAACAATTTTACTTCTAAAACTTTCACTTATAGTCGTACTTTTCCTATTAAAGAAATATATATCTTTAAGAAAAAAACACTACATATAAAATTCATAAATTATCATACATTATATAATAGCAATAGTTCCGCTTACAAAATCATTTGCTTTATTTAATCGCATGGTAACACAACTTATAATCGTAACTAATCAACTCTTTTAAATAAATAACGATTTCTATGTAAATGCATTGTACTTGTATATTTTAAAGCGATCATTTTATCATTTGTACAAATTTCTTGTATTTGCTTTAAGTTTTCCAATCTGTTCATGCAAATGTTTACAATGAGTGCTATTATCTCATGATTTCAGAGAAGAAGGAATACACTTTATGATTGGTTAGAAGAGGAAGAAGAAAACGAAGAAGGGTAGTGACAGAAACATGATAAAGGAAATAGTACATATTTTCAAAGACCTCTGTGTATACTCCATCGTAAAAATATAATTTATCTAGTTTCAGAAAAAGAAATATATATATTTTTTTACATATATATATTTTTTTTTCTTTTTTTGGCATACACATACATATATGCTGAAAGAATCTTCTTGCCATCGGGTGTTGTAAATAAGTGTACTTACAGTATTTAGCGTCCGCAAATAGTGCGTGTACATAAATATTTAGAACTTACTACCGCAAACGTGGTTAGAACAACATCATAATTTTATCAACAATCTGTTTATAATGTAAACGTAAACATCAATAACTTATAAATTACTTTATTTCTAAGGAAAATAAAATTGATGACTGAATTATCCAAATATCGTTCGCACAACGTAATATAGCGATTGCAAAAATCTAATAAATAAATACTTTATTAGCCTATTCAACATCAATGTTATCGTGTCTTCTTTTCTAAAATATGTCGTATTCGATGTGAAGAATAATTTTTTTCCTGCGTATTTGTTAAAAAAGTATAATTCATAAAAGCACGAAATGTAAAGAATGTTTAATATTTAATTGAAAATGAATTCGAAAAGACAAATAATTAATTATATTCTTTGAGGTATTCTACGTAACTCTAAATACGTCATAACATACGCGTCAAACAGATAATGCGACTTTTCATATTCATTTTTGTTTTTGCTAAATTTTTATCAAATGTATTTAAACACAATTATAATATTATGCATTTACACAGCTTCTATTGATTATTATTTTATGATACATTATTTTATTTTTAAGCTTTTCAAAATTTAAATTACATCTTTCCTTTGGAAGATCTAATTTTCTGTTTCATTAAAATTTATATTCCAACTTTAACTAAGTTTAATCATTAAAAGAATTCAAATATATCCCTCAAAACAAACAAATTAAATATCACTCTTATAATGAATAGTAATTAAAATTTACTTTCCCAATGTGTATCACCAATGTGCATTACGCTTACGTATATGCGTACATGTATAATTTTGTTGCTCTCATTGTGTTCAATAAAAAATGTATATTTCTGCACGATTGCAAGGAAGAATTTTTATATAAATAATAATAACAATATACATCCTCATATACTTTTCATCTAGATTAGTAGCAATTTACAACAAAGTAGTAGAGGTATACACACTGTCGATACTATCAGATACCATTAAATAAAGAATAAATATGTGTCATTTTTACATTAGCATACAGCAAACCTTGAACTAACAATAATTTCGACTTATAAACAAGAAAAATAAAGTATATTTAAAAATGCATAAAACTGATTTGTTTTTTGTATTTGAATGTATAATAAGTAATAATAATAATATTTTTAGATTGAGTTTGATGTTCTTTTTTTTACAGCATTGAAGTAACTTTTCAGATACTAAAACATGAAGACTAATAAATATTTACTAATCTTTGACTTATACAACACATTTCTTAATTTGATTGTAAAATATATATTATACATTATAAAAAGAAACAATCACACACGCACATACCAAAATTTTATCCTTTCTATAGTTTGAGTAATTTATATTTTTTAAAATATTGTTGTATTTTATCCTTTGGATAAGGTTTTGTTGCCAAACACGTTGGAATATTTTCAGGCTGTTCAATCCAGAGCTTATGGCAAATATCCTCCTTTAATAGTTTTAAACATAAATCACTTAAATTGGATTCATCTGAAACCTAATATTTATATACAAATGAATATATCATAAATGTCACTATATTCCATCACTGTTGTAAGAATTCTATATCTAATTGTGAGGATCAATAATACAAAGAAAATTAACATCTAGTACCTAAAATATATATTGTTTTAACACATACTTACTTCCAGAACAACTTTGTGCATAGAATCTAAATTGGCAAGATAGGCTTGTGTATAACTGTCATTATAAAAAAGGTGGATAGCAGCAGTGCATGCATGACATGATTGAGCTATAACTGCACCAATGGGCCATCCCATTTTCTTTAGAAGATCTCCTCGTACCACCACATATTGAACTAGATCACCCATTTTGATACTGCAAAAACTGTCCATAAATAACTAAATTTTAAACATTTATTGCCAGAACTCTTTTAGTTTTGAAAATACGAGATTTAATGCAATTTACACGTTATAAAGTAAGTGCTAAAAATGTGTATAATTGTTATAAATTACAGGATAATAGAAAATACTTTCAAAATATTTATCTATAAATATTACTATATTTTTTTTATATTATAGTTTAAATTAGATGCATTATTTATAAAAAATTACTGTTATTAGAGAAAATCTACTCACACATAAATATGTGTATATAATCTGTTAGAATATCCAAAACAATTTATTTATATAGAAAACAATTATGTTATATGTACATTTGAAATAGGTTTAGTATTACAATATTAATGCATTATATAATGTATCAAACAGAAACATATTTGTGAAATGCGTACAATATTAATAAATTACAGTGGAGATACTCGTCAATTTAATAAGAATTTCTTGAAAGCAAATTCAATGGATAATTTTTATGGCTGTTCTATTTCTGTCTGCTTCATTTTTTTCTTATCTTCAATTTTTACTTTCACTTTATCTTAAAGATAATTTAATACAATTGAATTTAAATATAATTCATAAATATTTATGCATTTTTTAAATGATCAACATTGTTATTATTTTATAAAGATATTTTACTTACATTTATTTATAAATTAATCCTAGAAATTTGTAATACAACTTAATTTTATTATGAATGTGTTCATATTTTGCAACTTTTTATTTATAATTTTAACATGTAAATATTGTTAATAAAAATGTTTAGTAAAAACATAACCTCTTATTTGTAATAACGTTAACAATTTTTAATACACTTTCTACTTAATATTACGTTCCGAAAAATCCCTTTCCAAATTCCTTCTTGTTAAATATTGGTTGTAATAATTCGATGTTATGATCGTGATAACACCTGTATCGATCATACACCTAACCAATCAATGGCGTTTAAAGTAACATATTAATACATACCAAGTGATTGATGTAAGGAATGGATGTGCGTTTTGCGAGTGTTAACTTTAGAAGGAATTTTGATAGAAAAGTTATTTTCAGTTGTAAAAGACTTGTAAAGTGAGCGGTTAAAGTACGTTGTCGTGTAGGGAGCATGAGGTAATTCCAGCACGATACCGACAGATGGTGTGGTTGACAGCAATAAGTATATGTATCATAATATACGATAATAAGTATTAATTACAATAACATAAAGTAAAAAGTCAGAATTATGTACTTAACATTAAAGTTCATATTTGAAGTATATACAGTTACTCACAAAATTGAGCGTACACCTATGTTGGCAATGATAATTAGTGGGAAAATAAACAAAAACAGACATTTTCAAAAATAAAAACAAAATATATATTTTATTTGCATATTTCAACAGATAATCCTTTGAATCAAATTTTAATAAAATGAACTATCTACCCACATTTAACACTAAACGTAAAAACATTCTTATTTCATCGTCACAAAATTGAGCGTACACATATTAAATTATACAAAAATTACTAACTTAAACGTAATTTTAATATTTAGTTGCGTAACCTTGTGCATCAATAACTGCCTTTAAACACCTAGGCATTGATTAAGTTTTTTGTTATTAAAACTTGGAATATTTATCCATATTTCCTGCATCTTAACTTTTGCGTCTGACTTACTGCGATAAATCTACAATCACATAATTTTGATTTTATGTCACTGCCACAGGTGCTCAATTGGATTAATATCCGGTGATTATGGATGAAGGGTTTAATAATTTTGGAACGTTGTAGAGTAGCCATTCCTTGACAAAATACGACGAATGCTTCGAATGATTGTCTTCTTGGAAGTGTAGTATATTGGCGGCATTTGCAATTTTTAAGACGAACACTTCAAATTTCTTTTTCAAATGTCGAGATATTTGAACTTATCCATGGTCGTATCCAATAAATTCAATGTTACCAATTCCGTTAACTTCCATACATCTCCATAACATAATCGAACTCCCGCCATGCTTGATCGTTGGAATCGTGTTATTTTTGTTGAACTCTTCATTCGATTTTCACCAAACAATTATTTTACCATTCGAATGAAATAAATTAATTTTAACTTTATCTAAGAACATGACATTACTCTAAAAAACTTTCGTCGCAATTAGCATACTGTTTTGCGAATTCCAAACACTTGGCTTGGTTCTCCTTCGAAATATAAGGTCTCTTCTTCCTCGCTATTCTACCGTGATACACCCTTTATCGCGTAGAACTCTACGGAAAGTTTCCGTGAAGATAATTTTTTTCATTTTTAACGACTCATCCTTTGTTAATTTTGGAACACTAGTTTTCGGATCAATCTTCGTATATTGTATTACACCGCGTTATATTATATTATATCGTATTCTATCGTGTACTATCGGGTATTGTGTATCTCGTTTTAATGCAATGTATTGCTTTATATTTTATTATATCTCGTTATTTTGCGTTATATCACAGTATGTTCTATTATATCACAGTTTATCTGTATGTCTATATGCCTTTTTGTATTTCTGTCTCTCTCTCAACCAGTCTGCCTCTCAGTCTATGTGTCTGTCTGCCTGCCTGCCTGTTTGCTTTCGTAACTGCTTTCATGTCTGTGTGCCTACCTCTCTATCTACTTGTTAGCCTGGCTGTCTGGCTGACTGACGGTCTGTCTACCTCCTGTGCGTCCATATGTATTATTAGCTAGAAGGACATTAATGGAGAAAATCAAAAAGGATTTAGACGATTTAGGCATACTATACGGCAACACACCAGGACTTTCGGCATGTAACAAAGGGAGAGTTTATAGAAACGTCGCAACATTTATATGAGAGCAGGATTGGACCCTTAACCCTTTTAGTGCCAGGCATTTTAAGGAGTACATGCGAAGAATGACACAAGCCGATTTGATATGCGACCGACTTGGGTATAAATTTTCGGTTTTTGCGAATCGGCCGATCTATCGCATAAGGACCGCGGGCCGATAGATCAGCCCGCTGGCACTAAAAGGGTTAAGATGAAAAAAAGAGAGAAAAAATATAGGAAAATAGGGGTGAGAAGAGGAGAAACCGTCGCTCCCCACCTCCCCTCCCAGGAAAGACCGCAGACAAGCCTAGACAAACACACAGACAAACGGACAGGCACAAATACCAAAAGAGTAAACAGAATAACTAAAAGAGAAAACACGGCGATAGTTAGATTAGTTGTCGTCCGCACAGTAGAAAGCATAGGTCCGGTCAGACACGCGGGGCGGAGTCCGGATTACTTACCTATGTTTCAAATTGCACCTGAAGAGAATGAGAGAAGAGAGCTCAGGCTACCCCTCGCGTTCCACAGAACTGTCAGACAAGGAACTCACACACACCAAAGTAAGCTTAAACCACACGACACACTAGTGACACACCGAGACAATACCCACACATACAGATATAGGGAGGATAACAAACAGCCTAGAATCACATGACAAAAGGAACAAGGAAAAAAACCTACACATACTTAACATAACTGTTTAACAAACATATTTATTTTTGTACACATAAGGTTACACTCTCTGTTATACATAGATATTTTATATTGTTAACTTGGTCATTAATTCTTGCCGCTAACCTTGTAGAAGTATTGTCTTCACTACACACCATCGAGGCAAGTATGGGGATTAGGGAAGAGGTGGTTGGGGAAGGAATGGGGGAGAAGGGTATGGTTGTTTGACAGGCTGGTGTGGCCAGTGATGGGGTATGGGTATGGGGCGAAAATCTGGGGGTGGCAGGAAAGGAGAAAGGTAGAGGCGGTACAGGAAAGATATTTGAGATGGGTGATAGAAGTGGATTGGAGGACTCCGGGATATATGAAGAGAGAAGAGTGGAAGAGAGACCTCCTGAGAATAAGGGCAGAAAAAAGGGCATGGCTGTACGAAAGGAAATTAAAAGAGGGAAAGGAAGAGGTGTTGGCAGGGGAATGTTACAGGGAAGGAATAAGAAGGGGAGAACAAGGAAGAGAAAGGGCGGGCTGGTAGAAAGAAAGGGAAGAATTTAGGAAAGAGAGGGAAGTGGAGCAGAAACAGAAGAGAGAGGGGCAAGAAGTAGAGTGGGAGAGGATAGAAAAAGACAGAGAGAGACAGGAGGTAGAGAGGAGTCAAAAAATACAGGAATCGAAATATAACAGGTGGTATAAGTATGTGAGAGTGGAGGGGATGCCGGGGTATATGAAGGAGAATTGGGCCGAAGAGAGGAAAAGAAGGTTAGCGAGATATAGAATGGGAAATGAGACGAAGGAGGGACGGTACTGGTTGGAGGAAGAGAGAAGGAGGTGCGGATATTGCGAGCGAGAGGAAGAATCATGGGAGCATATTTGGGAGGTGTGTAGAAGGAGAGAGGAAAATATAAGTAGCTGGCAGGAGAATGTTGTGAGAATTTTGGGAGAAAGGGTTGAGTGGGAGGCATGGTTGAAGGAATGGGAACAGAAGAAGAGTAATAAGGATAATGAAAGAGAATAGGGAAGCAATAGAATAAGGAAGGAAAAGAGTGGCGGCAATAAGGGAAGTAACCAGGTATAGACCATAGGGATGAGGAGGTATTAGGTGACCTATGGCTATTACGATTACGATCCCTGTTAGGTTAAGATTGTTACTATTCTTATTGTAGTTATTATGGTTATGCATTGTTATTATTATCATTATTATTATTGGGTTGGCAACTAAATGATTGCGGATTTTGTCGATAGATAGTTTTAGTATATTCTTTCGTTTTGTCAACGTGTTCAAAGCACCTAACCTATATTGTTTTCTTGTTATTTGAATTCCCACCTTTAGTTAGTAAGAAAATTGTATCGATTATTTATTTAGTTTCGTTTTTATCTCAATTTAAAAATGGAAGAATAAAACACGCATTTCAGACAAATTTTATTGTATTATTTCCGGAAAGGCAAGAACGCATATAAGCATACAAGAAGTTATGGGAATAAAGCCTTGAAAGAAAGGCTTTATTTATTTATTTCGTTCCATGCAGAACTATTTAAATGATAAAATTTTTAATGGCGCCGATCATGTAAAATCTCATTTAATTCAGTTTTTATGAACATGGAACTATGATACTGTTTGAAAGATGGCACAAGGTCATCGACAAAAACGGACAATACTTAATTTAATAAAGTCATATTGTCAAGTAAATATTTTGAATTTTCATTTTTATTTCAAATCCGCAATCACTTTGTTGCCAACCCAATATTATTGTTATTATTATTATGATTATTATTAATGTTATTATTGTAGTTGTGGTTATTAGTATGATCGTTAGTATCATTATTGGGTAGCGGGAGGGGTATAAGTGTATTACAAGAGGGAAAGGGATAGAGAAAGAGTAATTGTAAGTAGGTTAGAAAAGCGAGTGGAAAAGGCGGTGAACAGTATGAATAAGATAAATGTAAGCTAGATATAAGCCAAAGAGATGGTTGTAAAACGGGAGTTGTATTCCTAGATGGAAAGCAATAAAGAAATACGCTACACACAATCAGTATGTACAAATTAGTTAGATACTCAACGTACCTCATAAGTCGTATAGATAGCACACCTAGGAACAATTAGCATAGGAAATAGCAAGCATTGACCCCCACCGGAGAGCAAGAGAGAGGAGGTAAAAGGATTCCCAGGCGCAGGGGATCCGAAAGCTGATTGAGGGAAATCCGGCAGTATTCGACCGCTGTGATAGAAATGGACTAGAAACGCGTAGGACGTAAATACGCGCAAGCGACCAAAGAAGAAGTATATTTAAGAAAATGCAATACATAGGTATTAAGACACTAGATTAACCGCTTCGCTCCCGCGGACGTATGTCGCGCCGTCGATACTGTTTGTATCAGATCACAGACGAGTCATCTCGCGAAGCAATGTCGCTTGTACGATGTCATGGACATGTTATGCCAAGACGCGATACCGTTCATGCGTTGCCACGGACGAATAAACACGCTACTTTTATTTTTGCTCCAATTATTGTCCATTACCTTTCATCTCTATTGGGCTAGTCAGTTTCTATTTAACTGTTCACGAGAGTAAGCCACGATGCCACGAATTAGAAATCGTATTGTAAGCGATAGCGATAGCGATTGTAATGGAAATGTAAATAATAATTTAAGTGATGACGTTCCATTGTCCGAAAGGTGGATGAATTTAATTGAATTGTATCACACACAAAAATAATAAACAAATTCCAATTATTCTGAAAGCAATATTTTCCTTGTCTTATACCGTTCCCGGAATTAAAATTTTTTTCGAATTAAAGCTCTTAATGTAATACTAAAGTACGCGAGATGCATGAATGGTATCGCATCGCGACATAACACGTCAGTAACATCGCACAGGCGGTATTGCTTCGCGGGATGACTCGTCACTGACCTATTACAAACAGTATCGGCGTTGCGACAAAACACGTCCGTGGGAGCGAAGAGGTTAAGGACTGTTTGTATAATAAAAGGTTTATAAGATTGGTAGAGAATAGTCAAGTTAAACATGAATTCTTTGAAAAATTTATAAGACTATTAATTTAGTAAGGTAATATAGACTGCTAGGATAAGGAGCTGTTGTTTAAAAATTGTTAATGACTGTAAGGCTTGGTGAAACGGCCCGTTAAGGGCCATACATCCAAAATAAAGTCAAACCAAACCAAACCAAACCATAAGTATTGTACTATACCTGGTTATGTTACTTTGTATCCTGCTACATTACATTATGCCGCCTTATATTGCATTCTACAAAGTTATATTGTTCTACAGCGTGTTATGTAATATTCCATTATATCACGTTATGTCATACTATATCGAGTTGTACGGTAATGTAATTGCTAATATTGCATTATACAGGGTGTTAATCTACCTATGGACTTAAATGAAATGGGGGATTCTAGACGATGAAATAAGACGAAAATCAAGAGTGACGAAATTTCGTTAAACGCTTCATTAATTAGTTATTAGCAGTTAAAGATTGCCAATCCGGCTGCAGCGCCGGCCGTTGGGCTCGCCGCGCACAGGCGAACCCAGGACCGTATCGACATGTATTATAACGCTTACCTCGTGGGGCACAGGAAAACTTGTTTGTCACGGGTAATTCAAAATTAAAACTTCAGTCACTTTCCAAAACGTTGAATGACATTAAACCTGCTTACTCGCAAAATCCACAAGAGCATGTCAAAACTCGCCCATTGGGATTTTCGAGTAAAGAGGGTCAATGATCTCTTAAAGCAGATAGTACACTGCCCAAAAGTGAAGCACCCACACGCATTCAAATCGCGATTGTCCCGTTCGCAGTGTCCACAAAAATGTACACAACACACTTGCACGAATCAGTCATAATTAACACCGTCACTAAAATGTATTCTTTTCTCTCTTCTTTTGCACTCTCACGACAACACCACATATGTGTGGCACAAACACACTCACAACCGTATTTTATTTAAAACTAAATAAAAAAAACTGTTATTCAAAAGAAATTAACTGTAACCAGAAACGATCTAAAAAAGCGTTTTAAAAGATGTCAAAAAATAATTCCGCTACCGAATATCAGCAGAACCAAATGACGACTGACGAATACGCCGGAAGAAGGATTTCTCTGCGACTGCGTTGGAGGGCTGATATTCTTTTGTCATCGACTGCGTTCGATCGCCACCAGAGATCAGTCGCTAACAAAACCTTGGGTTGACGTGTGGTTTGTTTTCTTGTCGTGTGATTTTATCGTTGAATTCACTACGAGTGCGTGACACACGTGGATAGATAGATTTGAGAAACGCTTTCGGCTACAGTTGCACCTTCCTGGTGTCGTACAGTTAATTTCTTTTAAATAACATTTTTTTTGTTTAGTTTTAAATGAAATATGGTTGTGAGTGTGTTTGTGCCACACGTATGTGGTGTTGTCGTGATAGTGCAAAAGAAGAGAGAAAAGAATACATTTTAGTGACGGTGTAAATTATGACTGATTCGTGCAGGTGTGTTGTGTACATTTTTGTGGACACTGCGGACGGGATAATAGCGATGCGAATGTAATATCCAATAAATATTCGCGGACGGGACAATCGCGATTTGAATGCGTGTGGGTGCTTCACTTTTGGGCAGTGTACTATCTGCTTTAAGAGATCAATTGACCCTCTTTACTCGAAAATCCCAATGGGCGAGATTTGACATGCTCTTGTGGATTTTGCGAGTAAGCAGGTTTAATGTCATTCAACATTTTGAAAAGTGACTGAAGTTCTGATTTTGAATTATCCACGACAAACAAGTTTTCCTGCGCCCCACAAGGTAAGCGTTATGATACATGTCGATACGGTCCTGGGTTCGCCTGTGCGCGGCGAGCCCAACGGACGGCACTGCAGCGGATTGGCTGATTTGGGGCAATCTTTAACTGCTAATAATTAATTAACCAAGTGTTTAACGAAATTTCGTCATTCTTGATTTTCGTCTTATTTTACCGTCTAGAACCCCCCATTTCATTTAAGTCCATAGGTAGATTAACACCCTGTATATCGCTACATTATGTTATACAACGTTATATCGCACTAAATCACGTTATATTCTGTTATACCCAGTGATACTGGATTAAGTCCCCATCATAGTGTGCTCGAGCTTTGATATAATAAACTTATACTTGTTTATACTTTGACTAGGTATCCAGTTGTATAATCTGTTTTGTGATATAACTATATGATCTTATATAATTTGAATTGTGATTGTTTGGTTTCGGTAAAAAATAAAAACACTTAGATAACGTAACATTTATTTATTTATTGTTGATGCTATTGAGAAATAATATTTGGTCAACAAATTTTGGTTTTAATCTGTTTCGTTTTTCACTAATTATATTTCCTGTTTTTAAAAATATTATTTCTGACGGGATCAATGATGCAAAGATGATCATGAACTATGTAGCTCTGTCAAAATGGGGCACAGACTAGCATTGGCAGACCAAAATAATTGTTCCGTCGTACAGAACAGCTGCGGGAACTTTTCCATCGGCATTTATAGCATGAGCGTGCCGGTAATGCTATTTTTGAGGATTAGGAAGTTTTAGCTGTTTTGTCTTTTTCTCGAACCCTCTTAATGTCCGTAAAGGGACAATAGTTTAACCGTTTGAGTGCCACGGCCCTTTCTTATTTCGAAAATTGCCAAGCGGCGCGATAGCGCTCGTCATATTCGGTGCCGAAAAATGCCAAAAAGTGCGATTCCGCTGTTTTTAGCTTACATGCAATAAATATTTTCTACAGTTTAGTTTTGTTCCAACATTCTCCTGAGAATAAAATTACTCCATCGAGCTGCTTAGCACTCAAATGGTTAATTTTCGAGTCACCGTAATTCCTCAGTAGCCAAGAGCGTGTCATAAATAATGGACTTCTGAAAGGCCCGGCGCTCAGCCGGTACTCATATGCGAGAGGTACACGGGCCCGGAAGAACTTTCCCTTTCGTTGTCAAAATTCGGGAAACCTTCCCGCTCCGAGTGGCTCACCCCACCTTCGTTCTCGAGACACGTGCTAAGAGCACAAAAACGGGGGTTGGTGGCACTCAGAACATACCCTGATTGGAGTCTTGACTTTTTAACTTTAACCAATTAGCGTATCGTCTTGAGGTATGAAGGAGTGACCAGTCGAACTCCTCCATATAAAACCGAGTCACTTCGGCACCGGGTTCATTCACAAGCGGTATTCGGTATCGAGACACCGTGAAGGAAGGTTCTGCATAGAAAGTGCGTGTGTATCTTAATCTTAGCTTGAGTAGTTAATAGTAGTTAATCACAGGAAGAGCGATTAGTTCCAGCTAACGTGTCGAATCGTTGCCTTAAGCGGCCTATGGCCGCGGGCAATCAAGTTTCTTATCCGCTTTATGATTGCTTCAAGATCGCCCCCGGTAGGGTGGCGTAAATCAAAGAAGGTGAAGCTGGGAGCAAAGTGCGCCTTAGCTCTTTAGAGGAGACATCCTTGGAAGAACCGGTAAGTCAGGATAACATTCTCAGGGATTGCAATTCAAATTCAAATTCAAATTTGTCTCGCCCTTCCTCTCCTTTTCTGGAGCAGGGCTCCGAGACCTGTCCGGATTCACCTGAATCTGAACAGAAATCGACCTGTTCGCAAATGTCCGTTAGCTCTTCTCCCAAAAAAAGGATTATTCAACTCATTAACACGCCTTTTTTTTTTTTTTTTTTTTTTTTTTTTTTTTTTTTTTTTTTTTACGTGGAGGAAATCTTCGAAAAGATCCCCCACCACCCTGGGGGGGTGGCGAGGTTATGCAGGATTTTTACCTGCTAAAACCTCCACGGTGGCCTTCTTCAGCGAAATGGGAGAGCACCGGGAACTCTGAAGAACACTTCCAGTACTCCCCCTCGCCGTCGTCTCAATCAAGACTCATCACTGCCGGGGGCCAGAACCCCCTCAGTGGCTGAATCAGCGCCGCGCTACCACCGCACGGCACCGACCTACATCAGGAAAAGCTGTGCAATGGCGTCGCAGCCCCCTAACTACGACGGCCACTTCCCCTGGTGATGTTGCTTTCATCGGCCGTCGAGGAAAGCGGCCAAGCAACATCACCCAATTCCGGCTTTTACGGTGCCCTTGGCCGGCGCCCACCACGCCGACGGCACCGTCCCCGTCTCGACGGAGCTGCGGCTCTCTCCCGAGCCCGCTCCGCCTCCTCCTTCTTGAGCATGACTCGCTCGCAGAAGGAGGACACCGACCTCCAACCCCCCTCGCTGTCCAGCATCGCCTCGACGACTGCCGGGAGCGAGAGGTCCGGTCCAATTGCGACTCGGAGTTCCCGGCGCTCCCGCGAAAACGCGGGACACTCTTCGAGTGTGTGCTGCGCCGAGTCCTCCTTCTCTCCGCAGTGATGACACTGCGGCGTCGCCTCCCTCCCGATCCGATTTAAGTACTCGCCGAAGCACCCATGCCCGGCGAGCACCTGCGTCAGACGGAATGTCAAACGCCCCCACGATCTGCCCATCCACCTCTTCAGGACGGGCAGAACGGCGCCAACGACGCGCCGGCCCGTGTTGGATGGCTCCGCCAACTGCCGTCGCCACTCCAACTCGGCGCGTCGATGCGCCTGGCGTCTCGTCGAGGCAAGCCGGGACTCAGCCGCGGTTGGGTCGAGCCCCTCTTGACGGATGGCCTGCGCGCAACCGTAGACGGTTGCGGCCTCCTCCGCAAGGAGCTCCCACGGGATGAGCCCCGCCAGCGTGACCGCCGACCTATACGAGATCGTACGGTAACCCCGCACGATCCTAACAGCAGTCGTCCGCTCCACGCGGCGCAGCAGAAGACGGCTGCGGCGACTGGCCAGTAGGTCACGGGCCCATATAGGCGCCCCGTATAACACCACTGACCGCACGACCCCCGCGTACAGGCGGCGCACTCCATCACTGGGACCACCCAGGTTCGGCAGGAGACGGCCCAGAGCGGCCGCCACCCTCTCCGACCGGGGGATCACCTGCCGGAAATGATCGGCGAAACGCCAGTGGCCGTCGACGATGAGCCCCAAGTACTTAATGGTACGGCTCACCTCGACCACCGACTCACCCACTCGCAGCCACGACTGCGGTGGGACCCCCCGCCGAGCGGCGTCGAAGAACCAGACGCTCTCGGTCTTATGGGGGGCAACCCGAAGGCCCAGCCTTTCAATTCGACGCACTACGCAGGCCACTCCGCACTCGCAGAGACGGAGGGTCCTGTCATAGTCCCTCCCCGTGGCCAGCACCAGCGTGTCATCCGCATAACACGTGATACTGACCCCCCTAGGGAGGGCCGTTTGCAACACGGTGTTGTAGGCGAGGTCCCACAAAATGGGCCCGAGGACTGAGCCCTGCGGGACCCCGCACACCGTTTGCCGCACGATGAGTTCACCACGATGATTGGTGAACTCAACGGACCTGTCGGACAGATACGCTCCGACGATCCTCCTAAGATAGGGAGGCACCCGATGTCTCACTAGGGCCTCCCTAATAGCCAGCCAGGGCAGCGAGTTGAACGCGTTCACGATGTCTAAAGACACCGCGAGCGCTACCCCGCCCTGCAAGGACGCCGACTCCGAGAGAGATCGAACCCGCGCGATCGCGTCTATGGTCGATCTTCCCTCACGGAAGCCGAACTGGCTCTCCTCCAGGCCCGGACCCACCCCAGACAGGTGGGCGGAGAGACGGGAAGCAATGATCCGTTCGAGGAGCTTTCCCGTCTCATCCAACAGGCATATCGGGCGGTAGGCAGATGGGGAATCCGCCGGCCTACCGTCCTTTTTAATCAGGACAACCCTGCCCTGCTTCCACGCCGGTGGGAAGATACCGGCCTCCAGGCAGCGATTCAGGAACTCTCTGAATCCGCCACCCAGAGCGTCAACCACTGTCGCCATAATCCGGCCCGGGACACCATCCGGACCTGGTGCGACGTTCCGCGACCGCGATTTCCGAATCGCGGCGCTCAGCTCCTCCTCGGACACCGCAATGCCGGAGGACCAACTAATCAGGTCCTGCTCGCGAGGAAGAGGCGGGCAGTCGCCACCCGCTGAAGCGGGGAACAAAGTTCCAATGATCCGCTCCAGTGCCTCGGGCTCAAGCGACTCCGTCACCGGGGGTGCCCAGGGGCGAAGCTTACCCAGTACCAAACGGTACGGGCGGCCCCAGGGGTCCCCGTCGAGTGTTCCAAGGAGCTCCCTCCACGCCGCCGCTTTCGCCGAGGAAATGGCGATGCGCAGGGCCGACCGTGCGAGTCGGTACCCCTCGTGCGCGGCGGCAGTGCACCGCTCGTCTCGGCCAGCACGCCGCCGGGCGCGCGTGTATTTTCTCCTCGCGCGCACGCAGGCGGTACGGAGGTCAGCGATCTCTTGCGACCACCAGTGCACCGCCCCGCGAATTACACGCTTGGAGCGCGGCATCGCAGCGTCACAGACCGATGTCATGACGCCGCGAAGCCATTCGGACCCGCTCACCGGGACAACCCGACCGGCGAACGCGTCCTCGGCCCACGCCACGGCATGGACCGCCGCCATCAAGATGTCCTCGTCCAGCGCCCTCAACGACCACCGCGGTCGCGAAGGGCCCCTACCGGACGACGACAGGAATCCATCCCTAGGGGCGGGGGCGGCACCCAGCTCCATGCGAATGTAGAGGTGATCCGAAAGGGACTCCACCTCAACAGCAACTCGCCACCCCCGAACGCGACGCACTGCGGCCGGGCTAGCCCACGTGAGGTCGACAATTGACGACCCCTGCCACCGTACGCACGTTGCTTCGGATCCTCGGTTCACCAACCGAAGATCCAATTCCGCTGCCCACTCCAGAAGAGTGCGGCCGCGTCCGTCCGTGCTGGGGGAACCCCACGCAAAGGCGTGGGCGTTGAAGTCCCCCATCACAAGGACGGGGCGGGATCGGTATCGGGAGACGCATTCCCGTATCCCGCCGAGATATGCCTCGAAGGCAGCGAGCCCGCAGCTCGGGGTGATGTAGCATCCCACCACTACGGTGTCTCCATACGACACCGCGGTGTACCCCCTGCCGGCTTGGAGGACAGCGAACGGCAAGGGGCTGCCACAATCACCGCGGACGATCGCCACGGAATCCAACACATCACCTGCCCACGAAGGATGGTCGGGGACGGCGTATGGCTCCGCGACGACCGCTAACCCAACGCGCCACTCGCGCATTGTTTGGAGCAGAAGATCCTGTGCTCCGCGCGAGTGGTTCACGTTGGTTTGGAGGAGGCAGGTCGGGAATTTACTCCACGACCATGACCTCCCCCAGGTCCTGCTCCGTCGGGGACGCCGCCTCCTTCGGAGCACCACCACCTTCAGAGGCCTGTCGAGGAGTCACGGAGGGCAGAACCTCCCCCCCCTCGACAGTCGACTGCCTCTTCCTTCTAGCACCCCTGGGTGGCCTGGCTTCACAGGCCTTGCCACCCAGACGGTGCCCCGACGGGCGCCCCCTATCCGCACACAGGGGACACCGAGGGGGGGCCGAGCATCCACCAGCTCGATGCCCGGCTCCCCCGCACCGATAACAGCGGTCGCTTCGGTCGGCGCTGGCGGTGCACTTTGCACTGACGTGCCCCACCTCCAGACACCGGAAGCACCTCTGCGCCCGCCGCTCCAGCGCCTCCACGCGGGCAGAGCTCCACCCGATCCGGAGCCTACCCGCGGCTACAGCCCTGTGGGCGATCTCCAGTGGGCAGCGTACCCACACGGTGCCCAATCCGGAAGAAGATCTCCGGATCTCTCCCTGCTGCACGCTTCCGTCGGGAAGCGCACCCAGGGCAGTCAGGGCCGCGACCACATCTTGTGGTCGCACGGAGTCGTCCAGGCCGCTCAATCGCATCTCGCCGCACTTGGTCGGCCTGGACACCCGGACTCCGCTCCCGGCGAGAGCCTCGCTCATCCGACCAGCGAGGCTCTCTGCCTTGGCGACTCTATCATCGCCGCCTACCTCGAGAATCAGCCCGCCCGTTGCCGCTCGCCTCGGACGGACCGATTCAATCCCGACGTCCGCCAGGGAGACCTTCTCCCTGGCAGTCAGGAGGGCCTGTGCGTACGTGGTCCCCACACCCTGCGGGATCGTGAGGACCACTGCCGCTGTTCTGGGTACCCTTCCCAGGGTAGGCCTCCCAGAACCCATCTGACGGGGTTGCCGTTCCGTCGCCCCTCCGCGATCACCGCGCGGTAGGGGTCGCGAGGCCACGGCCGTCCCGGTGCCTCTCCGCTGCTGGGCCACCGCCAGCCCGCCTCGGACCGATCTCCTTGGTCCGGTGGGAGCCTTCCCGCGGCGATCCTCTTCTTTCTTCGCAGAGGTTCTCTTCCTCCGGGGTTGTACCCTCTGCCACTCCTGCTCCTTGGGGGGGGAGTTCTTGGTAGGTGCCCGCACTGGCGGGGGTAAGTCCGCAGCCCGGCGTCCACCGGAACCCGCTGCGGCCCCCACCGCCTGGGCATAGGTGGGCCGGGTCCCCCCGCCACCCACCTCTTCCCTCGCCGGCCGGACTTTGTCCGGCTGCTGCCCTCTAGGCCCCGCTCCACGGCGGCCCATGGCGGCCTCCAGCTTCGCATCGATTAGATGCCCTATCTTGTCCAGGAGGAGCCCGTCCCGGTCCTCCAGGGCCCCTCCCGCCGAATCGGCGCGACGCAGCCTTTCTCCCGACCGCGTCGCGGCTCCGCTCTCCGGAGCGCGTCTCCTGAGGAAGGCCATTTCTTCCCTCAGGCCGCCAAGCTCAAGCCTGAGCTCACGTAGCTCGGCGCGCAGCTGGAGATTTTCTTTCTCCAGCCACTGGGCCTCGCTGCTCGCGCCAGCGCGCTTCACCAGCTCAGTGACAGCCGCCGCGGTGGTCGCGGCTGCCACACGCAGCTGGTGTACAAATCGTCCCTGCAGGTTCTTTGACCCGCAGGACACCCGTTCAACGGCCCGCATGTGCTCGAAAACGAGCCCAGCCAGGCCGCCGGACGCCTCACGCTCCATGCCGCGCGTGAGCTCGTCCGCTTTTGGAAGCGCCGCTTTCGACGCGCGCGAAAAACGCGAGCTCGGCATCTCGTCCTCCGATGCCGGCCGCGACAGAACGCATTGCGCCCTCCGCTTCACACCCCTCGCAGATGTTCGCCGCCTGGACGCGGTAACACCCGGGGTGACCGAGGCGTCGGAGTCGACATCCGACTGCCTCGCCTGTTCGTCCATCTTCGTCACGCGACGCGCGCAGTCGCCCCCCTCCATTGTCTCTTCCCCCACCATGGGCGATGCGGTCCGTTCCTCGACCGACATCGCGCTGCCTCGCTCCTGCCGCCGTCCGTCGGGTCCGCCGGCCAGTGGCGCTCCCTTCTGCTCTTCTCCGGTAACTGCCGCGCAGGCGCGCGCAGCCACCGTTGCCGCTCTTGTCAGAATCTTGTGTCCAATTCACTTCCAATATGGCAGCCACCACCGCACTGAAAAACACCACCGTGATCACAGGTTCGCACTGCACTCACAGATTGTCTCCACGACGCGCACTCCCCGAAAAAGGCGACCGAACAACGCCTCCGACCCGACGCAAAAAATTGTCAGTCGGGTAACCAACACGCCGCCTTCGCCACGTGGCGGGCCGAACGACCGGCGAAAAACCGACGGATCTCGGCACGTCGCGATCGGAACCCGTCGAAAACGATCACCGAGCCGTCTCTAGCCGCGACCAACACCACCGACCGCCACAATCAGCGGCACGCCGAGCACTTCCGCAGAAATGAGCCAAACTCGAGGAGAGATCTCGAAACGCGTGCTCACATGCAGAGCGCCCACGCACCATCTCCGTCCTGCTTCCTACGATAATCTTAACCCATTCAGGAAATCATTTCTTTTTCACTTTCTCTTCTTGATCACTATTAACAAAAAATTGGCTTCTTAACCGTCCTTGAATGTTTTTGCGCCACGGTCCTTGAAGCAAGGAAAAAGAAAGAAGCATCATAATCGTGTATAAGCGGAAGTATTGAGATATACCCTCTTTTTTCTATCAAACCTCTCCTCTTTCTCTCCGACGACCGAATGAAATGGGAAACCGACCGTTTTCTATATAAATTCTCGCGCCTGTGCCACATCAGCGCTCGTAAAAGTTTATTCTAACGCGCTGTGTGTACAAATTCAAGCTTTTCATACGTGCAACAAGTGTTCTGCAACATGTATTAACTCTTTCGCCGCGGCGAGGTCGGTAAAATGACAAGTAACAGAGCCCTTTAGGGTGGCAACTACTGCAGACTCTGAGATTCTCTTTCAGTCAGTTTAGATATTTTAAAAGTTACCGCGTGTCTGTAGGTTTTGAAAGAAATTCTTATGTGCTATTGAATTTTATTGTTGCATAATTGCAGTGTTAACAGACAACTCGTTTATAATAGCTATTAGCTTCTACTTTTCAAATTATCAGTTATATCATTACCTCTCAGAAGCAAATAAAGTACGAGCAATAAAGGGTTAAAAGAAATGCTACTCGTGTTGACTTAAAATTGTAGAAAAAAAGCAAATAATTAATTGTACGTTTCCCTGAAAGCAAAGTATTATAATAACATTATTTCCTAGATACTAATCATTACCACTATTCACCGTTACTGTATCTCGAATAATTCATGTGCTATTCAGGCTTCCAAGAAAAGGGACATATTTCTGTCTAGCTAACGCGTTTTCTCGAACAAGTGGTCGAGAAAAAATATTATACCGCGTTCATCGGTCATCGTAAAACGTAATTCTCGTGTCAGTCGTTCGACCGCGGCGACAAGTAATTCATCGTCAGATGGAATACTCCATCCAGGCAGAAAATTATGCGTTTCGCGTTGATCGTGTCTACCGATCTCGGATACTTTGTTATTCTTCGCTCCATTTTTATTCATACAATAACGAATTTGCTATTTCCTTCGTCGCTTGCACCGTCCAAGAAAGGAGTTGAAGACACTTCACAGAATTAAGTGAACACTCAAATCCACTGATTATACCGCTCACAGAAGATCACGACTACAGAAGATTAAAAAGAGAATGGCCAAATGACCACACATGAGGCTTAGGAGGTCTTTTCAATGGAAAAACTCTCATTACGCTTGAGTAGGATTATGTGTTAACAGATCAGTCCATAGAATTTGTATTCTGATAGCTGATATGAGTAAATGAAAAAAAGACTGCCATGTTTATGTTAATTGCCTAAGCTTTAAGTTATTGTTTAATATGTATAAAGAATTTATGTAAGCCGTATCGTATACATGGTTATTGCTAGACTGTGGACTTTCTTACACTTATATAAAATATAAATGTGCAAAATACCATAGAATGCATATAATGTCCAGGAATTTACAAATTATCTAAACTAAATTATATATTTTATGGTATCTATGGAGTAGAACAAAGCTCCATTTAACTTTTATCTCTGTAATAATGTTTATAGTATTGTAGATTTGCATAAAATTCCACGATCTAGTTATTACGAAGTTTGATACAAAAACCGATGACTGTCTTCAATTATGGCAGCTTATATATTAGATTGCATCAAAAAAGATCTACTATTAGATATAATACAAACGTAAGATAAAGAGCACAGGTCTTATATTTTATGTCCATTTTTGTAAATGAATAAAAAAAAATTGAATTTTATAGTTTTGAAAAAGTTATTGCGATTTCTCGAAAAATCGTTTAATGAAATTCTATCATCTGCAAACGAAACTTTTAGTATTATATTAGCTACTCTCATGGCATCTTCTGTAAAGTTTCGTAAATTAATCAATACTTCATTCTATTAATTTCTGAAATAATAGGTTCGTTAAATTTATTCAAATTTTAATATATTTTCAATATTTCTGTTTTTAAATTATTTTATTGCCTATAGTTAATTATTGTTGACCTACATCTTCGAATATGTCGAATGTTGTTCTTTTTATCACCGGCGTAATAATTTTTGTAGGATAAAAGACGATTGGGCATGCGATGCGGCACTGTTCGGCGAATCGCGTCTTCGACTGACCTTCATAGAATCCGTTAAGATCGGTTTTGTAAGTTGTGGCACCCCGCCACCTCGCGAGGGGAGATGATCCCTTTTTATCTAACGAGAGGTGACGATCTTTGTATACATGTCGCAAGGTGACGAGAGCGAATTTGAATCCGTAACGAATAAAATTCTCGGTAATTATTTAGAAAAGGGGGGGGGGGGGTCTCGTCGATTTCGTTGATTTTTAAATATATTGTAGAAATCAATATTTTGAACAACTTTTTTCTATATATATAACCGCCGCTCTGCCTTAGTTTCCGAGATTTTTCCTCAAAACGATTGTTGCTACTACAATGAATTCTATCTATATGTACGCGTCTGTGACTCTACATGCGTCAGCTCACGATCGTCTCTGATCTCTTGTTTCTAATAAACAACGGCATAGTGACCAACCACGAATAATGTATAATGTGTCAAACTAAATCTAGTTTTGCATTGATCCCATTACTGTACGCATTGCTATTAAAAAATTCTATTGCAGTAAATTATTTACTAGATAGAATAGTTAGGTTTAAGTAAGGTTTGGGTAAGGTTCTCTTATTCCGGCCGCCCCGCGGCGGCCGGCTACTCAAATCGAGTTTTTAAACACACTCGTTATACGCGTTCATTGCCGGTCGCCTCGATACATGCATGGAAACCATAAACAACCGGCCACTCAACGCTTCCACGCACGCTACTACAGTCACATGGCTATAGGCAATATTCGTTGTAGTAGTAGCAATAGACTTTTGCAATAATCTCAGAAACTAAGGCCGAGCGGCGGTTATATGCATAGGAAAAAGTTGTTCAAAATATCGATTTCTACAACATAATCAAAAATCGTCGAAATCGATGAGACCCCCTTCCCTTTTCTAAATAATTACCAAATTCTCTTAAACTTTATAGTTACCTTTTATCGTATTATAGTTATATTTTAATTATCAGAAGACATAAAAATGTAGAAAATCTAACAAATTAATCCATGATACCCATTTTATCTAATTCCTTACTATACGGATGCATAGCAGTAACAATTTTTGCTACAACAATTTTCAGATTTTCTTAAATCAATCGGGAATTAAAAAGCTACGGGATGAAATGGGAAAAGAAACTGAGTTTGATTTCACGTGGGATTTGACGTTGCGTAACTATGTTCCCTATACTTGGCGGATGAAAAGTTTTCCCCTGGTTCGATAATAAACTCACCTCCCCGCGTTCAACTTCATTCCAGATAATTTAGCTGGCCAAATATCCGCAGTGCCTACTTAATTATACGTTATTGAACTTGCTGGCGAATTAGAACTAATTATCGAAAACCTCAAGAGCATAGCCAGCAATCGCCATAAATCCATGAATTCTTCGATGAAACTTATGAATGGTGCAAGCTAAATAGTGAATGATTTATTCGACTTATTCAGACATTACCCTCTGTCTGATAATGGTGTAATATTAAATAAACATAAAAGAAATAATTACCAGATTGAACGAACTATATAATTCAATGCATTCAAACTACGATATTGATTTTTATATAAATTCATAGCTTTGGAAGTATAACTTCGAGAGCAAAATTGAATAGAAGTTGTTTTATTCTTTAATCATAATAATATGTATCGTATTTTTCATAATTCCATGATTTCTTATACACAATTTGATACTCAATTTAATATTTACTACTTCGAGCATTTATTTAATGTTTTTATGTGTTTTATAGCGCAAGGGAAATTGATATTTCGTTTAACGCTTAATTTGTTTACAGATATTTAGAATTCATTAAGGAGAGAGCTTTCCGGAGGTTTAAAAATAGAGGTCAATTTTCAAACATACCTTTCGTCCCTCAAACAAAACTAATATGCCTTGAAGATGACCATACGACGATGAAATACATATAATATTACAGCGTTTCACATTACGTAATAAAATAAAATTTACAGACGCAGTTAGGCTTCCTTATTTGCTTATTTTCTTTTAAACGTGTAAGGAAAATGTAAGGAACAATGTATATAATGTAGACACTAACATCGCCATTCGTTCAATAATTAATGTGTCGATCACGTCACCGCAATTCTTCGAGAATCCGAATGGAGTCGTAAATCTCACTTTATGCTCGATCGCTACGTTAACTTTGCAGTTAGAGTGCAATTTATCGTGACTAATGTGGTTGATATTAATGTAATTTAAAGTTTAACTCAACTCTTTAGTTTGTTGAAGCTTCGTTCAAATTGTATATGTTGAAAGTAAGTTAAAAGTTTCATGATGTTTACTAGCAATTCTTGTTCGAGATTTCTTTGATGCCCGTTTCTTTGGAATCCGTCGTTCCGTGATCAGGTTAAAGGTTCTATGGACTCGAATTGCATCTGATTGGTTAAAACTATTGTCTACTGGTAGTGGAAGTCGTATTCTTATCAGTGGAATAGTTTTTAGAGAGTTGTGCTGCGGTGGGAAAATTTGTGATACTGGTTTATTATAGGTTATAGTATAATAAGGTATGAAAGTAAGTGATGTTTGTATGGAAGGATAAGTGTAGCGAGTGTTTATAAATTTATTGTGTAAACGATTTTAGGCCTAAGTGTGCGCTATGGGAATGAATATAGAGTAATAATATATATATAATAATATGATCTAGGGTTTTTGTATACGGTATGGGTGACGAGTTTGGGAGTGAGAAGCAACGAGCAGTTGCGAAACGAACATTGAGAGAGTGAGAGCGAAAATAGGAGAAACAACAAGAGAATGCGAGGAACAGAGAGATAAAAGCATAAAACTAAATTGAGGGATTGAAAACAATAGATTTATATTTAATTATATAATTCTATCACTGTCTAATTTATATCCACCCTCACAAAATTTGTTTAAAACATTAGGAGACTTGGATTACAAAAAATATCGCTTAGAAACACTTTTACTGTTTACTAGTTTCGTTAAGAGTAACTGAGTTATAGACGTGTTTGAAGTCCTTAAGAAATAGTACATAAGTAATTTTCCTCGGTCAAAGTTGTCTCTTAAGTGTTATGGGCCATGGGATCGAACAATTAGAATATCAAATTGAACTACTCATACACACAAATGCACTTACGCCTACACATATGTAACCGCCAACAATATATAAACATACATTTGCTTTACTTAGTACATAATTTAGACTGGAACTATATTTCCCAAAAGTGTTGAAAAGTAACGGTTGTAGAGTACATGAATGTATCTGTGATTTACAGCACACCAGTGTATCTTTTATTATCATCTCGCTTTAAATGACGCTCCTCGTCCAATACAAGGTAGGATAAAATAAACGAAGAAGCTAGGAGAAATCAAACTTCACGTAAAACAGGATGGTTAACATTAAAAAATTAAGAAGCATTTGTAGCTTGATTGCACTCGTTTGCTAACATATTTACGAGGTGTTGAAATTTTAATTACGTATCACGCGCCAGTTTCCGAGTTTCATTAACTCCCATTTCTATGTGTCTAGTAAGAAGCATAGGATTGATAAGAGAATCCCTTGAAAATTAAGGACACTGCACTGATTCTTTATCCTCTAAAACATGCACTGTGATAGCTGAAACTTACAGTTGAAAGAGCTCTATAATTTCGCCTCTCTCTAACTACAATTCCTTTTGCATGTGATTCGGCTAATATTGTTTAAAAAAATGCGGAAATTAAAAAAAAATAGTTACAGACATATTAGATGTAGCTTAAGGAATATTGAAAAATTTTACACTAATTGAAAATAATACAGTATTACTAAACATTCTTGATATTTCTCAATATGTTACATGAAATATGTTATATAAAGAACACGAAATACGAGAAGTGCATACAAAGGAAATGAGAAATATATTTATATCAAAATTTCTAAATATCTATAAATCAATTAAAAAATAGTAAAATATTCTCCTATTAAACTAAGAATAATCTAAAACTGTATCACTGTATGTCACAAAACCTAACAGAATTAAAGGACACGATCGAAATTAATTAGCTTTCATCTAAAACGGTGTAGACAATCTGATGGAAGATAAAACTTTACGAAGTAAAGACTCAATAGAACGAACTTCCATGAATTAAATGGATGTTTAATAAACGACTAGAAATTATGATAGACCAGAATTGCAGTAGTCACAGTTAGTAAGAAACACAGTTCGATAATTACACCGCTTCTCCTTTTAGAAAGTTATTTACAGAAGAAAAAGGATGTGGTAGCATTCGCTAGCTTTGATGCTGCCCTGCAAGTCTCTTAGTTTGAGCAAAATCCGGGTTCAGTCCACCAACTGAGAAAGTTACGGTCAGCCTCACACATTAATCAGCACACGACATAATCGTTCTTCATGGCGAAGTTGTAGCAGCGCGGCAGAGTTTATTGGTTTATTATCGTCCGTCACTACATGTCGGCAATTACAGTTTGGACAGTTTGGCGAATTGTAGTAATCCCGACTGGCGAAAAAAGGAAAAATTGTTACAGCTAAAAATAGTTTAAATATGGAATGGGTAGTTACTAATATTTACTGCAGTCTAAAAATATTTTCGCCTTCATTAATTTTTTATTTGCAGTTTGCAATTAATATTCATAGCATACCGAGGGACAGTGGGTGTATTTTCTTATTTGTTTCTCTGTGATACTCTAATCCTTCACTTTACCATTTATTTTAGCGGTCTCATACATTATCACTATATTCATAACAGTACAACCATCAATTTCATACACTAAAACTGTAGCTTGGTGTAAAATTAATCTTTATTACGGATGCAGTCTGTTTTTAGTGTATATTATAGCTTATGCAATGAATATAACTCCTAGTTATAAAAGAAATGGTTAAAGTAACTTGAATTGTATAATGTGTTTCATTGAGTTTCCTATATACCGTTTTCAACTTAGAAAACTGAATTCCACTTATTAAATTTTTTACAGAGTTTAATATCCAATATTTACCTTCGCCATTCCAATTTTCGCTTCCGTTTACCACTCACAGAAGCCTGTATACACGAACGGCAAACACTGAAATTTATTTAACCTAAATTTCACCCGGAATTTTTCCATTACCGCGAATCCATTTTATCACCATCACCGTTACTAATAGTCGTTTCGCCATCAAGTTGTTTTCACGGGTTTACACCACTTTGCTTCGCCGCTTTCGGTCAAATTCCATTAGGGCCATCAGTGAGAAAAATGCGATCCTGCGAACTGTTTTTAACTTCCACTTTACGGGACACGAGGAACCTTATGATCCGTCGAACATCTGTTAAAGCCCCGATTATTTCCTTTTAGTGCGGTACAAAGGTCGTTAGAGGAAAGAGCCGCATGAGTACGGAATCCATTTTGTTGAAAAAAAAGTGACTCGACATCGGGTTTTCACTCCAATGTTCTTTACCTGTTTTAGCTATTTTTCATAGAACGGATTCTTCTTTTCCGTATAGAAGCACCCGTAACGTTGTTTTAATGTATAGTATGTTTTGTCGTTTCGAATATCATGGAATATTCTATCTTTCGGCAACATTACTACAGTTACACGAAATTTTAATGTTTGTGGCGGTGAATGAGTATTGCATATCGAATCAGCTACTCAATCTGTAAGGTTTTTCGATTTGGATTAATACATACGTATTATTAGGCAACTGAGTATTCTAGAACGTGAATAACTTCCTAAATGGTGAAGATAATGCTGAAAAATTACATTTCTTGTGAACTACTTTGAAAATTAGTATATTACTATATTAATAACATAAAAATTATGTTATTATTGTGGTAATGTATAGATTTAAGGGTTAGTATTGTAAGTTGGTACGTTTGGTGTGTGTCTGGGCGTGAATGTGTGTGCGCGCGCGTGTGTGTGAAGAGATCGGTAGAGTAGAGCCAAGTGTTTTGTCTTTTCGGGTCCCACTCGATCAAGAGTTGAAAAAGTCAGAAGCTAAGGACAAGAACTGTGTAGTTTACGAAGCATAGGCGTAGTTTGCGAAGCATAAGCGTAGTTTGTTATTTTGTGTTCGTTTGTGTTGTTTTAGTTTTATCAAATACACGTATATTTATCATTTTATTCACTTTTCTTTCTTTTCTTTTTTTCATTTATAACCTTTCCTATATTATATTACGTTTAATTCTTGTGCGCTTTTATCAAAATCCAGAAGTCCAAATTTCTAAACAGTAACCTTCAGTTCTCTAACTAAATTGGAATACTTCTTCCATCTTGTTCAGTGAAACACGTATTATAATATGTGCATATCTCATTTCCACGATCCAAATGAAATATTCTTCTTATTGCGACATTACTGAAGCAAATCACAAACATTCCTACATACACACAGTTGGTATGAATTTTGCCGTTCAATTTGGAATTCATTTTGTTTGCTGTTACGCCGTCTACCCCTTCGGGGCGCGATATCGCGAAAAACAAATTGTCGACAGTTAGTAATGGGTTTAACGAAATTTTCCTGACAGTATTCGTTCCACCACCATTATCACGCCGTATGATACGGTTTGCTGATGGATTACCGGAAACAGTTTATTGTTCGGTGTCAGGTGAACGCAGGTATCGCTGCGATCACAAATTACGCATGGTTTTCATTTATAATGTATGTATGTGATCGAGCTACCCCTATACGTAATTGAAAATTCAATATAGCACCGCAGACTAGGAAAATGGATTACCTTGGACCGCCACGTGGCGGAATACGATTTGCGAATGTTCAGTGTTCAAATCCCAAAAATAATCCTCCAGCAAGGCCAAATGCAAAAAAGGATGGCGGTTGTTTCTACCAATTTGGGTATAGTTTATTACCCCATGGAATGAATAAACCATATTTACTGGAACTATTGTTCCATATGTAATATCGTAATTTTAAGGACCAGGGAAGTGAAAGTGTGTGTCGACTAAACGAAAGCCAGGCTCATCGGAAAAGATCGTTAAAAACGAACCATGAAAATGTGGCTGTGTGGTGGAAGAGGAGAAGGCTGGGGACGGTTTTCTCAAAGAAAAAGGGACCAGTGTTGAATGAAAAACCTAATCGTAGAGTTGTATAAAGAGTTGAAAGTTGAACACAGAGCTGCGTGGAAAAATTGGGTTAGAAGTAGTTATATTGTCGATATTTATAAATTAGGAATTACTGTATACTGTGTACTTTTGTTATCAATCACAAATAATAATAATGATAATAATAATAATAATAATAATAATAATAATAATAATAATAATAATAACAACAACAATAATAGTAATAATCATGAGACACTTTTTATACATATGGAAGATCGATTCAGATATTCGTTAAGCATTCGATAAATTGAATGTCAAATACGCTGACGATATTTCGTAAGTTAATTTTTAGTGATTTTAGTTTAAATATATATTTAACAATCCGCGAGATTTCATTATTTACCCTAGTACCGTTATAATTGCCCAATGAATATTTGTTAACGTGAAATGTAAATTTTCTTGAAGGTAACAAAAATTGATCGCAATGAGGCACTTCGATTACAGCAGAACGAAGTAATTAATTTTTATTATTGTTCTTAGAGTTTGTTATGAACTCGATCTTCCATATTTGGAATCCATAGCACACATTGGCATGATTATTTCTCAAATATTTAGTCTCTTCAAGCAGTATGTAAGGTTTTCGTGAAATCTGTGAATGAATGTAAAGTATGATAGAAATATGCACTGTTATCCCCTTTATGATAAGGTTAGTTGGTCGTTGCGAACAATATACTAATAAAGAATTTATACAGTCAAAGCTCAGTTATCCGATCCCCGTTTGAAGTTCAAAATCTGTAATAAAATGTTGGTTATTCGAATTGCTACAACAAAGAGGAGCACCAATGCAACTAAACAAATGTGTATAACCCGATCTTTCTAAAAAGTTTAAAAAGTCATCACTCAATTAAACGTATAATTATCTCATTTAACTCAAATATGTGTGCAGCTTTATCTGCACGTTCTTCATAACTTTATTTCATGATTTATGTACTACTCATCGGTCTTTCCGTTTTATCAGAGATTTCAATCATCGAAGGCTGTTCTGGTCCGCATTACTTCGGATTATCAAGGCTCGATTACATTCGTATTTGTTCTGACCAAGTGCTTATGAGTTTTACTTCTCAGTTTAGAACACATAATCTTTAATTTATTTTAACTCATATTATTGTTTAATTTAAGTATCAACCCAATAGTTTAGCACAATACGATTATAATTACTATAATTTAAAAATTACATTTGCCCAGAAACATTTACCCTCCTTTTCATAAACATTATATAATTTGTTTTCAATCTTATCATAGACTTTATTGATAAATTCAATTTCCAGAAATTGTCTTAATCAGCTTTACCATTCGACATGCTTTCACCTCTCACTGGTAATCGTCCCTATCAATCTAACTACAGGCAGGATGGCCAACATCACCGCGCGATTGCATCACAAATATATAATAAATTAAATTTTGGGTTCCAAAAATAGCGAGTGATTTAAATTATCTGAATATAAACTGCCACATTAGGTGACATTAAAGTATACAAAAGATGAAGTGGCACGGCGGGGAATTACGGTGATTATACGTGTCGGTCAAAAAAAGAGGATTAATGTCACGATCCTCTATTTTCAGATACTATTGGTCTTGTCCATCTTCATCCCGGCCACCTCTTGGCTAATGTTTTTGTAATCAGGTTAACTGTATCGCGTTTAGACGGTTTATTCCATTACGTTTCCAGGAGAAACGCCTCGTTCTAGCGCATAATTCCGTTTCCAGATACGTGTAAGCGTTTAAAATTTCCGCTCCCACTTTCTTTTTGAATGCGAGATCGACTTTACAGAAGAATAATTACTGAACATCGAGATAATGAGCTCACTGATCATCAAGAGACATGAAATTGTATCATTCGATTGAAGTTTTAGCGCAATTGTTGTCTGGGATACGATTATTGTGTTCCTCACGACGTCGTTTATGCGAGTGTTGGTGCAACTGATAGACTCGATTGCGCCTTGTGGCCGGCAAAATTAATCTTAGACGACTGATTTAATTCGGTGGTGTAACGTGCTTCGTTTACTTGTACCGATGGTGTACGTTTGCGATTATTTAGCTGCGCCGAACGATGTGCTACAAGACGTCCGTTTGTTGACGTGTAGATGCTACGAGCGATATAGATTACGACTAGTATAATTGCGTTAAGACGATTATGTTGCGTTACTATTTGTGTTATTATGTGTTATTATTCCCGCGACGCCGAAGTGACTCGGTTTTATATGGAGGAGTTCGACTGATCACTCCTCCATACCCCAAGACGATACGCTAATTGGTTAGAGTCAAAAATCAAGACTCCAATCAGCGTATGCCCTGAGTGCCCACCAACCATCGTTTTTGTGCCCTTAGCACGCGTTTCGAGAACGAGGGTGGGGTGAGTCACTCGGAGCGGGAAGATTTCCCGAATTTAGGCGACGAAGGGAAAATTCCGCTGGGCCCATGTACCTCTCGAGCGCTGGTATCGGCTGCGCGCCAGACCTATTGAAAGTCCCTTATTTAAGACACGGGCTTGGCTATTGAGGAGACACCGTTGACTCGAAATTAAGACTGTTGTCCCTCTGTGGACGTTAAGAGGGTTTGAAATTAAGCAGAAATAGGCGACGGTTTCTTCGCCCTTAAAAATAGTATTACCGGCACGCTCATGTCGTAAATATGCCAAGGAAAACTTCCCGCTGTTGTTTCGTAGGACGGAATACTGAGTGTTTCCCGTGTTTCGCGTTGACGCAATTAATTCTTTTAGACGCGATGGAGTTACTTTATTGCGATAAACAGGTGTGCCAAAAAATTTGGAATCGCTATGCAAGTATCTGGAAATACCCGATTCTTGTCTATCAGTTTTAACAGTAATCTATTTGGTGAGTCAGTAGTCATATTAATTAGAACATGTAATGCTAGAGGTTAATTAATTAATCTATACAGATTGTTCCGTCCTAACGGAACAGCAGCGGGAAGCTTTCCATCGGCATTTATGACACGAACGTGCTGGTAATGCTATTTTTGAGGATTAAGCAGTTTTAGCCTTTTTGCCTTTTTTTCGAACCCTCTTAACGTCCGTAGAGGGACAATAGTTTAATTTCGAGTCACCGTAATTCCTCAATAGCCAAGAGCGTGTCATAAATGAGGGACTTCCGAAGCGTGCCCAGCCGGTACCCACATGCGACAGGTACACGGGCCCGGAAGAAGTTTCCCCTTCGTTGCCGAAATCCGGGAAACCTTCCCGCTCCGAGTGACTCACCCCACCCTCGTTCTCGAAACGCGTGCTAAGGGCACAAGAACGGGGGTTTGGGGCATTCAGGACATACGCTGATTGGAGTCTTGATTTTTAGACTTCAACCAATTAGCGTATCGTCTTGGGGTATGGAGGAGTGACCAGTCGAACTCCTCCATATAAAACTGAGTCACTTCGGCACCGCGACACGATACAGTATACGAATACATACGAGATCAGTCATACGAGATCTACAACAGTCAGAAGATACAGTATACGAATACGTACGAGATCAGTCATACGAGATCTACAACAGTCAGAAGACACAGTATACGAATACATACGAGATCAGTCATACGAGATCTACAACAGTCAGAAGACACAGTATACGAATACATACGAGATCAGTCATACGAGATCTACAACAGTCAGGAACAGATATACAGACATTCATACATTCAACACACAACAAACCGCGCTTTGATCACATACAACAGTCAATCAGATTCGAGATGCAGACGTCTACGTTTAGTACAGCCGACATTTATACGTTACAACAAACCAGTCATAAAGTTCATGCGTGTGCATAATTACGTAGTCTCGTGAATGTTGCCGGCTTCGTAACATTTAGAAGACATAAACCGCGTATACACAGTGGCTGTACGATAAAAGCGCCGCCGCAACGATAATGGCACGGGCATTACGCGGACCGCGACTATGTTATCGTTGGTCCGACATTAAGCCACTGACAATCAAGAAAATGCTGTGTTGACCCCGGAACTCGTTGGCGGCTGCGAATCGCTGGAAGGGATGTTCAAAAGTGCGCGTGCCTAAGTTGATGTGTTACTGTCGAGATTCCGCTCGAGTTTCGAGTAGCGGCGAGCTTTCATTTCACGGTTATTTACGAAAGTTTATAAATTGTGAGTGGAGCGTGGTATAAAACCTGATAGAATGAATACATTATGAACAGCATTATCACTGTTTGTTGGGAAGAAAATATTCCTAGAAAACAACTCTAGAGAATGTTGTATGTTCAGTGGCTTACAAAAATATTCGGACACAAGTAGAGATTTGACTTTTATGTTCTGTATCTTAATTAAACAAACAAAATATTTAAAGAATCCATTATACTATGATAAAGCAGAGCTTTTAGATAACAAAAATGCAATTTTTATTTTACACGTATCATTATTTTAATATTAGAAAGAAAACGAAGAAATCGCTGATTTTCAGGTCGCAGAAATATTCGGACACTTAACAAACTTAAGATAAACTAAGTAAAATAGCGAATTTTTATAAAATTTAAGCACTCAGTTTGATATTTCCATCTTATTAAATCATGTTTTATGTTTTTTAACATGCTAAAGATTATTTTTTGGATGTTACAACACTTTTTATAAAAATGATCACTTTTCATCAAAACGATCACACAAGATACTTGCAAAGAATTCCATATTTTATTTTAATAATTAAATTTGCAATGTGTACGAATATTTTGACAGATCAATATTACATTGTTCTTCGATTTCCTGTAGAATAGTCAGATAAGTAATTAGCATACTCCTTATTCCTGGTATACAATAAATTAACAAATTTTTTATTTATATTGAAGATATATTTTAATTTAAATATTTATGCAATACGTCTTCACAATATTCTATGTCGATATATTAAAAATGAAAGATCTGCTGATTAATTATCCGTGTATTATGAGATAAATTGGAGAAAAATATATTTTTGATCTGTGAAAATATTTGAATATATTGCAAATTTACGTTACAGTGTTTAATTTTCTAATCAAAAACATATTCGAAAGTAGTATTTAGTAGTTGAATTATCAGTGTCTTACTGCAAGATTAAACGAAAAAGTTCAGACTTGTATTTTAATGTCTTAATATCACAGGTATAAGTTTACCAGACGTTTAGCAAATTGCTGTGCTAAATTTTGTGTAATAATTATGTATTTATTACAAAGGAGCCGCGAACATTTACGTTACAATTTCTCTACGATTCTTCATTAATTCCTTGAATCCAGGACGTCGAGAATCGTTTCGAGATTAAAGTATCCGCTCTCGTACTCGGTGGTTCCTTTCTATGGTTGTAAACTGATGGCATATTTTTTTAATCAAATGCCAGTTTCAGCACTTGGGAAATACGTGGCGGCATTTCAAATTAACCCTGCCTCTCGTAAAGCTGTCGATCTTATAACGACCTTCAACTTCAGAAAAGCCTGGAGCTAATGATAAATAGAAGGAAAAAGAAAAAAGGAAACAGGAGATAGAGGACAAAATGAGAAACGAGGAAAGAGTTGAGGAGAAAACAGGTCACGCGCAATTTTATGTACTTAATTAATGCTTTCATTTACTAATATTATAGAACTTTCGCATTTCGTGTGTCTCCGCGTTTCGAATTTTTCTGTAGGAAAAGTGAACAAGCAGAGACAGGAAATGCAAAAAAGAGGACCGATTCAGAGTTTACTATTTTTTCTTTCAAGGTACCATCCTGGGGTTATTTATTTCTGTCTATTCACGTAGTACGCCGGTTTGTACTCTGTTCAAAAAGACGAGACAGAAGAAATAAAAGAAGAAAGTTTTCGTGATCTGTGTTGTACCAGCAGTTAAGTGGTCGTTACTCCGTGGCGAACTTGTAGTGGTTGTTTATCGATTGCCCTCGCAAGCAAACCGAGGCGGAATTTTAACCCTCGTGGTATCTACTATCCGACAATGCACAGTGGTCCGGAGAGCGGTAATTTTTAGACAAAAGTAAATTTTTGGATTTTCATAGTTCAAGTGATTCATTTTTCCTATAAACTGATCACCCTTCGAAACATTGATGTCCAAAATATTAGATATTTCAGACAATCGTCTGATGGAATAAGCCATTATGAAGACAAATTCATTAAGGTGAACGTAAGACTAATTGTTTTAATTATTTGTTATAAAGCTTTGTAGTATTATTTTAATGTATGCGAGGCTATAATGAAAATTAATTTCTATATTGCATATAGCAAATTTCCAGAGGAAATTAAGAATCGATAATTATGACCGTTGTGGGAAATCTATAATCTTTATTTTAATCTTATGTTAACTGTGCATATTTACTTTATAAATATGCTTTTCTAAATAAAGTTTAATATTGTATATTAAAACTAATTTTAATAACACTTAAACAGATATGTACATATTTATATAACAATTTCATTAGAGGTCATGAAGCTTCATGAGAATGATGCGTACAAAATTTATGCAGGGCTTCTACTAAAATGTGAGGTATATTAATGTTTATTTATTTCTGTAGCTATATTAATATTTAAATAATATGTATTATAATCAAGTAAAATATTAGTATTCCGTGATACAAGACGAATAAAAAATGTAGACAAGTTTTCGATATTTAATTTTCCTTCTGTTTTTATAAATATCGATGCTATGTATATTTAACGCCATTTTTATACGAAACGAACAAAGTAGATCCATTTTTAACTACATATTGTTTATATTTACAATTTCCGATCAATTTAATAAAATTTTTTGTACTTATTTTACAATTAAGATTGTCTAGGAAACGAGTGTAGTAGACAAACGAAGTCACAAAAATTGAATCACGTTAAATGTTGATTAGCTACAAACATCTGAGCCTTACATAGTTTAATTTCTTATAGTTAGTGCTCTCTAATGTTTTCAAATGTTAGCTTCGATATTTTGGTGAAGCGTTTCAGTATTTCATTATCACTGGATTCACTAGGGATTTAATAACGCACTAATGACAGTATTTCAAACATTCATTCTAACGCATTCACGAATCTCAGGAACCTTCAACTGTCATACGAGATGTTCATTTAAAAATTTAAAATCAGAATATCTCGAAAACAACACGTTTTTAGAAAAAGTTTTAAATATAACAGCTACTTAGTATCAAGAGATATATATTAGAGTACAAATCTTTATTTAGATTTTATTTTTTTAATTGTGATTACGAATATGAGTGTGCACAAATGTTCATATTGCGAATGTACTGTACTATTACTGTAATAGCATCAATAATATTATCGTGCTTATGCAATTAATATCTGAATTTTAACATCGTTACAATCGTGCTAACAGAAATCAATGGTATATATTTATTTTCAATAGAAATTGCAAACTTTATAATAGAATTCGATCGTGTACTTCTTTCTTAAGTTTTGAGAGATATTGGATAATGAATAGAAGTTATAAGTAATTGCTTGAGGAGGACGAAAAGGTTTTTCTTTTCTTTTATTTTGAAGAAATTTATTTCATTACGTTGCACATATTATGTAATAAGGATCTTCCATGAAAGATAGGGATTCCCAGCACTTTAACTATGAAAATTTCGGCTTTTGAAATATTCACCATAAAAAATATTCGCTACACAAAATTTATTAAGATATATAGTTCAATTAGTGTTTTTAAATCATTGACAATCAAATTCGCAAATACGTAATGTTAAATCTCCAGGAAAGTGCGAAGCTTTAGAAGCTGTAGAAACATGCAAATAGACTTTATAATAACAAAGGATGGAACAAAATCTATTTAAGTATCATTTCTTCAATCGTACTTGGAAAAGTATAAATTTAAGTATAAACATTTTTACTCCACATGCCAAACGCTTAAAGAGGACAATATCAGCTAGAAAATATCGGTACTGCAAGCCAACAATCTCTTTCAAGATTTTAATAGGCATCCCCATTAGCTGATTTTTACCACACAGCCTTTACCTCTTTTCAGCCTTAAATCGCTTAAACGATGCAAGAGGCACACGAATATGTCGGTTGGACTCGTAAAAGGAGTCTTAAACGCGTCGTCAAATTGATTGCCATAATACCTGAGAGTATGTAGAAGGCTGAGAACAAATTCGATATGTTCTCAAAAGTGGTCGCAGCGACTATAAGCATAACAGGTATGTTCCTGGCAATCAAGCTCACTGGGGAATTCTATAAGCTGCAATTTCAAAGAACGGTGGGAAGCCGATGCAACGCGACGCAGTTTTTTTCCTGTTTCTGAACCGGATTACAGCGAAAGAGATTCGAAAGCTTGACATGTTCCTGGGATAAGCTAAACGATTGGAATATTCGTGTGTTGATCGACAAGAACAGTTGTTTATGATTGATATAGATGCGAGATCAGTGTATCGCACTCGAAACCTTCCCGTTTTTAATAATTCGCTTGTTTGCCCTTAATGAATTGGTTGATATTGAGAATCGTTCCGAGTATCAAACTGGTTGAACGACAGAATTAGTTGGTTAGTGGTTAATGCTTATGCTGTATTTTCAGAAATTACACGGTACTTATACAAAAGGTTGTAGCTAGGCTCTAGGCAATCCCAACAGTTAAAAATATTATAGGAAGGAGGGCTGGTTAGCGTTTCCCTTCTACCAAGTACGCACGGATGATGCAGGTATACCCTTAGTTAGGATGGTTGAATTGCAAATATATAATATTTTTATTTTTATTTATTTATTTATTTAACCCTTTATAAAAACGTAATACTGTAAAAAATACAATAATTAGAAAATAAAAGTAAAATAAAACTAAAAGTAAAGGTGTGAGTGAAAAAACGAAATTAACACTGTTTATTCAAATATACAGGGAACATCAATCGACAAAACACAAAGAAGATTGCTTCAATTTTTTGGTAACATTCTCTCATTTTTTAACCATAACATATACGCATCACATAGATCATACATCACCACATTTTTTCCACTACATGAAACTTAAGGTCTATATACATTGTCTTTCACATGCACTCGCCACACTCATACAACGTCATACAACCATTCCTCATTCTCATACCACATATTCCATGAACAAACAAATCACCACAAGAGGGAGCACAATTATACAATACGTTGTTTATATCTGACTATTTGTAACCTCTAGCAATCTAGTTGCTTCAGCCTTAAAGCTATCTAAGGATAAGTCGAAAAAGTTTAAGTCAGCAAGATAGCTGTCTATATTACAAATTCTGTTAAACGGATCCGTAGAATCCAATTGTGGAGCATATCGGGTTGGTTTAAAAAGTGGATAGTATCTTGAATCTCTGACAGGAACGTTAAAATTCACAAAGGCTGTAACCTGAGGATTACCAGAACCGTTAATGGTTTTATGTAGGAAGCAGAGACCATGAATTTTCCTTCTATTGTTTGCAAAAGAATTCCATTAAATCTAAGAACCTAATTTAGAACGTAACATGTACGTACTTAGTTATATGACAGCATTTGATGGACAAATTCAAGAACAAGCAACTCACTTCGTTTTACGTAGAACAGACTTGCACGTTTTTACCTAGTATACTGTATATTATCGACACATATCTGAAAGAAATGTTTTCATATTTTAAATATCTAACCATATTTTGGGCGATTTTATGGTTTAGATTTTATAGTTCGTTTTCATGCTGCCTCTACGCAAATATGCAATAATTTAATTTCGATGGATTTTACGAGGGCTGTTAGTTCCGTGTTTTCAATGGAAATTGCGGCAGCTTTAAACCACTAGGGGTTTTTGATAAAACTCGTTTCTGAGAGATCGATTTAAATACTTCATTTCGATTATAATGTTATACCGGTGAGAATCATTTTTATTGATGAACAGGTTATTATGCAATTTTGCGAGAAACATTGAATTCCCTTATGCAATTGCATAAAGTTTAGGTTGATAGGAAAGTAATGTAAATCTACTCTATTTTATCTTACTTTGAATATCTGATTTGCGTCATTTAAGCGCGCTAAGAACATAACTTGCTAAAAATCTTTTTAATTCATAATTTTCTTCTCTTCGAAACGATTGATAATAGAACCTCTTTGAAAATTAATTTATCAAAACATTGATACTTCCTATTATTCTGTCTAAAAAAATTTGTAGTTATTTTTTAACAAAGAAATACCCCTTAGATTTTGATATAATGATTTATATCTTTCGTGGTAGATTTCATATTAAATATTTACTCTAATCTTCAATTCCATTCCTTTACCGTTTTCCTCAAAATTTCATGTATGTCTATATAGTTTCTACAGATTCGCCGTCGTTTTCCTATACCCCTTCAAGCTGTTTTTATCTTTCTTTACACTTTCTGCTTTTAATATTTCTGAGGTTTGTTTCGGTATTGTTAGAATTCGCTGTATAGGTCTGATAAATTTTCTTTTTCATTTCTTGCTACCTTTTTCTTGTACCCCAGATCTTTTGCCGCGCTTGGTTTCCCCTCGTTTTTCTGTAATGTTACCGTTTTCTTTTCTTTTTACTTTTTTCGAGCACTGAGACTTGCGGTCGAGAAAACATTTCTTGTTTATCTGGTAGCAATTTAGTTACATCTATGTTATGTAGAGTAACACGCAGGTATGTTGGAATCGATGCGCATTGGAGCTCGCTTGCTACTACTACTGATTGTTCGTGCGTTACGCGCCACTTATAACTACGGAGTGATACTAACCATTCGACGTCGTTCGTCTCTATGTTGTTACCAACCATCAAGGTAAAGCGTTTGCATCAAGCACGAATAAAACTATTCGCTTCTATTTAATAAGACATAATGTTTCATGACATTTGATAAAATACAAAAAATTTCAATTTCCTATAAATATCTGAATAGTCTTTATACATAATGTGGGACAAACAGAATAATATATACTAATTTCTTGATACAATTCTTAAGAATATCCTTTTACTTCTGCTGCGTGTAGATTATTTCTCTCACATATTAACTACTTCTTTTCCCTTCACCGGAATGTGGGCAGTACCAACTAGAAACCATCCTTAAAGTGTTGAAACGGCTTTGCAGGGGTTCATTCCATAATTGTCTATTCTATATCTGTCTCTCTCTCACACACACACACATGCTTATTCCCATCATCAACAAAGTATTTATATGACTAATTAACCATCGAATCTCTTTGCTTTTCAGTAAACATTAATAAGAGATAATACGCGGGTCAGCATCGACAACCAATGTAGCAAAAGTAACCAGCAACACTTATAATCGAATCCCTTTTACTATTTTATTCCTTTCTACATTCTACGCGACCAAACAGTGTTACCCTATTCCCACCAGAAACAAACTCATTTATCAGGCACACGTTTCCCATTCGAAACGGTGCATCGGGATAACGATAAAAAAGAGGGAAAAGAAGGGATAGAATCACGGTTACCTTAAGCTCGACCAGCATTCTAAAATAAAGTACCATGTGGAGGGTGCTATGTAATCGCGATACGTCAGCGTGAAACGATTCGAATCTCGAAAAAAACTGCAAAATGCAATAAGCCGTGGTACAAGTCTAAAGCGTTGTCATCTGTCGAAGTTTAGTTGTTGTTTAACACTGTTTACATAGCATAAACGCAGCTTTTCATTGTTTGCATTCACGTACACTTTCCCAGGTAGTTATTTCTGAATTTTGTTTGATTGTTATATTATTTCTCACTATTCAACTGTAATTGCTTGATCTATGGACCAACTACGACTGTACTGGACCGTTCAAATCAATTAAGAAGTCGGTTTTTCATTGAACTCTGATCTCTTTTTCCGACAATCGAGAAAATCATTTCTAGATTTCTCCTCTTTCACAACAGAGCCACATTTTTTGATAACGCGCTTACCAAAACATCGTCGACCCATCGATGAATTGTTCGTCTCTAACGGCTTTCGTCTACTCATCCTCATTTTTATTTTTCCAGTCGCGGTTCTTAAAACTACGCTCCCCCAAGCATTCTGAAACTACGATACTACAATCATGATAAATCCGAAGGGAGAGTAAGAATGAGGGTAAAGCAGTCATTAGGAAACCAAAGCCAAGTGGTAACGGTTGACGAGAGGATGCGGAGAACGACGTGGCCAGCAGTTGAGGGTGGAACGGGGCTGCATGTAGTTAGGAGCGGAAACATAAACCGGAAAGGCGAAAGTCGAGGTACAGAAAGGTGAAGGAAGGGCGGCAGATTCGCAATTTTAATTCTTTGTTCCTCTGTCTAATTATTGCAAGTGTTTGGAAATATATGGAACTGTTCTTTAAATACTTTTCATAAAATATTACTATTCATGATTTGAAAGTTAAAAAATTAGATAAGTGCAACAACATAAATGTGGTTACCCTAACATACTGATACAAGACATGTGAGTATGATAACCTACAAAATAGTAATGTAAATCAGTGTAAATCTGTACAAGAAATATTATTTCCATTATCCTTTTTTTTTAATTTCCAAAAGATAAAAGGAAGGAATATCGAAAATTGAATGTACGGCCTCTTCGCAATTTCGCATATTCGCATCGTGGAATTAATAGCAACATCATCCAGCGTACGTGGAAAGTTTTTAATCCGAGAACGTGATAAAACTCGTGGATAGGGAAACGGTCCGCTTGAATCAGTTTTGTATTTACCATACTGTTGCGTTGGCATGGTATTTATTATTTTTCCATATGCGACCTGAATAATACAGCATCGACGCCATAACGTGTCCATGAGCTCTGTTATTTATAGATAGCAGCATTTTCCCCCAGTTCCAACGCGGTATGGAGCGTTTTTCGAGGACGAATCGTCGGGATTCATTTTTAATCGACACACGAAACTAGTGAATTTTACCTGGACGTGAGAATTACAGGAATGTTAGACGACTTCAAAAGCTATCCGTCTAGTTCAAATTTCATGCACGATACCTAATTCTGTGTTGATTAAATGCAATGCAGGAAGTTCTTATGGCTGTATAACAGCTTTGAATCACTTTCGTGCCTTTACTATATGTGTTTATTGAAGATTGAAACTTGAATTCGGTCTGATCATAATATTCAGTTAGAAAAAAGGAAGTGGTAATTTATATTCAAGAATTAGGTAATAGGTTGGATAGTGATTAAATTCTGCATTCAGTACTTTTGCTTTAACCCCTTAACCTACGTTTTAGATTCGAAGATGTTGGGCCGAAATCGTATGCAAGCTCGCGCAGCGTTCGGGACATTGCTGTAATTGCGTATCAAATATTGTACGTAATATTCACTTCTGGCCCGATCACCGTACGCGGACTATGCCCGTAATATTTACGTTTGGCCCGACCATCGCACGCGGACTATGCCCGTAATATTTACGTTTGGCCCGATCATCGTACGCGGGCTATGCCCGTCATTGTAGGTTAAGGGGTTAATTGGAAATGTAAAGTCTGTAATTACTCTGAACAGATTCGCTAATACTAATAAAAGTAGTAGAACAGTCGAACTGCATCGTATATTATAGTAAATTCTACATTAGTGCAGTAGTATAGTACAGTAATAAACTAGTAAGGAAAGATTTAAAACTTGCTACCGCTGGCGAAAAGTTTCCAATTAAACGTAACAATACAAAATTACTCAGACAAACTATAGTTTTGAGATTTAAAATGATATTATATGAATGTAAAACGCATCGGAAAATTATGTTTGTCTAATATGAAGTAGAATACAGATTTTCGTTTATTATTCACAACAATACAGCAAAAATTTAGTGTAAGTTGAGAAAGGTGTTTGTTGGGCAGAAATCTTGTAAATTAGTGTTTGCTCATGACTGAAATAATCGCTAAAGAGTGTATCGATTTTAGCAGCTGAACATGTTGACAATAGCAGACTGGGGAATCCACGAATCAAGAATCAAATTCGTGAATTTTCTTCGAGTTCAAATACTTATTTCTAATCAACGCTTTATTTCTTTGCTGTTTTCTTAGTCATAATAAACAAAAATTTAATGTATACAAATAAAAACATTTTATGTATGTACTAAATTATCTTATATCTGAAAAGGTACGTCTAGTATTTTTAAATATCTTCGTATTTCTACGAGCAATTGACAATTTTCTGCCAGGAATACTATTTCCAACAACTAAGCTGTAGAATGAAGTTGTTTTTCCCTAGAACGTACAATAGTTATGTTTGTGAGACTGTTTGGAGACCAAAATGGCTTTTTATAAAATCGGTGGAATAAAGAAGCAAAGAGACAGAAGCATAGGAACCCATAAATGATGTCAAAATCGAGTAGCCCGCACGTAGCCGATTAATCAAAGCTACTGGGTGAAAAACTGGTGACCATTAAACTCGTACCACGCTGATGGGAAGTAGTATATGACCGTCACGTTCAAACGGACTAGGTACTTTTAAACGTTGTGCCGTACCCAAAACGAATCGACTGTCCAAGAGAATTTTTCGTTTTATACGACATAAGATGTAATTTCCTTCTTACAATCTTATTGTATAAATCAACAAATTTTAAATTCTCATTACCTGTAAGAAGAACAGTAAACGTATGAATAACAAATTATAAATGAATGAAAGATATGACGACAACAAATACATATATTACTATTCTGGGTTTATAGTATCTAAATTCACCCGTTTAATGGGTTAAATTAACCCTTTAATTTTCAACCCTCCGCTAATCAATTTTCGTAGTAGAGCTTTAATTTTTAGCAACGCGCTAGTGATAGAGGATTCCTAGTATCTATTTAACCATTTCTCGTGACTGCAACGTCAAAAACAAACCTCGATAATGTAAATTACGTCTTTTAATACAATATTGAAGTTTATTTGATTTGATAGATCACTGTACGTTGTATTATCATCACGAAAGGAAGTAATCTCTTTCTCGTTATGAGTTTAACTCGTTATATCGTGTATAAATAATTATGTCGTATTCACATGAATATTTCTTATACATACGTCATATCCGAAGTCAATTTATAGTGGGAATCACGCACGTATGTGGTTTGTCAAATTTCTTATGACTCGATGTTTGTCATATATTTAATGGTGACTTGTGAGAGCATTTTGTATCATACCTTGATTTATTGTTAGTCCATTACATTAATCATCACTTGCGCGTATGTATACGTACCTCGTTACATAACAAACTCAATCTTAGTTGTAATATTATAAAAGAATACTTGTATTATTGTAACGATAATGAAAAATACAGTTGCTACCGATGGAGAATAAAATTTCTAATAATAAACCGTAACCCTCGATTGGTTAAGCAACGATTAGTAGATTTCATGTTTACACGTTACCGTTCCCCACCAGTTTTCGCTTAGGCGCGGATGTCGACGAACTAACCTTCGATTCCAATTCGATATCACGCCGCCAAATGATCCGGCGATTAGGTGATACGTGTTTCGTCAACTATCAGCTCACTACCGGTAAGTTTATTACAGAGATCAGGACACGCATCTACGGAATGTAACGGTCATTAATCTGTTATTCACAGCTGAATGCGCAGTTTTTACCGTGCTCAACATACGGCTTTGGAAATTCTGTTGAGCCTGTCGATTTATTCCGAAAATGTTAGTAATACAGTATGTCGTATTATTTTGATCAAATACATTTTAGAACGATATCGCTGTCGATCTCTCTATTTCTTCCTCTCCCTCTCACCCAACTCGCCCCCTTCCCTCCCCCAACGCATTCCCGTTCCCCAATTCTGAGTCTGATAGAAATATTTAATAAAACTTTCTGGGTATGCAGAGTGTAATAATATAAGTATGAATTAGTCTCTTCTCTTCATCTGAATGACATTTTAAAGGGCTGAACCCACCGTTGAAGTTTCTGAGCTTTCTCTCATTTTTAAAAAATAACTTGGTAATGATACTTGATGAAACAAAACCCTTCGAATAGAAAGTGTTTAATTTTTAATACTATATCGCTCTACCATAAAAAAGAACCCAGAAAAGCTTGTATTCAAAGTATGAACTATCACTGAAACTTTGAAGTTTCTTTATCAGCCCCCTGAAAAGACATTTTGCCGCCAAAAAATTGCTCCACACAGGATACACTATGCTCTGTACATACATAAAGTTTTATTGAAATCAGAATTCCAGAAGAAGATGAATTGTTTTATAATACGGTGTACGAATACTTTTTGGAGTCACTTTATATCACTGCTCAAGGTTATTGAAATGTGACTGAATAAGAGATCTGCTGAGAGAAGAGTCCATACAGTCTATTATAAAGAAAACTGTCGCGTTATCCAACTGCATTAGCCTTCACCAGACTGAAACTTCAGTTCTGTTAGCCGTTTTATGCATCCATGATCGATTACAGGTAGAGGAACTTCAGCCGCTCTTAAAGCAAAAGCTTCTCTATCGCGAAACTCGCTTAACCAACCCTCTCTCTATCGCTACTCGAAGACTTAAACGTATTTGACTTTATCCGGGAACGATATTAAACTTCAAAGATACGTTCTACGAGCCGCTTAATCGTACGCTGGTTTCAGCGGCCTTGGTATCTATTCTTGTAAAATTGTTTGCGTAATTAAATACGGCAACTGTTAGTTCGGCTAAGGGAACAGTCAGACTGATGGATCGATTAGGAAGCAAGTAAAAATGCAGTGTATTGTTTGTAACTTCGTGAATAAGAATTTGTCGACATTTTTTTATAAGTAAGTTACTGTGTTATTAAAAGCGAGAAGGATTACAGAATGACTATCATAAATCTGATAGAATCGTCTGAATAAAAAGTTCCATTATTTGCGAGATTTTTCAGTATCTGGCCGTGGGTAAAAATAAATTTCCACAATTGCTTAAGAGCTGCATTTCTATAAAGTTTCGAAAGTTTCGTTCAATTTTTCCCAAACAAACGAGAGAACTTCGTGGTCAAGTTTTAGACAGAATCAGCAGTCAGTTGTTGTCAATGCCTTAGCCAGGAATAACGATGTGCCTTCTGATTCTTCAAGGCAGCTTCAAATACGAATTTCTCAAACTTTTCATCCTACAATGTCAATTGCTGTTGGTGTATTGAGACTAAATCGCTGTGCTGACTGCAGCCTTTATTACTTTCTTCTTATTTTATAATTCTTGTTCGCTTTGAGCTTAACACTTTATTGCTTGTAATAACTTTGTCACACTCGTAGTACTTCGATTGTAAAACATAATATAGGTATCCCACAATATACTTCCGTATAACGCGAGTCCCTGCAACGCGAATTCCTATAACGCGCTAAATGTATTTCAACTATTGCTTTCATATAACGCGATATAACTCCTAGTATAACACGCTAAATAATCTATCCCCGCATTTAATAATTAAATTTGTTCTAGTTGAGTTTTTTCATCGTTACCAACTTCTTCTGTTTCATATTTATTTTGTTTTGACGCCACAGGAGATAAGAGTTGACACGGTAATAACCATACCAAACGCATTACTTTAGATTACTCAGGTTATGTTAGAAAAATTCTCACGCAGCACGATTCCCCCTTATAACGCGAATCCTACACAGTCTACTGTATATTTTTATAGGGAAATACTACTTTAACAGCTTTATTAGGGCGAGAGATGGGACTCAGGTGTGAATAAAATAAAAGTGAAGTGATTGGAATATTAATAAATGTATATTTAAAACAATTTAACAGTAAAAACACTATTTCTACCACGAGGTGTCAAAAGACATCATTTCCCCACAACTAATTTTTTGACTTTTTGTACAGCAGTTGTTAAATTAATTCAGCGATATCATTTTCCTCTAGCTCATCCTGCATCTAAAAATGTGCATATAGTATATCTATTTCTACCATAAGGTGTTTTTTGACACCTTAAGGATTTCATAACAGTGTCTACTTTTAAACCGTTTTACACATAAATATCAACACCATTTTGCAGCATCATATCAATTGTAATCTGATTAGGGAATCCGATTTCAGTTGTAACGAAAGATATTTTGATATCTGCTTGTTTTTCATGTTGTCAGTCAGTTTCCATGTTGCATTTTACCAACCACATCCTTTCCAAGTAGACAAAAAAAGGGCCAAATGAAGTATTGCTCAGGTACTAGAGCAACAGGAGCTTGCTTTCGGTGTGAAAAGTATACGTGTGGGAAGTGCTTAGTAGAGCAACCATTGATTTGTAAAAACTGTGGCATTGAATAACGAAAAAATTTTATTACAATGCTGTTTTTATGATTATTGTTTTTTTTTGTTACAAAGATTGAATTTTTATGTATGAGATTGAAAGTTCGTTAAGTTAATGATATTACAATGTTTGATTATCTTTCTAACAAAAATAAAAAAATGAAGAAGGTAATATATTTTAACTATTGTTCCCGTTATATTGCTCAAATTATTTATATTTAACTAATAATTTAAAATCCCGACAGTTTTTGCCATTATTTGCATTCAAACGCAAAGGTGTCAAAATACACCATTTGGTCAAAATAGGTACACAGAAAATCGTGGTAGAAATAGTGTTAAATGATTTCACAACTTAGCAACTACTACGTTCAGAATCACACTCTTTCTATGTTCATATTCAAACTCTTTCTGCCACGCGCTCGCATTTTTCCAGACACTCGTTTCCTATCTTTCTAATTGTCAACTTTTCTCACTCGATCGATTCGGTCACGACCACCCAAAATTCCTCAGCCGCGACGTTTTTTCAACTGCTCATCTTTCACGGCTTAGAAACACTCGAGTCTAAACATTCTACGTTGACACGACTATCATCCAACTCAAGCATTGTTCAGATTTTCCTAAACTCGCATCCACTCGATTGCATTCCAACATTTGTAGTAAAATTGAATATCAACTTTGAATGTATTTAGTTTCGGCTATTAAGTGTAAGGATTACCAAACACATATGTAATATAGCGAGTACTCTGCAATTAATGACGTGTCATAGTAAGATACTGGAAAAACGCAAGATAAAAACTCGGAGACACTGGAAATTAGAACGTTTGAACGGGTATTGCCTACGTGGCATTAACATGTTTGCGGACGTGAATGCTATAGCATTCATTTTCATTGTGATACAGAATGACGTGAATGCCATAGCATTCAAAGTTTAAAACCAATTATTGTTGATTTAATTTAATGCTATAGAATATATTAAATATAACTGTTAAAATGTGATATTCCAACTACTCTTACAAAATGTGTCTAATCACATTTCAGATATCACAATTAATTTAGAAAAAAATCGCGTATCTATTTTTGCACCTCGCTGAGCATTTTACTGTCCACGAACGTGTTAACAAAATCAATACTATATATTGTTATACAAATTATTTCTATTAATAATGATTATATAATATAAAATAAAAAAAATATATATATAATAATAATAATAATAAATATAATAAATTATATTTATTATCACCAACACGAGTAATAATATAGGACATTGCAACTTAATATACAATAATTATATCTAAACTTTTGACTATAATCTACATCTTGAACTACCAAAAACGTTTACAATTCGCATTGAATACTTTTAACTAAAGCAACAGCTTCTTACAAAATGAAAATGGTCGATGAATTAACCGTTTATACCCAAACCTTCCATCCTAAACCACTGAAAAGAAGTCACGAAGAAATGGAGCTCGTTAGTTCAACAGCTCAGGAACTCAACCAAAATGAACTTCATTCTTTACGTCCTGCGGTAAATTCGACGTAGGAACTCGCGAAATACCTCTCCATTTCCAAAATTAAGTTCACCAAGGAAGCCATTACCCGTCTTCCTTCGTGATCATTTAGAAAACTAACGGGACTACACTGAAAAATCTGTTCAACCGTGTAATTCGTCTAAGTTTCTCTGGTCCTGGTAATTTGTTTAGACTCGCAATCACTCCGCAAAGAAGAAGCAAATAAGCATGAACACAGAATAACTTAAAGAATAATCAATAAATTTGATCCAGTTTCTCCGTTCGACAATGGGAGAATGTTCAGAACTGTTTCTGCCATAATTCGTGACGCAATATCTAAAGATATATGACGTCCTGAGCATGATCAACGAAATGTAGTGACTCGTGTGTTCGTTAGCATATTTCTGAATTTTAGTAATTATTGTGTTATCGTTTGAAGTTTAAAATGGTTCGATATCAATCTTATCGAATACCAGTGTGACACATGCAAAAAACATGAAGATTGAGTGATATTTTAGGTATAGAGAAGGAAATATAGCACGACTAAAGTTGTATTATCGTTAAAACGTCTGCATTGCGATATAATTATATGTTGCTGAACTTTGATTTATATCAAACTTCTGATTATGGTCCTATGTCAGGTTACATTTATGTGTATATGAATATAGAGTTCTCAGTGCTTCCTTTCTAATGTAGATCCAAATATAAATTGGTACTGCGCCAATCCAAGACACGTCAGACAAGAGTTAGGAATAGACAGGATTGCAAGAATTTATAGAACTGTAGATGACAGTACAAAAAATATTCCTTTTTCAAATCGATTTGTTTTATAATATATGCAAATAAAAGTATTAAAATAAAAACATGCAAATTTATGATTTCATAATGGAATAAAGTAAACGATAGTTTGATTTTAGGATAACTAGTTGATTAATGATCAACCAGTTTTAATAGAAAGTCACTAAAAGGAGAATAATAAATTATAATAAATTGGTAATAAACAATCACAAGTTCTCAATTTTCATGGTTATAATTCTAAGAGAATTCCAGGGAAGAAGTTATTTAGGAAAAATAAGCTTCAAAAATCGTAACGAACATATTAATAAAATATGGCCGACCAAAGCTTTAATTAAGACTGACGCTAAAGATAATGAGAATAATAAGTCAAACTATAGATTTTAATGAATTAACGAAACCTCGAATAATTATACAGAATATACAGAACTTTGCAAAATATTCCAAACAAGTTTAATATTGCATGATATTTAAACAATGAAACGAATCTCTACTTAAAAATCATCTCTGAAATTGTATTTGTATATATAACTGTATAAACTGACGGAGTTTTTGTATTGACTAAATTTATTTACGTGTATGTGTTCAGTTCATTATAATCCCATATTCTCGATAATTACAATATATAAATCAGAAAAAAACATATTTCTTATTAATAAAGTTTTATATCATTCTATCGAATACCCAATGCTAAAGTAGACTACTTTTACCTATAAAACAGTTTTATGTTTATTTTATTTAAAACAAAGAAGCGTATAGCACGAAACTATCCATAAGGGATATTACGATATTAGACTATTACCATAAAGGATAATCAGTCATATTATTACACACAAGATTAAATATATTTGCATTACAAAATGCAACAAATTAATAGTCTGATGACTTTGGTGTCTAATTACTTCCACTAATCGATTCAGCACGCATTTAACTATTCTTTCTGTCACCCAATTAGAAATATTACTCCATTCCACTTTTACATATTTAATCATTGAAAAATAAAACTGTCTTGTAGATAACAGTAGTTTATTTTACTACCGAATATCTGAAAGAAATAAAAGTTATTCATAAGAAATGTGATTGTTTATGTTTATACTAAATGCCAATATACTGCTGTACTAATACGAGTGGGAGTAATTATAACTATAATTATGAGCAAAACCAGGACTTATCGAGGTTTTCGAAGATTGGAAGAGTTCGTTGACGGATAACGAGGTGGGTTTTCGGATTGGGAGCGGATGATTGGGAATTCTGAGTTGCTGCCAATCTATGAACTTTCAGGGGATTAACGATGGTCCAAAACGTTGTAGAACTTCCACAAAGAAAGTTTCTGAAGGACTAAAAATTGGAACGGAATGTAATCTTCGAAAGTCGAAAAGTTTTGATTGTCGCGAAGCGCTAGCCAAAGATGGGTTACCTCTCGAGAGTTTGACTTTTCACCTCTCCGGAAGGAATAATGATTTCCGATTGGTTCTTATGTACTGTATTCGGGATCCCTTCCAACTTAAATACTTCTATTTTACTATCTGTATCTTTGTACGAGAAAAGGTTTCTTCTATTAATCGTTAACAAGTTAATGTACAATGGATTATTATATTTTTGTATCTTATTGATTCCTTTTCTGTTTTCATTTTATACTACTTGCTGTATTTTCTTTTCGTAACTGCTATTATAAACATGTAATAAAACTGGGTTTGTAAGCTGAAATATTTTATAGCTTAAAAGATGTTACTGTCTTTTTTATGATACAATATAGCAATTTAGTGACGTCCTAAATTAGTTGTTTCGAACTGAGTTCCAGATGGATTTGGCAAATTGCAGTAAGGTCGTTTTATCATCCTTTCTGTCCACACGTTCATTGGATTACCTACTTCTATCATCTTATTGATGTAAATGAATAGAAGTATATTTCTGCGCCAATTGTAATATAGCTAATTTTCAAATACCACCTAACAAAAATATTGATAGAAGAAATTTTACACCAGAGACATATTCCGTTTAAACGTGGACCAGTATATAGCACCCTGTGAATACACAATATTTTCCAACATGAACAGTAGTAAAAGGACATTCTATTTCTTATATATGCAAATAAGTTAAATCAATTAAATTATAGCCAGTATTGTAGAGAAGTTATTCCAAGTAATGAATGCCAAACAATAAATTAGTGTGATTTAATTGTTATTTGCCGATAGTAACGTTTATTATTGTAAAAACATTCGTTAGTCAGGAATATCAAACGAATTAAAATTGTTCTTCATCTTTTGATTCTTATTTTCGAATGAAAGGGTGACATTTATATTCATAAGGATATAGATAAAAATTATTAGTATTTTGAACGTTTTTATTTGTAATACAGTTAAATTTCACGTAAGTCATAATATACATAATACTGATTACAAAAATACCGATTAAACTAACATATTGCTATTACCAGAGAAATGGTCATAAATCTACGTTATTTTATAGATAAATACAAACACTATTTTCTTGCAAACGAGAGTGAAATATGTTGAACAACAATACAGGTTCACCAAACGAAGAACAAATAATTGCAATGACGAATAACTTGTGTAAAAAGTAAACCAATAACGACTAAGTATTTATTCGTTATTATTATCCAAATAACTTTACATTCGAATAATGTCCAACATTGGATATAGATTGTAATTTGCATATAGTTATTTTATAGCTATGTAGGAAAATATTATTGCAGCGAAAAAAGCGAAAAAGGTTATGCGAGGCTTATGTATCCTAACGTAATTAATCATTTTAGTCTTTATGGCAACGACCCACAATTAAACGTGGTTAAACAAACTTATAAGAAAAGTAAACCATCTGACATTACAATGATTTATGAAATCCACTAGTAAATTTGTTATTCAATAACTCTTCTGATAAATTTTGTTGTTTACATCCATTTCATTTTTAATTAATTACTGAAATCCGTAAATTATTGATTGGATTTCAATTAAAATAAAAATGTAACAGAGGCCCTTTCTTTTAAAGCCTGTTAGTAAACATGTTTGTGAGTTACTGCACCTACTAAAAAGTTACTTCAATAATCTATCTTTAGTAGCGATTCCGAGAAATTTAATATTCGGAAATCGTTCCTAGTCTAAATCGGCAAGGAGAAAAAACTATGGATACAAAACAATACTTTGATTCTTCGTTACTTAAAGTCGTTTTGAATGTTTCCGAGATTCCAATTGTTCGAAACTTCCGGCGTTCTTCAAGTTTGCAATTGGCGAATTCCATGTACCGAAAGCTGTTTTATTTCCAGATGTTCACGTTGAACCGCTTGCTTGCAACATTATCAAAATTTATCAAAGTTACGGTGACTGTGCAATACACTGCCCCGGCAAAATGGCGGTAACCATGAGGTCACTGGCTAACATTACGGGAAAAAAGTTTACGGGAACTATGAATTTCCGCGAGCTACGAAAGTTTCTCAGTGGCTGATGTTTCAGTAATGTCTGCATTATTCGAACTTTTGTGCGGCCTGTTAGCAACTTCCTCATATTTCTTCCCGTGTAACTGCCAGCGACCAAGCAGGCCAAGTTTTTCCATTTTTTAACTGTCGCTAGAAACTGAACGACATAGCTGGTATTGCTCAGAGGATGCATTTCCGCGGAATTTACGAAATCTAACCTCTGACGCTTGAAAAAGTTACTTTTATTTGAAATAGGGCTTCATAAAAATCTAAGACTTACAGAACAGCTTGTATAGGTTCTAGAATCTAGAAATGTATGTAATTAATAACATCGAAGTAATTATATATAAATTAAATAAACTCTTAGGACATGTCAAGTTATTCAAATCATGTCGACGTTGGTTACATTAAAGCTAGAATTCACCACATGAAGGTTAAACAAAAAACATGTCACAACTGTAGGCTTAATTAGAAATGGAAGGATTCAGGTGTAGGTAACACTAAATAAGATTTTTAGGTATATTAAAAATGGTTGTAATAATAATAATGGTTTTATAACTTCTACAACTTTACATGTAACTTAACAATTTTGACACTCTCGTTCTTCTCACATTCGCGTTATTTCTACCTCGCGCTCGCATTCTCCCCATCATGTATTCTTCCAAACACTCGTTTCCTTTCTTCCTAATTCTAAGCCTTCTCCTCTCGACAAATTCAGTCATGTTCACCGAAAATTTTTCAGTCATGACACAGTCTTAAGTACTTATTTCTCATACCTTAGAAACACTCTAGTCTAAATATTCTACGTTCACACGGCTATCGCTCAGTAGAAGCACTCTTCACACTTTCCTAGAATCGTACCAACTCAATCGCATTCTGACACAACTGTTACCTTGCATGGTTTCTGCTGAAGCTCTATTGCTTGAGTTTCTTAAGAAACTCTTCACTCGTTGCTCCACAACATGCACCATTTCGCGAAGTATACAGAAATGACAATATCTGCCGCTTCATCAGTTTTCAATATCTAATTAAACCTGCACTCCAAGGATTGATTTAGTTTGAAAGTTGGTACCGTTGCGTCTCATTAAATTCAAATTCATGCTGATCAGCCGATTGTCGGCTGGCTAAGTATCGATATCTACGGACTGAGCTGCCCTAATAAATTTAGCTTCCGTTAACCGAACCACTTTTCAAGAGGATAGATAACCAACAGATAACTTTGGCTCTGTTCGCGTCGCGTAGCACGCAGGTCGCGGTAACAGCTGCGTCTACATTCGTTGAAATATAAGGGAACATTTCGATCCCGCGTTGAAAGGACAGCACGTCAATTTATGGCGTTACGCGGGGAGCGGATTGTCATGTGTTACAAACGAAATTGCTGCACGCACTGCTGGAGAGAACAGCGAGTTTGTCTAATGCTGAAATTGAAATTGCTGAAACTATTCTGGTTTTCGTACATCTCCTTGCGTTGAACTTCCCGTGTGAAGTTTCGATATTTTCACACTTACATTAATTAACCCTCCGCCTACAGATTCTGGGTCTTTTGTGACCCATGCTGAGAGTCATTCGAAAGCGATAACGCTTTCAACGACGGGCGCTGTAAGGTAGGAAAAAAGTGACGATCGCACTAACACATATACGCACGTGATTACATATACGTTTCCGTCAAAGTATTGAAGCAACGAAACCGACGCGACAGTCAGTTTTTTGGTAATGCTGTGTGAAGAAACATGTGCAGCAAATCGAAACAATTCTTTATTTCAAAGTTTACATTATATTTCCAAGCTTTTATTATTGTTTTAGCATTTTAGCATTATATTTTAGTATCTAATATTTAGTAATTTACACTATTCTTGTATTTAGTATTTAGTATTGTATATTATTTTTGTATTTACTATTTAGATTTTAGTTTTCAGCACTATGTAGGAACGTAAAATAAAAGATAGGTCGATGTTGCTTTGTGTAGACAATGATAATAAATATATAGCCGTGTGCGATAATTATGAAAGACCCATTTGCAGTGGCCATTCGAGAAAAATCCAGCAAATTTTATATAGCATACGTGACAATACGTAAATATACAATAAATATAGCTTCGACGTTTGATAATTCACGTCATTATTATTTCTTCCTATACGCTCCTATACCTTCCTATGAATCGGGTGATTGTCACTGGATACCGTATCGGTGAGGACCTCGGTCTCGAGCGATCGTCACATTGGGTAGCGTAGCATTGGTGAGACGCTTGGTCGGCTCTAAATATGTATTAGCGGAATATCTGTGAGGGTCTCGAAAGACCCATAGCCAGGCCGCCAAGCTTCAGTAGTCGGAGGGTTAAAAGGTTGAATTTTAGTTCACGAAAGAGTGTGGATGATCATGATCATACTTGATTGTCGGTTATTGAAGGATTGATTGGTACGAATAGGGTAGGAAGATTCATTGGAAAGGAGAAGAGATTTTTTGCTTTACAAATTGTCCAGATGACTCACATAATACTCGCAAGACGTGAGTTGAGATTCACAATCCACTTCCACTCCACCAACATATAAACAACTTCACTATATACAATATAAATACATATATTACCACAGTATAAAAACACTAATTTCAAATCTAAATGTTCTCTTTATTGCCTGCTACAGTTCTTTATACACATATGCTCTCAAAGTTCCATTACACTTCGAAAAATCGCTCACGTTCTTCAAAATACTTATCAAGACCTGGAATCTAGTACACCTTGTCTAGATTCATATCTACTAAAAAATATCGTCTGTATTTCATCGAGGTGCTTGAAACTTTGCTGTCAAATTCGGACCTGTCTACGGTACGCTTGATCTCATCGCTAGTCACCGTGGCAACGTAGTAAACGGGTGAAATTAGCGTCCGTTTACGTAGAGACTCGAGAATATTAGGATTTCCGTCGGTCCAGAAGGGTTGCTAAAAGGTTTGGCTGTCGTTCCTTTAGAAGAGCTACGCGGCAAGTGTGAACACACTGCGAGATACGTAGCTTTGCAGAACGCGTGAACGAGTCGCATCAACGTTAACGTTGCGTCACTCTTTTCTGCTTCCTTCTGATTGGTTGATTTGTTGAGCACCACTATTGTTTCGACAGTGCTGTGTGAAGCGTGCGAGCCCTTGATTGTCAAGTTTCTGGAAACGCACGGGTCTCCGTACGGGCTTGCTCTTTGTTTTGTCTGACGACTGAATCCACTAAGCATTGCTGAGAAGTTGATGGAAAAGCAAAGTGGCAAAGGGGTAAGATTATTAGGTTGAGTCATAAGTAACTTCCGATGCAGCTAAATAGAATCTATTGTTCGTATCTACCCGCTATGAGTTACCATGACAACAAGTTTTTGTTTTCACCATATAGAGGAAGCGTTAGTTAGTCTTTTATGAACTGCTTTGTGTAATACACGTTACGTTAAACTGTTTTTTTTAATCTCTGAAACGGAGAGTTAAAAAGTACATATTCGTCATGTAATGCATTGGGAATTTAAACAAGGCAATAGTGCTAAGGCGACAGGTGAAAAAATATGCAGTGTATATGGTGAAGACTAATAACTGATCGGGCAGTTGGAATTGGTTTATAAAATTCCGTTCGGGAGATACGACCTTAAAAGACGAACCGAGGGTGGGGCGTCCTTCCGACTTTGACGACAATCTTTTAAAATCAATATTGGAGCAAAATCTACGCCAATCAATAAGAGGTATAGCAGAAAGGTTGAATACATCACAATCAACTGTTAACCGTCACCTGGAGAAATTAGGGAAAGTCAGCAAGTTAGGAGTATGGGTAGCTCACAATCTCAGTGAACAGAATAAAGAAGATCGCATGTCAATCGCCACAAGTCTACTCTCAAGGGTAAAAATTAAGCCTTTTCTAAACTGGATTGTAACAGACTATGAAAAATGGGTTACCTATGAGAATATAGTCCACAAAGGATAGTGGCTTGATAAGGATCAACAATCCCTATCAGATCCGAAAGCGAATATCCATGGCAATAGATTTTATTGTGTGTATGGTGGGATTGTCAAGGTATAATTCACCACGAGTTTTTGAAGTCAAATTTAACAATTACTGCAGATAGATACGGTCAGCAGTTGCAAACAGTGCAAGTGAAACTCCATGAAAAGCGGCCTGCACTCGTCATTCTTTTACACGACAATGAGCGACCACATACAACAACGGTGACTCAAGAAAAAAATCTTCAGCTTGGATGGTCTGTTTTATCACATCCATCTTACTCTCCGGATCTTGCCCCAACAGACTACCACATTTCCTGTTCTTTATAAAACATTTTGAATGGAAAAACCTTCAATTTTCATCAAGTCTGTCAGTCTGTCAGTCGACGGCAGGCTGTTGAAAATTTCTTCCAGTCCAAACCAATCACATTTTACAAGGAAGGAATTGATAAACTGCAAGGAAGATGGAAGAAGGTTATATATAATAGTGGTGAATACATAATAGATTAATATAATTTTGTTATTTAACGAGAGCAAAATAAATGTCTGATACAAAAACGGAAGTTACTTATGACTCGACCTAATATATAGCGATGTTCACTTCAGCTTCCTCAGTTTTGACCATTTATGGAAAAGCTTCCCACTCTTGTTTTATGGAACGAAATATCACAGATTGCTCTTCAATCATATGCTTTGCCCTGATCCCAATATCATCTGATACAAAATTTATTAATCTATTATTTCAACGGATTCATTAAGTTAAATCCTCCGTAATGCAATTGATTTGGTGCACGAGGGATAAAGCAACTGGATGCGCCGTAGTTATATTACACGCAGTTTAACTTTTGAAATTTGAAACGTAAATCTCGTTGATCGATTTCATTTGCAACAATAGAAATTTAAATGCAATGATTAACGAAGATGTAACTACGTTTGTCGTGATTCGAAGCCCATTTTTCTGCAGTATCGATACGAAATGTAATACCATCTGTGGCAGTACCCTGGAAAGCATCGAAGGAAATATATTAATTAAAACAGCTGCAGGGAAATGCCTACAGCCGATCAATAAACTTTTTTACTACTCCGTTTTACCTGGGCCTCGAACACCGTGGATCCGAGCGGGCGGCCATTTTTGTCCGCACGGAGTCCCAGATTTCCTTCGACAATTTCTAGGGTGCCACCACCTCTACCGAAAGTACATACAGCCCTTGGCAGGGGGCTCCAATATAAAAAGATCATTTTTCGGAGACCTGATACACACAAAGTTTTCAGTTTCCAATAGCGATATCAGGTCTGTTCAATTATATTTATTATTTGTTATTTGTTGTTATTTCGTTATATTTCAAATCGTTGAATAAATAGTTATTGTTTCTTGCTGTTATATTTTGTTATTCTCACGGACTTACACCTCACATCAAAAAACTTATTTTTGCCCAAAACATTTGTTGAAAGACAACAATACACATTGTCGTGTTGCGTCCCCGACGTTTGGAAGCCTTGACGTTGGTGGGGCAAACATAAATAGTTTTGAGGGCTGCAACGGACTAACCGTCCTTTTTTATTTAACTCTCCAGTTTCCTTCCAGACACTGGGCAGAACGCATTCACTTTACTGTATAACGGCTTTTTACTTGTATTCTATTTCTTAATTAAATCACTATTTTCTAAATACATGTACACTGTGTTTAATTTCAACTTTAAATCTACATCAACATTGCCAGCAAGGAAATTAGTTTTCAAGGATTTTTCAATAAATTGTACTAGTCAATGTATAATTGTTAGCCTTTTGAGCTAAGAAACAATATGGTATACGCTAAGTAAAGTTTAAGAATTTCTTATACCTCATTAATTATTCATGGTTTCATTTGATTCGTAGAGTATTTTGTTGACAGAGGAGGAAGTAAACAGGAATGCAAAAATTGAATGTATTATATTAAACGATATTTGTTAACGTAGTTAATAATATAGGAGAGTATTCTGAAAAAATAGTAAAGTGGTTAAAATAATACCAGAAAACCTTAGGAAAACCTAAGTTTATCCCTAAAGAAAAAAGAAAAATGTTTGTCTAATAAGAACCCTAAGAATTTCGAACAGTAAATATTTTTATATGGTAAGTTCACAAAAATGAATTAATATGTGACAAATCTATTATTCTAACCTATGCTATTACAATAGGATTTTAACAAACTTCGATAAAACTCTTATTATTAAATTTCTTATAATTAAATTGAACTTAATAAAATTCTATTTCGTTAAAACGGTTAAGTATCGTAATGATTAAAACTACCCTTTACCTTTACTGTTCATACGAAAGCTTTCACCGAAAGAAAATCAATTAATCTACATTAAAATCCCATAAGCACAATGCACATGCGCATACGCACATAGTGCATCAATTCTTCTGCATAAATTCAGAAACGATCACAGGGTTGCGTTATTCCAACTACGAATGAATAACTACTAAATATTCGCGTGGGTAGCGGTGGACGAGAGCAAACAAAGACGAGATTCATGCCTGCGGTTCCTAGATTCACAGATTAGAGTACAAGGTTATATTTGCTGGGCGTGAAAGCTGTGTGTGTACACGTACTCAAACTGTACCGCGGTTGATTCGTATCCAGCAAGAAAAAGCTGTGTAAACTTTATCAATCAATTTTCTACTTTCCTTTTACTTTTTCTATTTTTTTCCTTCTCTACTAAAATATTCAATCATTTTTGTTGCGAATGTCGATAATAATACAAAATGGTGTTTGCTATGTAATCGATCTGCAATAAATGTCGAATGAGTGGGACAAGGAGTCGTAATTATTTAATATCACTGTAAGATTTTGTAGAGGTGCCTAATTTCCAATTGTAATTAACCATATTTCTAGATTTTAGTATTATAATGTAGAGGTGCCGAATGTGTCAGTGAGTGAATGGATGGTGATGTATGTGAATGGGTAAGTATGTGTGTTTAGTGTTTGTCATTTGTTCTTTCTCGATTAGCCTTCTCGAATGTTTGATGCCGGTAACCCCCACCAGTTATCCTAATACGTATAAAAGAGAGGTGTTTGCCCACTGAGTGACTTTCGACGATTTAACAATCTACGATTTCACATTCGACGATTTGACAATTTACGATTTTGAAATTGACGATGGGACGATTCAACGATGCGTTTCTGATTAATTATTTAAAATGAAGATTCTCTTACTATATACCTGACCCACAATTAAATCCTACAATTGTTTGTAGATATTAAAAATTATGATACAATATAATTAGTTTTTCATACATTCACCCGTAACATTTAACCAGATTTAAACGTATCCCAAGTATAAACTGCTCATTTTATTTAGACCCGTCATATTATTACCTAGTACAGTTATTCTTACAAAGTATATTTTAAGCACGGTAATTTACAGAAGAGAGCTCAAAGTTAGAATTTACACTTATGAGTAGCAGTAGCTTTCGTATTACATTTTTGTGTCATGTTAACTATATTTATCTATTTTGGAGTATCCTCTCTCTTCATACAGCATGGACATTCTTCTACTAACGATACTATACTCAAACGGTATGTAAATCGTCCATATTGTGTAGCATTGCTGTTACTTCGTACCATCTAACATTTAAAACCTCATTTGCCTGCCAATGTAACTTCACTACCATTCATAAATATTTGATCAGGTTCACATTTGATAAAAACAATATAAAACATAGCTGTGGTAAGATGGTGTGATGCAATCCTTCCTATTGTCTTTATATCACGCATTCATATACAGACACTAATTACTCGCGGTTAATTAATAAATTATGTGTTCCATTTATAAAGCGATTTTAAAGTAATCCTTTACATTACCACATTTTACATGAAAAACATTAATAATAGAAACATATACGACTGGGAAAGAATCGAAGCTACTAGACGAAGATGTAGAATTAAACCCCATACGGTCTTGACATCAGGAAAATAAATAAGAACTGCAATAGATTTCTTTAAAGAAGCAAACATACCAAAAACTATAGCGTTCCAACACAAACTCGTCACTAATGATCTCGATGTCAATGCGACGTTAAACGAAGACAAAAAAGTATGCTATTTTTTTTTTAATACCATTTGTCTTGAGGAATTGTTTCAGATAGTACGCATTTATAGACACCTTCTATAGGTAAAAGAAATGTTCAACAATTTTCAATTAACACGTAATGTGCCCCAGTACATCTATTTAGTTGATAAATCTTCGTACTTCAGTATACTTAATATAATAACTATAATAATGCTCTTATTATGTTAACACTGCAAATACTGCGTTACGCTCAAATACCTCTAAGTAGCCAAATACTTATGGACGGTAGTATATATAACTCACTATCTTGTAAATTCGCCTATTTTCAAAGGTATCATACTACTGTATTTCCTTTTAGGTACTAAGTTGCGCAAAAGTCATAAAATCGTTAACACAAATGGACTTCTAATGATTTTCTCACATGTCTGTCGATAACCGTTTACTCCGTACCGGTTACCTTAATACTTAGCCGACCGAATGCGGAGATCTCCCATTTTTTCCTTGACAAAGCAGTGCCTTTGATTCTATTTACTTTTGTTATTAGTTGGTCTTAAGCTGATGTTGAATTTATTAAAAATTGTATTTTAAAAAATTTATGAATAGTACTAGTTCAAGAATAACTAATAATAAAAACAAACAGAATCAATTGCAGCGCTTTGTTCAGGACAAAATGAGAGATCTCCACATTCGATCGGCTAAGTGTTAAAAACCTAGTGAATAAAGCAAGTTACGTCGAAAATTTAGGATGTTCAAACTTTCCTTCTTTATACAGGAGAGTTTCGCACTTTATAATTAGAAAGCTACGAATAGCTTTTAAAGCTGTCAGTGACATAGAAGTGCTAAGTCTTAATTGCTGAAGCGTTTAAAATTGTTTTGTGATATTTACATGATAAGATCAATTAATTCAACCAACGAATTCCATTAATTGATTGTGTTTTTTTAACCTTCTGCCAATCAAGAGTAATATAAACTAATAACAAAATATCCGTATCATAATCGGATTCGGTTGTTTCCATGGAAGTCCAAAATGTAATCTCTTTAATTAGCTCTTATTATTATTAAAAATAAAAAATGCAGTACTGCGGGCAAAGGCTGGAAGTCAAAGCGAAATAATTGCTCGATAAATATCCAATTATCGACTTTTCGTTAACGAAAACGCTTTGTCGCTGTACGTCGTCGTTACTAAAGATACGATCAAAGAGTAAATCTGTCAAACAGAAAGTTTGAAGAGAGCTATTGTATGAAATGAATGCAGGCAATGAGCATTTGGAATGCACTTTTCTAGGACGAATTTATCATTTATTTCCGTTATTAGCTTGCAAGAGCATCGTACAGCGTGTGCAGTACTTTAAATAATACTTTGACTAATAAATGCTTTATAAATATGTATTTTATATATAAGTGACGTAATATTTGAAAAAATCAAATATTTTCATTATTAATCTGCAAAACTGATGAGATACAAAATCTCGCAGAATTTCATGCTAAAACAGTGCAATATTTAAATTAAATTTACCAAGAGCAATAGTAGTGTTTTAGTATAAGTGAAAGAAAAATTAATCGTGTGTAATTTAGTACCACTGAATTCTGGGTTATTATATCGTCAAGGAATAACCAACATCCTCTTTCTTCCCAGAAAAACTAAAATTTCTCTGATCATTTAAAAATACAAAAGCTGTCTTTACCTCTCATTACTACATTTCGTAACAAAAAGATACCAAAGAACATTGACAACGGTTTAATTCATTGCGTCGCGGAGACACAATATTGCGAACTAAGAATGTTTCATTTGATGTGGTTCGTTTTTCCGCATGTTTTCTTTCCCTTATCGCGAAAGTTGCGGGGCAGAAGTTGAAACAAAGCGTACAGGATGCTCTTCAGGTTAAGAGGATGACTCTAGCCGCAAATCCAAATCGCATTTTAGTGCCACGTTTGTAAATAGTGTAAAAAAATGACTTATGATTATTAGACTTAATATTATAAATGTGATCGATTACAAAAGCATACAGCAATTCCCAAAAATAAATCTAACAGGTCTATACGCAATCCTCGACACGACTCTCTGTTCTGAAACTATAGTATAATACCAAAGAGTTAATGAAAATAAATTAATTAATATATGAAAAATTAGTATTCTATATTAATGAATAAATACGGTTTTACAATAGTAGCAGTAAAAATGAATGTTCCGATAGTATTTGCAAACCATAAAACTATGTTTCATACTGTCCTCTCGTCTTAAACGTTTGTCCGCTATTGTATGTTAGAGGTAATGTTAGAACAACTATGTACATGTTGTCTTCGACGAGTTTGCGAATATTGCAATGTCCATGTCACTTTACCGCATTGTAATATGTATATGCAACACGAAGACGCTGCCCGCGTCACAGATAATTCTGCAAGCTGATCCGTGGTTTTAGCCGACACCTCCTTAGAATACGTCTATTGCTGTTAAACGTTGTCCGAGGAACGTTCCACACTCACCGTTGTGCTAGTATTTTATGTTATTACCTGTTAATTACTCTTTCGAATCCTAGATGAGTACTCAACAGCTGATCTCTTATTAAATCTTGCTATAATGCTATAAATTGCATATTCTCGCTTGTGTTCGTAAATTAGGATGATATTCAATTGCGTGATGAAAGTTATAATAAATTTCCGTTTCTAATCGTATATTAATATTTGGAAAGGCTATCAACTTAAGCTATTGCATAATTTTGCATTTATTTGATAAGTTAATTTTCAACTTATTTCATTTGCATATTCTATTGAGAAACTTATAAACTAGAAGTGAATTCATACTTATCATAAAAGATATAATAAATTTATTCTATATTTTACGTTGATATTAATAGCTTTAAGAAATAAACTGTTTAGTTGCATAATTCACAGTTACCTATTTTTATTTGTAAATAATTTAAAAATAAAATTCTTAGTTCGCTTAAAAAATCGTATAGAAATACAAAGTTCTTGATACAGCATTATGTTCAATGTGCAAATTGAAAGCTACCTGTAAAATTTTTACAGGAAGAATATTTCAGCGTATGTCAAAGAACTGTAAAGATTAAAACGCTAAACAGCTGCTTGAAAATTTTATCAAAGACAAGCCAGAAACTTTTAAAGATTCAACCACGAAAGATAAGTAAGAACTACAGTGGTCTCCCATGGGAGCAATGAGATTCCTTTAACTTTCGAAGCAGGTGAGCTTCAATTCTTTTTTCCAGACCATAAATCTTTCTTGTGTAGGAGAAAACTACCTACCTGATCGTATCTCGAATGGCACGGATATTCTGTAGAAGCCATAAAGATATCACAGCGAGTATAAACGTTCTCTTCCGTGGAAGGTTGTCAACGTTAGTAATAAATAATATAATAAACATCTCTTAACGATGTTTGCTTTCAGATACAAGAATACGTGCTATAGTTCTACGATATAAAAACGCAAACATGAATGTTCAATCGATAAATGTTACATATTTTGTCAACGTGAACAGTATTATGCAAATTTTTCATATGCTGATTATGAACACGAAAAAAAAGAAAACGATGATATTTTTGCAACTCAATAATCTCATGGCTAAGAAAGGAATCTAGCGTGTATGTATTAGGTGTACAAGTTAATTTTACTCTTTTTTTTGGTAAGGTCAGGGTTTATTTCAATTTGTATGCTCAAAGGGTAGTGGATGAAGTAACCTCCCTCGCTTTCCATAACCTTTGCCCATCTTTGGGTCAACGGATGCCTGATTTGAAGAAACTAGACTATTTCATTTCGATGAACTCATCTAAAAGTGATTGCAATTCTTCATCCCTGAATTGTTGCGGTTGCCCAGGTCATTTTTTATCCTGAAGATCGAAATTTCTTTCCCGGAGCCTTCGATATCAGTATTTGCAGATGGAATGGGATACAGCATTCTCACCAAGAGCATCACAGATCATTTCTACAGCTTCAGCGGCGTTTTTTTTTAACTGAAATGCGAAGAGCACGCATTGACGAATGTGCTCTTTGCTGGACGCCATCGTTTAAAATATTGTTTACCTAGGTTATATTAATCGAATCAAGCAATCTTCTAATATTTTGAAAAGCTAGGTTTCTAAGCTATAAGACTCCAAAAATATCGTTACAATATTCACATTGTAAATAGCATTTATCATCATCGAAAGATGAAAGACTAAAATTAACTTGTACACCTAATAGATAGTTACGAAGGAACTCGCAGATTGTGAGTTCATTGACGAACTGTAAGCAAAATGCACTTCCTTTACTTTGCTTCCATTTTTCCTCTGGTCTTTCCATGTGAGTATCATAATACAAGAAGATACAACATTATATTTTTCACAAAAGATATACTGTCGGCGAAAAACTTTCGATCATTTTTCCTATCGTCCATTATACAGTTTAACACACTAGAAGGTAGTAAAGGAGTAACTTATTTACTCTCTCTTTACTTCTTACGATATTTCCATCCGATGTAATCCCAATCATTGTTTAAGTGACAAAAATCAGCTTCCACTCAAATAAATACCAACGTGTTTTTACTTTTTCGTTGATATACGAATCATTAACAAGTACCGAATTTATTGGAAAGTTTTCGCTGGCAACACTTTCTATCGATATCAATATAAACCTAACGCTGTATAGTTAAATTATATATGTTACTTGTAGTAATAACATCTTGTTTACAGTAATATAGTTTGCAAGATTATTTGCATTAATACGATCATGATACGAATGTTGGAACACATTTTCTTGCTTATTAAACACGAAAGAAATCGTTCGAAATACATGTACATATATTTGGTTTGAAACAAAAAATAGTAATCCTTGGAGCTTCGTAGATGTAAATTCGGTCGTTTTATTTAATTGTTCAAACCACAAACCCTAGAGAAGGGTATTTAAGCGGAATACAGTGTAGGAATTTTTGAAGTTCTGCAACTGTACTTATCTCTTGATTCACTTGAAAATTTTATTTTCAAAGATTATGTTATATTTGTAAGATTATGAGAGTATTTTATTTGAATGGGATGTCAGGATAAAGCTTACCTAATAAAATTCATCAAAAACAGAAAAATAGAATTGTTTATTACTTTTAATATAGGTTATCCTTGTAAACGTGATTATTCGCGAAACGTTCCTTTGTTTCACTGTGTTGTTTCGCTGCTACACTTCGTGTGTACACTTCAACAGTCCTTCACCGATTTCTCCTTTTTCCTTTTCCTCTATTCTTATATTTTATTACAAAGCATAGTGTTAATAGCTACCGGACTACCATCAACAGTGGGAGCCATTATACTCTATGACTAGTTCTTACACATTTGTGTGTTTAAAAAATTGTAGAAACGCAGCTATTTCAAAAATTCTCCTCACAGTAAGGTCCAAAAAATTTTTAAACGCATTTACAAAATTTTAGAGTTTTAGAAGAGTCTGAAATATCCACCTTAGGGTAAGTAAGAGTATGGAATATACATGTACAACCGTAAGGTATAGTGCATCGAAAAAATAGTTTTGTCTCGTAAAATTACAAATAACAATTAAATAAACCATTGGATGCCCCGAGTATGTTCCTGGAAAAATTTTGTGATATTTCTAGTACCGTTTTTTTATTGCACAATAAAGGTACGACGCAATAAAAATGCTATTTACCGAGAACTACAGAATTTTATGTGGAAGAATTTCATCCATCACACCATTGCACTTTTAATATTTTTGTCTGAAAGCATTGAACAATTGAAGCCACCAACATTGCAAGCATAATTGTCTCAAAAGGGTACTTGCAATGGTAGAGAAATGTAACAGTTAAACCATACCTTAAAATCAATACTAATCCACTTATGTCCAGCAGAATGTCTTTAACTCTATACCATGCAACATACTATGCTCCCATACTACACACTATGTACTTCCTTTTCAGGCGAACGTTTTAAATGCCAAAGTCGTAAAATCAATTCTAAACCTAACCTTCTAACCAACCCCTTCTAATGAAATTAGAAGAAGCTCTCGCTGAACCTTGATTGAATTATCAAATTGCTTATTACCATATTAAGTTACTCCCTGCAGCTGCAAGTTAAATCGCTTTTAAGTGCTATAATATAATAAAAATGTTGTAAAACAGGATTAAATACGCAGAGGATTAATAAATCGATCTTCGTTTAAATAAATTAGCTTTTATTGCTTAATTGATGTTAATTGTTTAACGGACTAATTGCGATTAACAACATGCTCCAACCTGCGTATTATCTAACTGTTGTTAGATGACGTCATTGTTGAGACTTAGATTTCCGTTAGTCGGATTCTAATTTGCCGACAAAAATCTATCCAACAAGCTGCACTTTTTTTTAAGTTTGCATTTCGGAATGCAACTCAGAAAGTTGTAACCTCTAAAGCATTAAAACCTCACGTAAACGGATTACGCATTCTTTCAAGTTGCCCATCTTTATCATAGATCTGAAGACATAAGTCTTTAAAATCCTAACATCTAATCCGCGCCTAATTTGAACCCTCCACCCCGCTTTCGAGTTTCTTACCTTCTTTTCAACTCATTCATTCTACACTCGAGTAGAAAAATTCAATCTTCAAAATTTAATTCAACATCCATCAGAAATATACAGGTTGCATACACGGTGCGCACTGTAAATAAGTCGTGGTCATAGAATGTAGTATCGCGTATTCCTCCGAGGTTTAGATCCGTGAAAGGGAAGCGTTATTCTGGTTTAAGATTCTGGGCGTTGAAGGCGTGTCGTGAAAATTCACTCCGCAATCTGGATGCGCGTGGTCTCCCTCGAATGCAATGAAAATATACATGCCGTGGAGCTTAAGGCGAGCATGAGCACAAGAAAAATTGCCCGCGTTGGGTCTCCTGGAAAGTCGGGTGGAATTTCTGGAGAAGCAAGCTCGTGGAAAGAGTAACATGGCTCTGTGTCGACAACAATATGGGCGAATACTTATTGATCCGCAGTCTGAAATATCTGCAGTTTGCCACGAGTACGGAATACAGATAAAGGGCCATTTATACACGACCGTACCGCATCCGTTCCCTGTGCAAACCATGATCCTTACTCGAATTTGTTACCATAGTGTAGTATCGTAGCTCTACATATTAAAAGAAAGTGATCGATGGACAGTGAGTCTAATCCCGCTGAAGAAAACCCTTACCGACACGCCAGACCCTCGGAATATGCCCAAATATGATCAAGTTTTTGGAATATGACCAAATATGGTCATGCTTGAAGGATTTTTCCGAAATGCGTGGTGGAAGAAAGGCCAAGGGTCAGCGAAGGGTTTTCTCCAGCAAAAAGTGGTAGAATTAAACGAAACGTTGGAGCGTGTAGTAGAGTTGAAGGAGTTGAAATTACACGTATCATTGTAACCCTTTTCTCTTCTTAACCAATAATAAACAATCTTATGTAGGCAATTTACGGATCGCTGGGTCATTTGTTTAGGAGGGAGCGGCGGGAATTAATAACAAATGCAGATTGCCATTCTTTTCTTTAGGAGTCCCGCAGATGCAACTTCAAGGTGTCGCCGCGTTCTCTTTTTCGGTGCCGCGTTTTCTTTTCGGCGCTACTTCAAAGAACGCCTATATTTGTAAAAATAAAGGGTCGCATCATAAACCAGGTCACTGCAGAAAATGCGGACAGCAGATGTCCTAGGTGCACAAGCATCACCAAGGTTTGCACGGAGCAGGGACGTTGGAGGCGTGCATTTTTTTGAAGGTCCTGATTGGCAAAGACAGAAACCGCCTATCAAGCCAGAGACAAATAGGAAGCCTCGCGAGAGGTATCAGTCGTTGTATCAGTTCCTTGTCGTTGTGTAGTCGTCGTTGGCTTAGAAAGAATTCCGAGAGTAGTTTATGTATAACCTTCAGTCATTTTAATCCTACACTTATTTTAATAACACTACAATAGTCTTATAAATAACATTTCATTAGGGTCACTAGGGACGTGAAGGTATTCGAAATCACGGAGACTGGAGATTCAAACACGAAGATTCTCCGACTATTCCAGTATTTTGAAGATTTCGATACTTTTGGGCTTATTTGAAAGAGGAAAAAATTCATAGTAAACTAATGGATAATCATATGAATAAATGAATTATTAACTAACTATTATTCGTAAGATTATGCAACAATTTTTATTCTACCCGACCGTCTGATTCTGCCACGTTTACAGCGGTATGGAAGCTTTGGACTTCTTGTAATAGTGTATGTCTCGAGTACCCATTTGAGTCCGCACGAACTCGAAATTATGGAGTATTCATAAACTAATGTGATAAGTAATTTAGTAGTCTCCGATATGTTTTTGTTTCTCGGTTTAGCCACGAATAGGCACGGTCACAACATGGACTTTTATAAATGTACTCAAACATATCCCGTCCGTGCATGATGTTATAGCGAAAGATATTTGAGTATATATCAAAAAACATTTTAAGCACTCTATTACCACTGTTACCACGCGAGGTCAGTTCCCAAGAAGGTCTTTGTTTTAGCTGTTAAGAGTTTGAACATTCGTAATTCTGGCTTGGCTTGGAAACCTGGAGCTGATCCTTTCTTACTGCTCTTGCTAGGCCAGAGCAAAAGTCGTGCTTGTACAAAGAGAATTAGTTGAGCCTCTAATCTGAATTTTTCGATTTCAAATTATATTCTCTGAACCGACGAACTCTGGAATTTATTCATTAGAAAATAAAATCACTTGTATAATCTTATATTTGTATATCTTTTTCAGATACGCTTACGCTCGACTACACACAGTGAGCATAAGCGCCACTCTAGAATCCCGTTTTGTATCTGATTTCAAACTAATTGGCATCCCTTTTTCGAGTACATCCGGGATAGTCTCCAGTCACAGTATATAAACGAAGGATATAAGTAAAAAATTTTTCCAAAATACATTTTTATTTCTTTTGTGATTTGGCTCAGATCCATACGATTTAATTCATGAAACAACTTTTTCTAAATTTTTGACTTTAATCATTAACAGTAATGCATTAATTGTCGGATGTGTATAAATGCATCTTAATTTGAAGGACTCACTCTAGAATTCGTTAAAGCATAAAAAGACTATTACTAAAACAGTATTTTCTTCGAGTGGATAAGGAAATTGTTGGCTATAACCTAGATATAAATCGAAAAGCGATTCGGACTTTTGAACGGTAGTGTAAGTTACCAACATAAAAAATTCAATAAGTGGAAAATTCAATACTCCACAACAGTGTTTTGTCCATGGTAACTATCACAACTTAGGATTAACTATCTTAAGAGACATAAAGTCATTTTATGTTTGCACAATTGTTAGTAAAAAGATTAAATAACGTGTCGAATATTAAATTAGTAGCAAAAGGGCATAGAAATAGATTTGGAATTGTTTTCACCGACTAATAAACTGCACTTGTTGATGATTTTTTATTTTGATTATGTGCATTCACTTTGGTATGATTTTGTGATTTTGACAGAAATAATTCATGAAAATATCCTATCTCGCGTTGTCGCACATGTCAGTGCCATTTGCGCTACATCGATTATCGCGAGGCATTGTAATAAATTCACTGGAAAGAATCTTGTCCCCCCTCTCATCGAATAGTTACTTATTTGTCGCCACCGTTGCTCTCACATTCGATTTCGAGCGTCTGTGTAACAAATTTGATGCTAGATCACCAATCAGTTTTACACGGCGAAGCAAAAACTTTGTTGAAATTTAGCTTAAGGATTGCTTCCGGTTATGTACTTAACTTTGAGAAGCAGGAATCTAATTCGTTGATTAGAAGCGTCGAGTAGAAATATTAATCTTTCCTGACCTCTGAAATATTTACAAAGTAAGTTTTGTTTTTGAATGATCTCAACTGTGTATACTGTCTGCTAAAAATTTAGTACCACTTCCTTTGTTATAGCCATATTAAAATCTACACTGACTTTCTGATTATGCTGTCCGAAATTAGTACAATAAACTAATCATTGATGACAATTTTCCACATGCTAATATATCTTTGACTGAAGAGTTTCCGATGTGACACAACTCTAAATTTTTTCTTTTCTTCTAAATTGCAAAAGTGAAATTCATAGCGGTTCCAAACTTTTCTCCAGCCGTGCATATCGATCTATTATCATAAACCTGGTTATACATTGCCTATGCTCATTTTTTCATTATTGAAGAACAGGATCAGTTTGAACTGATAAAATTCGGAAGTATGAACTATAATAATAAAAAGATTCGTATAAACCGATATAAATTTAGCAAATGTTGCTACTGCTATTAAACGCCATTGAATGTCGACTAGACCTCTGGACCGAAAGATTCTGTTACAGATGATACGTCCGCGAATATTGCTTAGTCCTCTATTACTATCTGCAACAAGAAACTTCGCGGAAAATTAATATCTAGAACGAAAATTGTCATTATGATTGGGCTACATTTTCAGAGTTTCGTTTAATTAAAGCGTGCCGGATGGTGTACAGTTGCTTCGAACTTCGCGTTACAAATTATGTTACAGCGATTCCTTCGTCTAATTTTTAGCTTCGTTATATTACATTGTGAACCATTCAAAGAGGAAGTTTCCAAGCTATTTAAAATACAGTATTGCGCTTTGTAAAGAAGTCTTTGCTGAGAAGAATAAGAAAGCAATTCTGTGGAAGAAATATAGATGCGAAATTCAGATAATCTAAATTCAAATATCTATAAACTCCTGCAAAGATTTTGAATTTGCCTTTATATGAGATATCTATTGCATATTTTTGCATATTCTATTTAGTGTCCATCTTTTTCAAGTCTCAAATTCCTGTTATTGCTTAAAGATCTACAGTCGGATTGTTCAAATAAAAATATGTTATTTGACAAAAATATACTTCCTATCTAAAGTGTTACTTTATTTTGGCTACAATGCGAAGCATTTATTATTTGAGGTAGTGTGTCGTTTTTCTAAATTTTAGCCAACTCTGCACGGGAGTCATGCGCGCTCCTTCGTAACGTGACTTGTCGCATTCCTTATCGCTATTTTTCTGACATAGCCGCGCGTGCATGAAATACCATTTCCCGACGCGAGAATAAATGATCCTTTGAATTACTGTCGTTTCGATTCTTTTTTATTTTACTCCTTCTCCCGATTTCTCTCTCTCTCTCTCTCTCTCTCTCTCTCTCTCTCTCTCTGTAATAAATAAATCCTATGGTATTGATCGTTCAAAAGTTACAGATCCTGTACTTATGATTTACAGCAGCGACTGAAAAAGAATTGTACTACGGAAACTTATTATGGAAAAATATGTCAAATATTATGAGTAGAGTAAAAATTATAATATTTGTGGGGTAAAATCCATTCCAATGTGTGCGTAAAGATATAAATGCACTTAAAAATTCATAGTTCAGTTAATCAATATTTACCGTTCTATATCCTTACATCAGAAGTGCACTCTGAGTATTAAAGTACTTGTGCACTATTATTTTTATCACTATATCCATCCACGAGTTAATAAGAATCAGGTGTAACCAATTCTCCATCATTTGATGCTACCTTTATGTAGCTATTATACACGTACTATTATGAGAGCGGAATACTGAATTTAATGAAAAATACAGATATGCCCAAGGACTATCCGTAGCCACAGTTCTTTTAATGACGTATTTAATGATGTACTATGACGTAATCTTAAAAATGTTCATCGAACCACGTTAATCGAAGCAGTGTACCCTCAGAATTTAACGGGGTTACAACTCTAATGATGGTCGATAATGAATTTTCGATGTTTGCCAGTCTTGCCGCGAGCTAATAGCAGATAATACAAACCTATCCATTAGCTGCGCATGAATTACATCTGCCATGTATATGAATGTTCACGATAACGCCTGTGCACGGGTGTTGACCACTGCAGAATTTCCAATCAAATATAATTGCTTTAGATTGAATGGCCCGAAAGATAGGAATTGCTTCCACTTAATTGTACATTGAGACAGAGACATGTATTCAATTTTGCTCGGCTAGCGACAAACAACCGATTATTACGAATCAAATCCATACAACTATATAGGGGGGCTGTAAGGGACGTTCAGGAGTGAATTGTTAATAGCTTCCACGCTTTTTTTGTGGAACTTTAATTATTGTTTTCATTGAGAACTATTAGCATTGTAGAACTCTACATTCAAAAGTGCAGAATAGTAAATTATAAAGCTAGAATATGAAGTTTGAATCATCTAAGCGCAATGCTACAATAATATAGGAAGTGTTGATTCGTTAAACTGCGAACATTTAAGAGGAGTGTAAAGTATTATAGTAAATAGATGAAACGTAAGGATTTGTTAAAAATGTATGTTTTGTTCTGTTAATTCTATGTAATTATATTTTGTGTTTCTTAATGCTTTCTGAATATGTTGCATGCACATATTTATGGTGTATTTTTGTTACATAAGAATTACTAACACCTCTTTTCTTTTTTTTGTTGCATACGATAAAGTAATTTACAAAATTGATCATAGTTAATATTCAAACGAATGCGAAAAGAAATGTGTCCCGTTTCCTCATTAGATATGAAACCATAGCTCATTTTTTTTAAATCTTGTTACAACAAATTTTTTTTCGTATAAATATCAGCAATAGTCGTCAAGGAAGGTTTCAAATTTACCAACGTATAATTACAATTGTAAAATATCTTTTCTCTTGAATATTTACAAACATTTGGTAAATATTTACTTTACAGCTCAAAACTTTCAGCGTAAAAATAGTAAAACTTACCGTTCCACGAAAACCTGCGTTTTAATCAATAGAGACTGTTGAATTTGAATTAAGAACATAATTATAGTTTGTGCCTCCTCGCTTACGGTATGACGGTTGGTGCATGTAGATTTCAGACTAGCCTCCGAACCAGTGAACGCGATGGCAAAGGGACAATAAATATGAGTCACTCAGCGAATTTCATACAGAGCGGGTCGCAGTTGTTTTATTTCTCCCGAGTACCCTTATTCCTGCTCATATCTAACACTTGTGCAGGTATTATTGGATCTCCGCAATTCTCTATTTAAATTTAACACAGGCATTTCACACAAAACCATTATCTCTGAATATACAGTATTGTAGGAATGCGATCGAGCGGATGCGAGTTTGGGAAAGTCTGAAGAGTACTTGAGTTGGGTGATTGTCGTGCGAACGCAGAATGTTTGGGCTCGAATGTTTCTAAGGCGTGAAGGATGAGAACTTTGGAAAACAGCGTGACTGAGAAATTCTGGGTGGTCGTGACCGAATGCGTAGAGTGAGAAAGGTTGACAATTAAAATGAAAGGAAACGAGTGTTTGGAAGAATATATGACGGGGAAAATGCGAGCGCGAGGCAGAAAGTATTGGACGGTGAAGGCGGAAGGTATTGGACGAAAGGTTTTGATTGTGAACGTAGAAAGAGTGTTTCTGAAAGTTGCTAAGTTGTAAAGTCGTTTAAGTTGTTTTTGTTAAATTGTTTTAAATATACTTTTATTAATATTTTAATCGCTTCACTTTTATTTGTCACACCTGAATTCCATCTTCCGTTCTACATTTTATAGAACATTTTTATTCTTAAGAATGTAACAGCCCTCTGTGACTTCTAAATCTAAAGTGAATCAACTCAGCTAGAAGTATCCCGGATAGCGGATTCCAGTGATAGTTTTTATCTCTTCAATTAATCTGTTCACGCAAACACGTAAACTTTGGTCGAGTATTTCCAGCGATCGTTCTGCGTGGAGTTCTAATTCGAAATGGCAAGATATTATGTAGCTGCTCCATTCAGTTAGTCGAAGTTTTACTCTGCTCATATAATTCGAACTGCTCCCTCTGACTAATGGTTGACCGTACCAGTTATTTGCTGCTGTCTAATCATGATTAAGCGCAGTTGGTTTACCACATTACATCACGTTACACTTTGTGTAACAACATAATCAACGTAAAACCAGGCTCTTTTCGTAAATAACTGCAGTTGAGTTAAATTTATTATCGTGAAACGAGTAATTTTTTCTTGTTTTAAGTAGGGTTGGAGTAGGTTTTATGTGGATTCGTTGTCGTTTAACTTTTAACTGGAGAGCTGGCCTGAGGAAGCATCTTCCAATGATCACTGCTGATCACATGAAGTATCTTTCAATGAACTTACCATGTCTAATTAAAGGTGTTGAGGTTTTTATATTTGAATGAAAAATTATGGCTAAGTGTATTTTATACAGAAAGCGTTAATATATTTGCGTAAAGGCATGTACAAGGAGAAAAAGAAATTTCAAGGCATATTTAGCCTTTCATTATTTAAATTAGCCTTTCATCCAGGACAATCCCAATGCCCTGCATTTTTACCGACGGTTTAAGTCAAACTGCGTCGCTGGTACTGTAGGCGGGCGGTAGGAATTTTTCTAAAAATCATTAGTCTCGGAGTTACCTTGACCGACCGCTGACACCTTTGACCCAGGTTGAATGACAACAAAATTCACCCTCATATATATTGTGTAAAAGAAAAGGAATCGTCTGTTGGGATTGCATGGACCGAGAATCGATACCGGATTTTTCACTTGTCAGGCGACTGATTTAACCACTGAGCTGTCCAGACCCGACCGGCACTCCTTTTCTCCTAGGCTATTTAATAAACTCATATTGCGATCACCGGATGCCGAATCTATAATTGGAATCACAGATTTTACTCTTACAAAGGGATTAAGCTGCCTGTCAAGGTTTGTCTTGCTCTGTATTATTGTCCGTAGAAGTTGCGTTTTCTACAACAGACTTGCACAACTGGTAGCCTAGTATCTCAGTAAGCACAACTCATGGCTCGATGTGAAGACAGTTTCCATTTTCATCTAAAACGATGCTTGTACAGCGGTCGAAAAGTTGTAATGCTACCAGCCGCGTTTTGTCGACATCGAGGTACACTTCATAATTTGTTTCAATCGTCTAGCTATGAGCGACGATTTTCACTTATACGTAAATAGTAATGGACACAACGTCAGCAGTGATGATGTCGATGGTATCGTAAACGTTATTACTCTGATTACTGTGACCATTTCAGTTGTGACTTATATTGGTCTGTTTTATAATGTGTGATAGTGTACACTATTATCTGATAAATTTTCCACACTTCCCACGATTGAGAAACTTTTCCTTTCATTAGGTATTTGGAAGAGACTTTTTAAGATTACAACTTACCCTTGTCTTGGTTGAATGTATGCACTTAAGAAAATCGATTTCATCGCTGTTAATTACGATTTGGAAGAGGAATTCCGTTCCGTGGTTGAGTTTTATTTTACTTCTTTTTCAAATTGTGGAATATAAAAAATTTAACTGAAATCTATATGATTTTATAAACACAAATGACCAAAGGTGTTGAAAGAAGTAGGTGTATCTTCTACATGTTTCTGTTAAGAAGATTGCAGAATAAATTAATTTCTGTATATAACCAGAAGTAGATGAGCTAATAACCAAAGCCACACTTTTATGATTGTATAATCACCGTCCAAATTAAAACGATATTAAGAAAAAGAAGAGTCACACATTAGGAAAGATAAAATTAGTGAATTTAGCTCATAAAAATATATCGCTACGCGATCTTCGCAAAATATCATAGTTAAAGTCTCTGCATCATCCGAGAGAAGTGAACGAAGAATACTAATATACCTCCATCCTGCGACGAGATTGAAAAGAAAGAGGAAGGCAGTAATGAAGACATTTGGCATTACTGTACTTGGAAATCCTACAAATTGCATCTTGACCTTCCCTCCACTTCCTTCTCTACCGTGCTTACAAAGAAAGTTTCGAAAGTTTGGAGAGGTACTTCTGCAAGTTTTTTCAGTCCGATTTCCGGCATACAAGTCAGTTATCGGATATTTACGTCATCATGCGAAGACTGAATTCGAATCGAGTGGATCGTTAAAGGAACAAGTGAATGTCAAGTGGAAAATGCCACTTGAAAAAGCGACTGGGTGCGAATGGAAAATCTCCGAACTGTCACTTCCTATCACCTTGTCTAAGGTACGAACCTGCTAGGTAAGCCTTACTGGTGAGTCCACTAGAAGGCCCGGGACGAAACCACCACTTTTTCTTATTCCTTTTTCTTCACCTTTCCTTCGCAACGGTGTACCATAGAGGTTAGAAAGAGACAGACAATACAGTAAAACCGTAACTTTCACATTGCTCTCTAACAACTGATATCTCAACTCCACCGATTTCTAAGTCTTTTGTGCTCGAACGAGATTCTTTTGTTTCCATCGAATTCTTTCCGCCCCCTTTCTTTTCGCGCCATTTTTTCAATCGATCATCGATGAAAGCACATTGTTCTTAGTTCGAAGAAGAGATATGTGATATCTGCTAGATGAAGAAAAATAATCAAGGACTAGAATAGAATCAGGTATGCGTTGTCAAGCATAACGTATGAGTGAATTCTTCTTTTAAGTATTCTATAAGATATTTACCTAAGTTTTTTTATTTTTCCAAAAACAATGGAGGTGAATTGATTAGTGGAATTTACCTTTGTACGCTGTTTGAGTAACTTCAACTCAGAACGAAAATGGGATGTTTAATAAACTTGTGTCAATATTGACTTTAATTTTGCCGAATTTTATTAGTATCATTTAAAGGATGTATGTATTGTGTAGTATATGTAAGTATGTATTAGCGTTAATTCAAACGGAACATTGCGTTCTTAATCGTTTCAGATTCTGCATTTGTGTGAATAGTGCAACACATTCTTAAAGTACAACGATTAAGTTTTATCGCTTAAGTGATAAGTAGCAATTTATGAATAAAGCTGTGGTGTCTAGATTTGTTTCCTTAGGTTGTCAGATGAACTCTCAATCAACGTTATTTCCAGTTCAAATGAGTTATATGAGTATTATACTCTTTTCATGCATTTTACACGTATTCTTCTCGAAAATTAATTCCTAGCAACTTTTCTTTTCAATCAAATTACAATGCATTGAAACACGTTTTCAAGTACAGTTATATCTTTCAATGACTCGTTCTATTATCAATGCTCCAATGAATAAAGTAATAAATATATTTTGCTTTGTATATAAAATATCTGCATCTTCCAATAATAAATCATGTTAATCAATCGGCAGCTATAAATACTAGACCCTGAAGTCGCTGCGTACATAATTCTAGAGATATAACAGAGAACCACCTCGTTCCGGATCAACGGTGTCATAATTCTTGAAATCAATTAACGCTCGGGACGCGTGTTCGTGCACGAAACAAACTTCAATTCGTTATGACACGTCCGAAAAACAACCCTGCAAAAATTAAAATGACTGTGTCTGATAAGAATAATTACGTTACAAATAATATTCTAGTAACTACACAGGCTGTTATTATCGTTCGCTGTCTGGAAAAAGAGAATTTATGTACGTAACCAAGATCACCACGCTGATTAAGCTCCTGCTTGTTACACGAAGGAGAATAAAAACCAGGACAAATTTATTGGTTCATCTTCTGAAAACAATGTCTTACAATTAGAAATTTATGAACCGATGGTTAATGAAACAGCGATTGTTCTGATAAATGATTTCTTTTTACTTATTTAACACTAAACGTACCGGTACTTTACATATACCTGTTCTTATGATAAGGGATCATTTGACCCCTTATGAAATAAACGTTGACATTTAGAAAGTAATTCTTAATATATTAAAAAATATAATTCGCAACATTTTTATAGGCTCTGACCTTTACTGTCTGACTCTCAATATAGGACTGCATCTTTATTTCGTTTAGCTATAGAGAACTCATTTGAAGGAGCCATTTGTAGCCTGTGAATCTCTGATTAGAGTCCTTTCTGTGAACGCGTTACGTCGTATGAACCCGATCGGGTCGTTCAAGTGCTCCCGCCGAAATCAAACACACATATCAGATTGAGATAAATAAAACTATAACTTGAGAAGTATACCTGAGTCCAGAGCTAAAGTTACAATTGGAGAACTGCAGAAAAATACGTAAATTTCGTAAATGGGTTAAATGACCCGTCGTTGTATATAAGGTGTGCAAAGAATTTTTTTCGGCAAAGAATAAGTTAAGAGAAAAATGAAAAGCGAGAAATTAAATAATCAGATATCATAAGAATTTACAGAAAGTCAGATGAGCAAAAAAGATAATGTGTGTACAGTTTATAAAGTAAGAAATGGAATGGGTCATTTCATTTGACCCCGCTTGGTACGTTTAGTGTGAAGCTTATGTACTATTTAGTTTTACAGAAATGAGTTGAAAATGAGTTAGATAGTGTTGAACTACGTTCTCAACGATGTTTAATATGTTCCCTTTACTAGAACTTACAAATTCACCACCATGATCTTCCAAATTAATTGATAGAATAAAAAATTTTTTAGGTTCTTTTCTTTTTCTGAACTTTTCTATCGCACCCTCTTTCACCAAACAAGAGCCTTTTCTTCGGTTCGCTTAAATCGCTTGGAGTATCAAGTGTTGCTGAATAAACAACGCAAGTTTATGGTTGAACGTACGAAGAACTGTCTGTTGAGCGTCAAAGTTGTCGCTCCTCGCACGTCGACGATGTGCAAGTATTTGTTGATTTGATAAGGCTAAGAGGCACGGACTGTGTCGGCTCTTCTAGGGTTATGATTGATGTATTTTTGTGATGTGTCTGACTTGACTGTGTGAACTGATGTGTTTGAACTGAAGAGACTGTGTGTACTGATGTGACTGAACTCAAGTGACTGTGTTAACTGATGTGTGACGAATCGCTGCTACTGACCACCAACCACCCTCTGTATTGTCACACCCGCTGATTGGTTATTTCAAATACAGAAAAAATACCAATCAGCGAGCCTAAAATTTGGTTAGGCCCTCCTCCCTGAGTCCTTAGATCGCTCCTGGAGGAGGGGTATGGCCGTGCTTGTGGTGAGGGTGGTGGGGCCGGTTAGCAACGACGGAAAATTCTTCCAGGTTCTGACCTTCGGTCTTTTACCGTTACAAATGTGTGTCAGGACCCTTCGGAAATTCCCCGTTTATGAGACGGCCTCAGCTATTGAGGACGAGAAACGCGAAACTTTATTATCATGAAACAGTTTTTAACTGCATGCAAATAAACTAAAATACTAAACTCAAAAATAGCCTTCGTTCCGCGTCCGCATCATAAACTGTGTAATGGGCGACATGACGGTACTGATACATTGTGTCTCAACACTGTCGTGAATCCCACTGCAAACATCTACCTCCACGGAAGTAAATTTTTTATCGCGAACTTGTGTTGCTTGGCTGCTTGGTGTTTTAAAGCGTCGTCTTAAATTTTCCTGGACAGAAGGCTAGTCCGCTGTTGCGGGAGTAATTCAAGACAATCTATCGTTTTAATCTTGTAACCAAGAGTTACGAGCGTTCAGACTTGTCCCGTGCCATTATTCTCCTGTACAACTTAGGCGACACTGCTCTGCGGCGTCCTACTCTTAATAATTTTTATTCAGCACGGAGTAACAGATTTTAAACTTCAATTTAGCGAGGTAGTGAACAGTCTTAATCGATTGAACTCATTATAAATTACGCAGTGAAGTTATCGGTTTTCGGTTCGCTTTTCTTTTTTCGTTAATAATTTTGTTAATAAGTTTATCTGATATTGTATATATAATATATTATGCGAGAATAATAAGTATTTTTTTTATATATTTTTCAATTTCTAGTGAGTGAAGATGAATTACTTTGTACGGAATTGATTATTCCCTTTTTTATTCTTTTTAACTTTGTTTTAAAGAAACTTATAAATATGTTGTATGTTTCACATAATGATGAAATATGGTATGCTATTGAATTTCTGGCTAGTAAACATTATTTTATATTCTTATATAGGTATCTGATGATTCTCAGGAATTACAAATGAAATACTTTACTTGAAGTTAATTTATTTTCAGGTGAAGGTTCATGGGGAGGTTCTGCCCTCCGTGACCCCTCGACAGGCCTCTGAAGGTGGTGGTGCTCCGGCGGTGGCGGCGTCCCCGACGGAGCAAGACCCGGGGGAGGTCATGGTCGTGGAGTAAATTCCCGACCTGCCTTCTCCAAACCAACGTGAACCACTCGCGCGGAGCACAGGATCTTCTGCTCCAAACAATGCGCGAGTGGCGCGTTGGGTTAGCGGTTGTCGCGGAGCCATACGCCGTCCCCGACCATTCTTCGTGGGCGAGTGATGTGTTGGATTCCGTGGCGATCGTCCGCGGTGATTGTGGCAGCCCCTTGCCGTTCGCTGTTCTTCAAGCCGGCCGGGGGTACACCGCGGTGTCGTACGGAGACACCGTAGTGGTGGGATGCTACATCACCCCGAGCTGCGGGCTCGCTGCCTTCGAGGCATACCTCGGCGGGATACGGGAATGCGTCTCCCGATACCGATCCCGCCCCGTCCTTGTGATGGGGGACTTCAACGCCCACGCCTTTGCGTGGGGTTCCCCCAGCACGGACGGACGCGGCCGCACTCTTCTGGAGTGGGCAGCAGAATTGGATCTTCGGTTGGTGAACCGAGGATCCGAAGCAACGTGCGTACGGTGGCAGGGGTCGTCAATTGTCGACCTCACGTGGGCTAGCCCGGCCGCAGTGCGTCGCGTTCGGGGGTGGCGAGTTGCTGTGGAGGTGGAGTCCCTTTCGGATCACCTCTACATTCGCATGGAGCTGGGTGCCGCCCCCGCCCCCAGCGATGGATTCCTGTCGTCGTCCGGTAGGGGACCTTCGCGACCGCGGTGGTCGCTGAGGGCGCTGGACGAGGACATTCTGATGGCGGCGGTCCATGCCGTGGCGTGGGCCGAGAACGCGTTCGCCGGTCGAGTTGACCCGGTGAGCGGGTCCGAATGGCTTCGCGGCGTCATGACATCGGTCTGTGACGCTGCGATGCCGCGCTCCAAGCGTGTGAGTCGCGGGGCGGTGCACTGGTGGTCGCAAGAGATCGCTGACCTCCGTACCGCCTGCGTGCGCGCGAGGAGAAAATACACGCGCGCCCGGCGGCGTGCTGGCCGAGACGAACGGCGCACTGCCGCCGCGTACGAGGGGTACCGACTCGCACGGTCGGCCCTGCGCATCGCCATTTCTTCGGCGAAAGCGGCGGCGTGGAGGGAGCTCCTTGGAACGCTCGACCGGGACCCCTGGGGCTGCCCGTACCGTTTGGTACTGGGTAAGCTTCGCCCCTGGGCACCCCCGGTGACGGAGTCGCTTGAGCCCGAGGCACTGGAGCGGATTATTGGAACTCTGTTCCCCGCTTCAGCGGCTGGCGACTGCTCGCCTCTTCCTCGCGAGCAGGACCCGATTAGGTGGTCCTCCGGCATTGCGGTGTCCGAGGAGGAGCTGAGCGCCGCGATTCGGAAATCGCGGTCGCGGAACGTCGCACCAGGTCCGGATGGCGTTCCGGGCCGGATTATGGCGACGGTGGTTGACGCTCTGGGTGGCGGATTCAGAGAGTTCCTGGATCGCTGCCTGGAGGCCGGTATCTTCCCGCCGGCGTGGAAGCAGGGCAGGGTTGTCCTTATAAAAAAGAACGGTAGGCCGGCGGATTCCCCCTCTGCCTACCGCCCGATATGCCTGTTGGATGAGACGGGAAAGCTCCTCGAACGGATCATTGCTTCCCGTCTCTCCGCCCACCTGTCTGAGGTGGGTCCGGGCCTGGAGGAGAGCCAGTTCGGCTTCCGTGAGGGAAGATCGACCATAGACGCGATCGCGCGGGTTCGATCTCTCTCGGAGTCGGCGTCCTTGCAGGGCGGGGTAGCGCTCGCGGTGTCTTTAGACATCGTGAACGCGTTCAACTCGCTGCCCTGGCTGGCTATTAGGGAGGCCCTAGTGAGACATCGGGTGCCTCCCTATCTTAGGAGGATCGTCGGGGCGTATCTGTCCGACAGGTCCGTTGAGTTCACCAATCATCGTGGTGAACTCGTCGTGCGGCAGACGGTGTGCGGGGTCCCGCAGGGCTCAGTCCTCGGACCCATTTTGTGGGACCTCGCCTACAACACTGTGTTGCAAACGGCCCTCCCTAGGGGGGTCAGTATCACGTGTTATGCGGATGACACGCTGGTGCTGGCCACGGGGAGGGACTACGACAGGACCCTCCGCCTCTGCGAGTGCGGAGTGGCCTGCGTAGTGCGTCGAATTGAAAGGCTGGGCCTTCGGGTTGCCCCCCATAAGACCGAGAGCGTCTGGTTCTTCGACGCCGCTCGGCGGGGGGTCCCACCGCAGTCGTGGCTGCGAGTGGGAGAGTCGGTGGTCGAGGTGAGCCGTACCATTAAGTACTTGGGGCTCATCGTCGACGGCCACTGGCGTTTCGCCGATCATTTCCGGCAGGTGATCCCCCGGTCGGAGAGGGTGGCGGCCGCTCTGGGCCGTCTCCTGCCGAACCTGGGTGGTCCCAGTGATGGAGTGCGCCGCCTGTACGCGGGGGTCGTGCGGTCAGTGGTGTTATACGGGGCGCCTATATGGGCCCGTGACCTACTGGCCAGTCGCCGCAGCCGTCTTCTGCTGCGCCGCGTGGAGCGGACGACTGCTGTTAGGATCGTGCGGGGTTACCGTACGATCTCGTATAGGTCGGCGGTCACGCTGGCGGGGCTCATCCCGTGGGAGCTCCTTGCGGAGGAGGCCGCAACCGTCTACGGTTGCGCGCAGGCCATCCGTCAAGAGGGGCTCGACCCAACCGCGGCTGAGTCCCGGCTTGCCTCGACGAGACGCCAGGCGCATCGACGCGCCGAGTTGGAGTGGCGACGGCAGTTGGCGGAGCCATCCAACACGGGCCGGCGCGTCGTTGGCGCCGTTCTGCCCGTCCTGAAGAGGTGGATGGGCAGATCGTGGGGGCGTTTGACATTCCGTCTTACGCAGGTGCTCGCCGGGCATGGGTGCTTCGGCGAGTACTTAAATCGGATCGGGAGGGAGGCGACGCCGCAGTGTCATCACTGCGGAGAGAAGGAGGACTCGGCGCAGCACACACTCGAGGAGTGTCCCGCGTTTTCGCGGGAACGCCGGGAACTCCGAGTCGCAATTGGACCGGACCTCTCGCTGCCGGCAGTCGTCGAGGCGATGCTGGACAGCGAGGGGTGTTGGAGGGCGGTGTCCTCCTTCTGTGAGCGAGTCATGCTTAAGAAGGAGGAGGCGGAGCGGGCTCGGGAGAGAGCCGCAGCTCCGTCGAGACGGGGACGGTGCCGTCGGCGTGGTGGGCGCCGGCCAAGGGCACCGTAAAAGCCGGAATTTGGTGATGTTGCTTGGCCGCTTTCCTCGACGGCCAATGAAAGCAGCATCACCAGGGGAAGTGGCCGTCGCAGTTAGGGGGCTGCGACGCCATTGCACAGCTTCTCCTGATGTAGGTCGGCGCCGTGCGGTGGTTGCGCGGCGCTGATTCAGCCACTGAGGGGGTTCTGGCCCCCGGCAGTGATGAGTCTTGATTGAGACGACGGCGAGGGGGAGTACCGGAAGTGTTCTTCAGAGTTCCCGGTGCTCTCCCATTTCGCTGAAGAAGGCCACCGTGGAGGTTTTAGCAGGTAAAAATCCTGCATAACCTCGCCACCCCCCCAGGGTGGTGGGGGATCTTTTCGAAGATTTCCTCAACGTAAAAAAAAAAAAAAAAAAAAAAGGTGAAGGTTCATAATTGTATTACAGCGATAGAATGTATGATGCATACGTGAAGTGAAATACTACATAATATGCTTTTTTTTTTGTTTTAAGGTTCACAAATTAACGAAAGTATAAATGTAAATTATTTACTGATATAACTATGCATGAGTTTTATATACAATTGTATGTGTTTATATACAAGTCGTGTTCTAAGATAATTATGCTTTCAGTAAGAAAGCACCAAGAATGAACATAATGTTAAATTAATTTTTGTTTCCTTTCTGTATTATGTAAATCATTTCCGCATTTAACGTACTTGAGAAATATATAATAATTATTCGAAATGCTGTTTATATACGTACCTGGTTTATTTATTCAGAAAATCAAGTCACATAGACATAATTAAAAATAAATTCAGCATATGCTTTTACTGCATTTCAAGCTGAAATAATTCTTGTAGAAATTAATTTTACTCAAGATATTGGAGATATCTTTCCATTAAAAAAAAAAAAAACAAATTTTGTATAGAATAAATTAACTTAAAATAAATTCCTAAATCCAATAGTAATTTTATATCAACCAAATTACGAAGTGGAGAAAAAACTTTTTAATGCGTAAGCCAGCTGAATCCACAGTGTACAAAACAAACTAATAAAGGGTTTGAAATTGAATTATCTGGAAGCAGATATAATTTCGTTCAATTGGCCGCGTAAGTTTTCAGCAATAATGACCGGGTTGCTACGAAATAAAAAGCGAAATGTTATCACGGATACGTCGCACGGAGAGATTGTCGGTTGGTTTACCTCGTAATTTCTCCTGGAGATATTTCACTGCGTTTTTATCAAACGCGGAAACGGTATTTCTGTTTCCATTTGAACACATGTGCGCATCCACTGTTTCCTGTATCCTGATCTTATCCGTTCTTGTGGCAAAAACTCTGTCGTTCCCTGTCTCTTTGCCATTCGTTCCTTTATCTCAAACTATTTATCAGTTTCCTTTTACCTTTCTTCGTCCCTCTTGACCCTTTTGTTTTTCTACTCATCCCTTACATTTAATTCGTAAATCGACAGATACGAATGGACAAAAATTCCAAAACTTCAATGAAAGTACATTAATTAAATTTATATAAAGAATACAATGCTAAGAATTCGTATTGAAATAGAGGAACACCATATGATTAACAATAGAAAGGAATTCATAGATTGTGTTAATAAATTAGAAGATTATATTTTAAGTTGTGTTTTCGTCTTAAACTTCTGGTCACTATTAAATAATGCAATATTACTCTAAAGTATATAGCATGTATTATTGCTTCGAAATAAATAGTCTGCTTGAAATAAATAAATGTTTTATTGCGGACAGTACTCAGCGGTTATGTATTATTTTCCCTGTTCTTTTTCTATTAGTGCTTCTCATAGTTTTCATATTCCTTATATGTTATAATTATTCCAAAATACCAGATATATAACATTTTAAGTATACAGAATATTTCTATGTGTGTCTAATAATTGATATCTACTACTTGCTTTTATATCTTTTAAACGGTGTGTGTATGCAAACATAGCGTAAATTCTGCTTATATTACTGTATTATATTGTTGCAGATATTCAATATTTGCAGATTCTAATGTTATTTGTACAAGATATTGATATATGTTACAATTGTACATTATAAATTCTGAAAAACATTCATTAAATGATTTCAGTTTCGATTTTAAACGACGCTTATTCATACTTTATTTGAATAACCACGGGTGCATCAGAGATCGACATTATACACAGACAAAGAGAGTATAACGGGCCAAAACGAGAGAAAGAATAGATTGGAGATAGTTTTGTTCGAAAGCTACAGTTCTCATTGCGAGTTAAGAGTAGAACCGTGTGTACAGTTAAAGGTGACAAGTAGAAGAATATTTTTGAAGAAGGAGTGTTACACACGATGAACGTATTTTTCTCAAGAAAGGTAAAACGATGTGTACAGGACCGCCATTCTATAGAAGACAGTAGTTGCTGCAGTATAGTGCGTTTAAACAGATGAAATAAAGAATTACAGTTCACCATTTCTACTAAACCTCAGAGAATTTCAACTTTGACTACAACGTAATGAAATAAATAACACTTTTGCTGAAAGAAATATGTTTATTTTCTTATGCAGTTACTACCTTTTCTCTTCATTTAGTATTCAGACTTGTGCTATTCGAAACGTTAATTATTACGATTGTTACATGGAAGCTTCAAACTCAAACAGATCTCGGTTAAGAACTTAAAAATTCATCGGTTTTTTTCTTTCTGGAGATCAGAAAATATCATTACAATTAACACTAGGTTACGGGATCCATCAGTTTGACGGGTTTCGGATTTCAGGAACAAATTTTGTAAAAACAATTACTATTATTCCTAATCATTTTTGTTGGCTTTTATCGATGAAAAAATACGAACATGCCCTATTTTATTTTCCTCTGAGTTCTGAAATTTTTAATTCTGCATGACGTACACCTATCTCTTAGCATATGTATACTAGAAATAGATATATAAGTGATGTAAATCTAGTGTTAACCAATAGCAAGTAACCAAGGTAAACTGTATTTTAGTAAAGGCAACTCATAATTTAATTCTGTTCAAATATAAAAGTATCGAGAATCCGTCCTGTGGCAGCTAGTAAAAGAAGGGTCCAAGAAGAGTGAACAAAGGATGAGATTAAGAAAGGAGCAGGGAACAAGGGAAAAGAAAAGTTAGACAATGCGTGACACGGGTTAAAAGCGGGACGTGCTGTCGTCGTAGTTTAATTACGTATGCAAGCAATTCGACCATCGTATCGTGTGACGCGCGCAGTTCACAGCAAGTGGTCAGGGTCATAAAAGGAAAGACTAATTGAATTCGTGTCTTGTGTCCACCGGCTCAATGGACAAGATGTCAAGGAGTATTTCAGGTGAAAGAAATATTTTCGCTACAACTGCTGGTACCATAATGTTAGTTACACAAATTACCTCATACTGCAAGGATTAATTTTATTGAATCCTACGAGGACGTGGGTTTAATGGTAGGAAAACTGTCTGGACCGGACAAACCGTTTGATATTTTTAAGAATTCTGTGTATCCTTAAAATATTATTAGTAATCACACAGATAATCATGAATTCTTGAATTTTCATATTTCGAGCTTTTGCCAGTTTTTTGGACTTAGAAATGCAGGCGAGATGGAGAGTACCTAACGCTAGGGAACGTGAACATACTCGCGAGTTAATAAGCATAGGAATATGAGCGAACATAAATATCGTTGCGACGAAAAGTAAATTAAATATACCTCTAGCTTTTAGTTCATTCATACATTTTGTGGCGGCTCCTTGAACACTTCGAAGGAATATCCATAATTAAACATTCGTAGACATTTCCCTACAGCCGAGGAACAAACATTTTATTGTTCCCCTTACTTAGGCCTCGGACGTCAAAAGGTCCGAGAGCGACATTGTCTTTGTCCGTTCGGAAGTCCAGGCTTCCGTTGATGGTTTTCCAGAGGACCGCTACCTCAACCTATTTTCCCAAACCGCCCTTTGCGTGGGCTAGTATGTTTGTTGACATTTTTTGAGAACAACAGGTAGACATAGCGAGAATCAAAACCGTGTATTTACGAGTCCGTACGGTTTCGCTTTTCTTGTACCATACGCAGCAAGCAACAAATAAAATCTTGTTAAATTTCACCTATTCGACTTAATTAAAACCTCACACGTACCACCTCAATTCTATCTTTATTATATACAAGCACACTGTTTTTCAAATACTCGTATAGTTTTAAAATAGCTGAAGCATTATTATTGAAGTTACTGCAAAGATAAAACGTAAAAATGAAGTCTTTCCTCATACGGCTTCATAGGTCATTCAAACCCTTCAAATCAAACAGTACCGGGGTGCGGTTACAGTAGAGTACTAAAGTGTACTTATTTGCAGTAATAAAGAAATAAGCTTGAAAATTATAGAAAAAGTACAAAACATACAACAGGGTACAAAATACATTAAATGCAAAAACAGTAGATTTACTGAGCTTCTACAAAAAAACAAACAAGAATTAATCATTTTAACCACTCTGGTGGTTCTTGTTTTAAACCTGAAGGGATCCAGGCAACCGTTCATTATCAGATAGCATGGCGAGGGTTAAAATTCCGCGCAGGCCTGCTTTTGAGGATCATCAGCAAAGGATCGCTAAAAATTCGCTTCCATGAGATACAAATAACTCCTGCCCTATCACCGATCTGGTAACCTTTTTGTTTATTTCTACCATCTTGTTTCGTTGAACGGACTATAGTCATAAAACCGTTCGATGGTTAAAACTACATTTCCAGCCAAAACTTTGGAATCACTGAATAGGTTTTAAGAAACATTTAAATTTAGAAGAAAAGGAGTTTAGATAGTGGTATCTCAGAAAGCTCTTCCATAGAAAATCTACCACGATAAAGAAAACTGCAGTTAAAATTAACAAAGTTGTAGAAAGTGCCTTATGATTATTATTATTGTGATCACTAATGTGATCGATAGCTAAAGTATACAGGGCACAGTAATTCCTAACTTATAAATTCTGACAATACAGCTACTTTTAACCCATCTCTGCCACGTAGCTCTATGTTGAATTCTCAAATCTTTATACAACTCTACGATTCGGTTCTTCATTCAATACTAGTCTTTTCCTATAATCAATAAGAAAGCTTATAGGTCTTCTTTTCTCCCACCCCGCTCTCGTTAAACATTGCCGATCAATCGGTGAATTGTTTGTTGCAAAGGGTTTTTTCCGATGGGCCTGGCTTTCATCTAGTCGACCCACACTATCACTTTTCCGGTCCTTAAAACTACGATATTACAATATTAATTTCAAACGAATAGTAAATTGTCACAGAAGATTTGATATGGCTGCAATTCTGAAAGTGATTTCGAATTTTTGGCTGGTAGTGTATGCGCTAATTGCCTTCGAATACCACCCAGAAATACGTTGTCGCTAATAAGTATCTGATTAAATTGTCTTCTATAACTTTTAAAACACAACTTATGTAACGTACACCTGCGATTTAGACTTCGAAAGTGTCACGAAACGAGAATATGATTTGCATCGCGGTTCCTTCTATGTTAGTTGATCGACAAGGAACTCGGTTCCTGTCCGGAATCCACAACTTTCGGTGTAGACACGAACACGCGCACAACTAGAATATTGGAGATACATCTCAGTGACGTGTTCCAGTCCAAAGACTCCGGAAACGTGAGTGCGTTACGAGTTCCGCATAAAACTTACGTAAAACTGGTCTCGACGCGACGCAGGAAACGGGGTTACTACTTTACAAAATTATATGGAAAGCTGCGGCGATTGTCCCTAATTGAATGCGGTTACGTTTTTATTAATACTGTAAATACGTGAGCTTTCAAGGAAGTAATAGTAAAGTGTAATTAGACTACTCACTATGATCAGGCTGTAGATGTATATGAAAATCTGGTTCTGAAGAAGCACACTTAAACAAATAGAACGTAGGTATGAATTTATTTCATCGTTTATATATTATAACGTGTACCTAGCTTCGAATATTCTTTATATTTTTTTACATGTTAATCGTATTATCTTGATTTACGTTTAAATTTTCTTTATGTGAATAGAAATACGTACTGAAATTGTAATGTCTAGTACATCAAAATATATCTACTCGGTTATAGAAAGTACGACATATTTAAATTTTATTTTAGGAATCATTTTGAAAGTAATCTCTAGCTAAATCAGATGATTACATATGAAATATTTTACCCCACATCTTTGAGCCAATATTATAAGTATTCAGAGAAAATTGAAATATACTAAAATAATTGAAGTAGAAGATCGTCACAAAATTTCTATACACGTAATATTAACTAGATACTTTCTTATGAATCGATTAATTAGAGTGAAGTTGAGGCGTACAACACACGGAAGAAATATGGAGTGAAGGAAAAAGGTATTTGCATTCGAGCGCTCGGGCTTCGAAGGTAATGAACGAATTGGATATAGTTCGAGGCCCGATGCAGCTCAGAAAAACATTTTCCTCCCTTTCTTATTTCCCCCAAACTTGAAAAACTACAAGGCGTTAAGCCAGCAAAACGGAATTTGGGCTGGCATTCCTTGCTTGAGCCTCGTGGCGAAAAAGAGTCACGCAATTGTAGCGATTGTTCCCACAAAGTCATTGCTGAAGTACTAAAATACAATTAATGCTGCTGCAGCCTTTCAGTCAGTTTTGTCGCAGACGTATTACAATTTCACTAAAAAATCTCTTTAATTTTATGAGATTAATAAAGACACACTTATTAACAGCTTGCTTTATCCTTTTAATTTTATGTTGAAGAACCATTTTATTGGAAAATTAGGTGTTCCCGTTAGTGAAATTAGAACAGGACTGATTACAATAAAATTCGAGGAATGTAGTGGAAATGGGTATTTGGGAATCATCCCTTGTAAACAATCGGAGAATTTCCGGAAACCAGAGAAAAATGTATAGTAGTTCGATCGAATGGCAAACAACACCCGAAACTATTTTAGTAGCTCAATGATCATCCATGCGAAGCTTATAGGCTTAGCTAGAATCCACTCCGTGATCGATCTTACCAGATTTTAATGGCGGAGCTCTGTCCTAAAGCTTTATCGATCCTTGTGTCTAATCTTTAATTCATTTGATTATACTTTGGTAATAGGATTAATAGTTCCACGTCCGAGAATTAATCCTTAATCGTGGAACTATTACTGTTTAAGGAAATATGAAACATCATTCCTTTGAGGTAGAAGCTTTTCATAATAAATGAAGTTTACAGAGCAACAACAACACTTCGAGTAATCAGAAATTCAACCGTAACTCATTAATTAGTTAACAGATTTGGATGGCTCCTGTATCTTAACAGATTGTACCATCACAAGGTGCTTTTAAACATGGAAAAGGATTTTTTAGACAACTAATACGTATAGATGTCAATGAAATTCCATTTATGTAAACTACATTTATATCAACCCAACTTTAGCAGTATCTGATCAACTAAAATCTTCAGAATCAAACGTATCTTGAAGTCTACTTATATGAGTGCGTGCCACTATTATCTGGAGGAAGAATCGTAGATACTACGGAGAGTTAGGTGAGCTTTTATTATACGAATTTAATATGACATTCTGCCGAGAAGTTCATATAAATAGAGCTCCACTGTACTTAATTGTTTTTTGTTTGGTGTAGAATATTATTGGAACAGCATTCGATTTTTCCAATCCTACATCGAATCTAATTTATAGAGGGATTTTTAACGAAGCGGGAGCAGCAGACTTGTAGGCGTGTTGATGTGTAACACGATTAACCTCCAACTGACTAATCGATCGACGAACGCACATCCTGCTCGTTTAAGGGAACAAGACGATTCCACGCGAATCGAACCTGATGTGCCAAGCGAGGCAGGAAAAAAGCGAGAAGTTCGCATAAATCTACCTGGATCAGTCGTTTCTGATGAACCAAAAAACGTGCGACAGTATATTCAAGACTTGGATTACTCTGTCGTTCTGTAACAAGGAATCAAATATTTTTTTTTACAAATCACCAATGATTCATGCAAACGTTAAATTTCATGATAAAGGTGCAAAACGGTATTCTTTATTCTTGCCAGGAAGCTCATTTTATGAATCAGGGTAATTTTTAAAGGACATTTATTACACAAATGTAACTTTAGCTTTAAATTGTAAGTAGCTTTCTACTACAATACATACGGTGGTAGACAAACGGTTTAGATCAATGATTTGATAGAAGTATATGAATTAATTTTATGTGAATAACACAATAAACGAAATTCGTATTTTGTGCTGACTAACGAGCGGAACGTTATCCTATTAGCGGTAAAAATAAATAAATGCAAAGTTTCAACTGATGAGAAGGTATGAGATAATGTTCTATTCCATGCTCCCGTTTTAAATTTCTAAGGAATGAGTATGTACTGATTTTGAATGTAGGGATTGATTTTTGATCAAGTAAATTGTCTTCGAATGTTAGTGTATATGTGAATGTATAATGTCAGTATATCTGTTTATATTATTTTGAGCTTCTCTTAAACGGTGTTCTGATGATAAAAATGATCTCTTAGTATATTGATACGCAATAATTTCAAATCGTTTACCATTTTCACTTATTCCTGGCTTTTCGCTGATTTGTATCACTCGATTTCTTGATACTTGTTACTCAGCATTTCCTTTAAATGATAAGTGATTCAGAATCGCTCTTCCTGTATTTATTGTCAACACTCAGAGCTCTAGCAACCTTTTAATATTTTTTGGGCTACAAACTCACATGAAGTAAGAAAGGAAAAAAAAAACATATACTTACGTAAAGAATTTCGTTTCTCCGTAGAGAACGAGTATTCGTTTTTTATTGAAATTAATGCAATACTTCTTCGTTTTCAACCACTGCATACCACGTTTTAAATAAAAGCTTAACTAAAAAACAGACAAAGTGTTTTTCAATGCTATATATCTACAAATGATGGGAGTGTTCATGTAAATCAAATATTAATTTTAGCTGCAATTCATCCGTCAATGACAACTGATAAAAAATATAATAAAGTTCAATAAATGTACCATACTATGTTAAATGTAGCATATTATATAGTTTACATATTATCTGCTATAATTAAAATTAAAAGAACTAAAAGCGAATAGTGCAAGTTGAATTTTTCGATGGTGGTGCGTGCAGTGTAATTCACTGCTTCCATTTGAAAACAGTTGAAATTTAAGTTTACCGAACTTGAGTATTTCAAGAAACAGGACGACCACTGCGACGAGCGAAGCTTAATTGCATCTGCTTTTTTATCCAGTAATTACACATAACATTTCGAAAACAATTTCAAGGAATCGAACAGCACGGCATATCACATACGTTTCTATATGTGCGTGTACGAGTGAATACAGATTAACACAACTGTTCTCAGAGATGGAATATAGCCTCCCTTTTGATTTCACTGCACCTCCCTCTCTATCCTTCTACATCTGTACCTCACAGTTTTTTGTTTATGATGATTTCATCATAATGTTGTTTGTAATAGTCACCGGAAACTTGTATTTTTAAGATTTAAAAATCATGAAGTATCAATTTTTACAATTTTCGAATGCGCTTGTAATATTAACATATTAAACGCGTAGTATCGTAGAATTTGAAATACTTGAGAGAACCTAGTTTTAAGGACCGCGACCTGGAAAATGAAAATGAAGGTGACTAGACGAAAGCCAGGCTCATCGAGAAAAACAGTTAGACGAACAAGCCATCGATGGGTTGGCGATGTTTTGGTGAGTGCATACGGAAGAATGTGGTGGGAGAGGAGAAAACTAAAGACGGTTTTCTTGAGGAAGAAAGGGATTAGAGTTGGATTAAAAGCCGAATAGAAAAGTTGGACAGAGAGTCATCAGAATTTCAACAAGAGTTGAGAGTTGAACTGAGATTCGTGTTAAGAATTCTGTATAGAGCTATTACATTTATAATTGGGAACTACTGTATACTGTATACTTTTGTTATCGATCACATTTATAGTATTAAGTCTAATAATCATAAGGCACTTTCTACAAACGTATCAAAATTTTCTCGTTTTTTTTTAAATATTCGAATACCCAACAAAATGGGTAACAATAGCTCTAATGCAGGGCAGAAGATTCTAATTAATTAACCTACTTGCATTTGAAGTTTTCCGCTTCTGTTTACCTAAAAGAAAGTTCGTGCGCATTCTGAACTTCGCTTAAAACTTCTCCGAGATAAACCCAATTACACTTTTAACTATGCAAGCCAACTTAATTACCACAAATATCCGATTCCAGAAGTCACCAGAAAAAACAAGTATACCCTCCAAACTGGGCAAAAATCAATCTTTTCTAGCAGGGAAATCAAGGCTGTAAACCATATTATTCCACGGTAATCCATTATTGGCGATCACAACAAGAGGTTGATCGGGGTTCAGCAGGCAGATACATCCCTCTCTGTCGCGCTAATTACACGACCCCACATCAGTCCATCAGATAAATCGACGTCGGTCGATCACGTGTATCGATCCGGATCGAATCGGTTGCCAGCGAGCTTCCGGTTCGCGTTGCACCAGAGACAGCAGGAAAAATCGGCCGTGACTTAAAGGCGTTACTCACGTAGTCCGCGTTTCAGCCCCCTTCCCTACAGTACTGCACATTAGTCTGGGCTTAAATGTAGTTTAAAATCCTTCAAAATCACGTTACCCCTTAAATCCTGCAGAATGCCGAGCAACGGACATTTAATTGGCGTCTCGGCGGAAAAGGTTCAATATTTAACGAAATTCGAAAACTTTCGACATTTAGCGAAACTGAAAAACGTTCTGCGTTTACAAAAAATAGCTAGAAGCATTCTTGCCCTATCAGTACCCCCTCCAAGATTCCCCTGGAGATCCACAGTAGGATTTTTTCAGTAGGACATGGAACATCACTGGTTAGTTTTCCAACTGCAAAACGTCACTGAGCTTAAGGAAATTTTCTGTATTGAGGTTCCAGAGAAGGAGGGTCATGAGAAGGTTGCTCTTATGCAAACTAAACAGCGAAACAAGTCGTGAGTTTAGCTACAGTTTAAAATGATGTTGGCAATCGCTGGAAATGCGTGACTGGGAATTAATTAGACATCCTGAAATATCCTAAAAGTGCAAAATTCTAAGAAGATTCTGACTAACTTTTCTCGGAAGTAACATTGTTCTTGCAATATCAGCATAGACCTCCAGGGCAAGTCCTTAACAGAGTGAGAGAGGGGAACAGAAGGGAAGAATCATGGGATGAAAGGGGAAAACGGAGGACGGAACTGACGGAATACTTGAGAAAATGGAGAAAAAACGTGACAACCTGAAAAAAGGGTTAACGATTAGCGATCAACATTGTTGCGCGTATTTATCTACGTTTTGCAATAGTAGCTACAGCCAGAAATCGGATATTACTGATTGTTTGATCAATTATTATCCTCATTATGCTGTACGATCGTTTTATGTCAAAGACAGGTTCATGTTAATTTCATGACCTTTGATCGTTGACCACTTGGTGACTAATAATTGCTTTGAGTTACGGCATCTTGAGTGTATTTGATGTTGTACTTAAACACCAAATTCGATTTTAACCAGTTAGCTGTAGAATATAATTAGAGAATTTGGCGTAGCGGTGCTGATTAATTGTATATTATAGGAAATTCTACTCTTACTATTATTAGAGCGAGAGGGTAGGGTTCGTGTGTAGGTGAAACAAAGTAAAGTTCTTAGATAATATATATTTAAAATAATTTTGTTCCGTCCTACGGAACAGCTGCGGGAACTTTTCCATCGGCATTTATGGCACGAGCGTGCCGATAATGCTACTTTTGAGGATTAGTAAGTTTTAGCCGTTTTGCCTTTTTTCGAACCCTCTTAACATCCGTAGAGGGACAATAGTTTAATTTCGAGTTACCGTAATTCCTCAGTAGCCAAGAGCGTGCCATAAATAAGGGACTTCCGAAAGGCCCGGCGCCCAGCCGGTACCCACATGCAAGAGGTACACGGGCCCGGAAGAACTTTCCCCTTCGTTGCCTAAATTCGGGAAACTTCCCGCTCCGAGTGGCTCACCCCACCCTCGTTCTCGAAACGCGTGCTAAGGGCACAGGAACGGGGGTTGGTGGCACTCAGGGCATACGCCGTTTGGAGTCTTGACTTTTTGACTTTGACCAATTAGCGTATCGTCTTGAGGTATGGAGGAGTGACCAGTCGAACTCCTCCATATAAAACCGAGTCACTTCGCCGCCGCGTATTCACAAACGTTCTACCAAGCATTTACAAACGTTCTACATTTATTCCTCATTCGTACAAGTATATTTGTAAACATTCGTAACGCGCATCATTTCCTACGAACGTCAATCTCACAATTCACAATTCACAATCTCAGTAATCTCAGTATTTACAACAACAAGAAACGTACCTCAGCTTCACAGTACACAGTTCAATATTCAGAACTGTATTCTAAATCTCACCGAATTAGAAACAATCGTCTCAGGCGATCACGCGGCGGACGACAGTCGCGATCCAATCATTCGTGGACGCGACAAAACAATTTAATTGTAACGTATAAACAGCTTTTCAGTCTAATAAATTCGACTTTTTTATTTCTCTCACAATCACGCTCTTTCTGCCTCGCGTTCCCATTTTTCCCGTCATATATTCTTCCAAAAATTCGTTTACTTTCCTTATAATTCTAAACCTTTCACACTCGATGCATTTGGTCACTTTCATTCAAAATTCCCCAATCGTGACGTTGTATCAAGTACTCATTTTTCGCGACTCAGAAACAGTCTAGTGTCCAAATATTCTACGTTCACACGGCTATCGCTCAGTACAAACACTCTTCACATTTTCCTAAAATCGTACCCACTCAATCGCATTCCTACAGTATTTAATTAGTATAAATTAGTAAAATGCAATTCATTGTTAACTAGATTTCTTATATTCTGCAAGTAGCATTATGAAGGTGTCCAAAATTATGAATTTGGGAAAAGATTTTTTATTCTTATTCTTTAATCAAATGAATTTACTATGTAATTTAATTAAATCAAATGTAATTAAATTAAAAGTCCAATTAATCAGAAAAAGGGACAGAAAAAGTGGAAACGCATTTTACTTCTCGTATTATTTGATATCGTTAAATCAGAGTACAATGTACTTGAACAGTGCATATTCCGTAGGAAAAAATTTAATTTAAAAATATAAAATTTTGCGTTCGAAAAGAGATAAGAAGGACGAGAAACAAAATAAAATTGATTTGATTGTCCATTTTATATCTGGATCAGGATTACTTCAATATTTAAAATAATGTAAAAATGTTCATATTATTGCATTAAAGTTCGCATTGAATAGAATTTGAACATTAATACGTTGAATCTATGTGCGTTTTATTAATTCAACCTTATTCACGGGTCTTTAAAATATCATCTATTCAAGTCCTTGATAAGGAGCGTCTTTATGGCGGGTACGTGACTACCCGGGTATTTTTGAGATTTAGAATCTGTGTTGTTTTGTCTTGACGCTTTTCAACTTAGTTATTCACGGAGCGGAGATTTTGATAACGCACCAACTGAAATTTGGTCTAACTTCCTAACAAGCTTCGTGAAAAATATGAGTGCTTGCAAACCAGAAACAAAATCACGCTAACTTTCAAACAATACAAGTGTAGCTGAAATTTTATTACGGAAAATTTTCACGTACAGAAATTGCGTACTACGTATATAGTAGTATCGCTTTAATGATACATAACGTCCATTGATTTTCTTAGATTAGAAGAAAAGTGAAACTCAACTTATTCTACTTTTTCCTACAGTGGCTCCAAAAAGTATTTGTACACTATGTAACAGACAAATTCATTTAACCCTGAAATTCTGAGTCTGATAGAAGTATTTGGTAAAACTTTGTGAGTATGTAGAGCGTAATAGTATACGTATAAATTAGTCTCTTCTTTTTATCTAAATGCCATTTTAAAGGGGTGAAACCAGCCATGAAGTTTCTGAATTTTCTCTCATTTTTAAAAGATGACTTTGTAATGGTATTTGATGAAGCAAAATCTTTCAAATATAAAATGTTTAATTTTTAATACCTTATCGCCCTGCCATAAAAAAGTAACACAGAAAAGTTTGTATTCAAAGCGTGAAAAATCGCTGAAACTTTGAGATTTGTTATCAATCCTCTTAAAAGATATTTTGCCGCCAAAAAAATTGCTCCATGCAGGATACACCATGCTCTGTACACACATAAAGTTTCATTGAAATCAGAATTTCAGAAGTAGATGAATTTCCTTATAATACGGTGTACGAATACTTTTTGGAGCCACTGTACTTTAATTTATTTTCGAATATAACATTCAATTGCCTTTAATTTGTAAGAGGTTTGTAGTAGTAAGTAGAGGAACGATGGGCGGTTGAACTGTCGTCGAGGAACCGGCAACAGGGCGATCACTTATTTGTTTTAGGTTTCTTGGGAGTAGTGAGCTCGCGTCTCGCGCTCGAAGGTCGCTCTCCAAACGAACAGTCTTCGCGAACGGTTGCCTTTTATGTTTTAGGTCGGTTTAAGATTTATTTAAGTTTGTTTTGTGTATTTTACTTCTAATATAATATTTTTTATTGTTTAACCCTTTCGCTACGAGCGTCGCCTATAGGCGACATTCGTGCGACGACCTGTGTGTACGAGTGCCGACTTTTAGAATTTACCATTCTGAATTAAATTACTAGGAATTATGATTCGATGTCTAACTATCCTAAATTGTATTTTTATTTATAATAATAGTAATATTGAGAATTTTAATTTGACATATCAATTACCCTAAATTATATTTGTAGTTATAATAATTGCAAAATCTCCAAATATGTCGTTGTCTAACACATAGAAAAGAACGACGCGGAGAATGACAGGGCTACACCGAAAGATGTAAGTCCGAACATCAGTTTACCGAAGCGCAACGTACACACTTTTCGGCGCAATGCTCCGTACAGCGGTGTTACTCGGACGGAGCGCACTGCCTTAGCGAAATGGTTAAACATGTCCGCTTGAATCTATTCACACGCCAGCCCTCGTTGCGATCCTCACAAATTATAAAGCAGCATAGTATTTTACTCATCAGATTTACCTACAAAAAAATATTCTGCGCCACCGGTTCAAGGCATCCAATCTTTTGTAGAAACCACTTAAAAGACGCCTACTAAGTTGTGAGTTATATTATTTAAAGAATCATTCTGAAGAAATTTTATTTCAATCCCTTGACGAACCAAATCTGCTTTTTTTCTTGTTTGAGAGCTCCTGTTATTCAAATGAAATGAACCGCGAATAGAGGACAACGTATAGGCGAATCTGTATTTATAAGAAATGAGTTTCCGCGCCGCCAATTCATGCACACTTGAGTTCATAAAGTAATGAAAACTTTTTTGCCATACCGCTTCAACGGTAGGTGAGATGAAAGATAGGGAAAACAGCAGAGAGGATGATGGAAAAGAAAGTAACCGGAAATAAAGTGCTCAGGCGACGAGAGGCGATCGCAGCTGATATTAAAAATTATAATTAAGCAAGCGATGCAAGACGTAAATTACTTTCTCCCCTCTTGCTTTAAATTAACGTTTGATAAGCCGCGCACTTCCACTACAACAATTATTTAACACTGCATTTAATTATGGCATATTTGAACTTAAATTTATTTTTCAAAATAAAAAGATACAATTTGATGTCTGATTGTAGAAATTTATTAAATAGAAAATGTCTCTTCAGTTACGTAATAAATCGTACTTTTATATATGGTGTGCAAAAATAATTATGGAATCTTGCAGAATATTATGTATTTAAACGAAGGTTGGACGCTATATAAATAGGATCTCGAAAATATGATTATGTAAACAATATACTTCTTTATTCATCTAAAAGGTGTCTTGAAGCAATCATACTTTGAGATATATAAATAGGTGACAAATTTATTTGATCGTGAGATAATATAAATGATCATTATAGTTAAATATTTAGGCTAAATGGTGTCTTGCCACAATCATTATTTAAGTTATGTAAAAAAATGATAGTTTATTTAGACAGAAAATGATGTGCATGATAATTCATTCTTATTATTCTAATTAATCATCGCGTTAATTTGCTTGAACAAACGACTCACAAGGGAAGTTTGCGAACTCGGAAATTCAAAAAAATATGAAACTTCGTGTACAGGTAGAGTAAATCATCCATAACACATACCTATTTTTTGTTTGTGCCAAATCTTACTTTTAAGGGGTGATTTCACCCCTTAAAGTGAATGGAAAATTATCTTTCTTCTGAGTTAAGTAACAAGCACTTTTTTTATATATGTATATATGTGTTTACCACACGAATACTATAAGTGATGCGTAATGAATTAGTTCCATATAGTTTAAATATCCGTAAAGCTAGTTAGTTTTAAATTACAATATAAATGTTAAGTTATTTCAACATCTTTAATGATCGTGCCTATAATTATGTGAGGGATAATTTGAACAATATTGATATGAGCAACGATATGTGAGAAGGTTGCCACCCGTTAATAACGGAAACGTTTTTTCTGTTGCAGGTACTTATTAAGAGCTACGAATTACTTAATTTCAACTGGTATAAGTCTTGGAGATGAATGTTTGTCAAGGTAATGCTTTCTATTCAAACCAGCTTACACGTATACAAGGGATGAAGGAAAAGTATAGATACAATGGTTAAACTTTCTCTGCGACAAGTTTTTCGCGTATATCCTACATATAAACGCATAGCTCTGCATGAAAACACGCACACGTTTAACCCTTTGAGTGCTATGGGCGCATATATGTGTCTGACAGAAATTGCTCGTGAGGACTGTGGATGCATATATGCGCTTGTCAATTTCTTTCTTCTTCTCCTTATGACCTTTTCCGTGGCCACACATTTCGGTGTTAATCTTTTAGTGTTGACGAAAATTACTTGTAGGGACCATGGACGAAAATATGCGTTTGCCAATCTTTTCGATCTTTCGCTTACTGAAACGCGATTGTCGGTGTACAAGTAATAATACTCCGTCTCCAGCGATAGCGCCCCGTCCCTTCGAAGCGCTTAGGTCAAGAGTATTGAGCACTCAAAGGGTTAAGTAGAGTTTAGAACTGTCGAAATCGAAATAATCATATGTTGCGTACAGCAATAAAACCGTGTAAAATAAGAAGTTACATTCTACGGCATATACCCCGATAACTGTATTTCAAGCTTTTATTGCGCAATTTCATAAAATCGCTCTATCCATCTTTCTCCTTCTCTCTCCTCTCCATGTGAAAGCTCAACAACGAATTTGCATTTTGTATTTATTTTTGCGGATGGAGAAATCGGTCCTTCGTAATACGTAGAAGTATATTAAGTATATTAAAACTATATCAAAAAAATTATTCAAGATAATAAAAATTCATGTATTGTAAAGATTTTATAAGTATGGTTGAAGTACAAATTATAGGAAGATGCATGTTCTGCTTTGAACCATTTAAAAAATTGTTGTGACATAAATTTCTATTAGATAATCCTTGAAGTGTTCCTAAAACGTAAAATTCATGAAAGGGCAATAATCTTAAATAAAAGCATTCCGCGGTAATTTTTAACATTCTTGATATTTAAATTTATATTATTACATTTCTATTTCATATCCTTCAGTAAATATCTTTGCGTTATGTGCCTGCTATGTTTTACTCCAGCAGCCGTCTGTTGGATGTATTTATTTACAAGTGAGATGTAGAGGTTGAGTGACTTCCTTGTACTTTAATTTATAATGGACATTGTCCTGTTGTTTCCTTACTTCTCAAGTTTTGACATCCACCAATCAGTGAACATAATTGTTACCCAGTGAACCGTTCTTTTGCATCCTTAGCGATCTTTTTTAGCACGGGGAGTCGTGGCGTATTTGTGGGTTTTTTGAGATTTGGTAATGTAGAGAAATTTTCTTTAGTTGCTATCTTCCTTGCTTCTTGATCATTACAACTAGTCTTAGAGTTATTCTAAAAAGATTCCTTCTTCATGACAGACTTCTAAACGGAGAGATGCGAATTTCTACATCCGCAGATCATAGATAACGCTTTCATTCGACAGAGGAGAGTTGTAAGCTTTAAAACATACTGCTAGTATGTTAAAAAGCATAACTTCAAAAATAGCGCGTCTAGGTTCATGTCATAAATTACCTTAGCTAAACATGCTAAATGAATGCGTCCAACGTGAACTATAAATCACCTCGCAACAAAAGACCGTACGGATTGTCGACGAGCGCAATCTGTATCGAATCGGATCGAATTGACTCGACAGGAGAGAAAAATCCCTGAAACTATCGATCTGGCATCTCAGAGTCGTGAAATGGAACGCGTTGAGAGCTTGGCTCGAGATCGATGAACATGATCGGAGGCATCGCGTTGACGTTTCTCCTCGATCAGTAGGATCCTGGTGATCGGGGAGGACGTAATTGAGTCCTTTCAGCGCGAAACAGTCACGATAATGGAGGCGTCGCAATAGCCGTCAGCATTTCATGTATTGAATCATCTCGTGGACCTGGATTCGGTCCTTAAGCATAGCTGGAAACAGATTCAGTAACGTCTACGTGCTCCTTGTTGTCTGCTTGATCGTGTTCACTCTAATTATCGAAGCGTCTAATTTTAACAATTTGGAGCTCAGGAACTTGTCGTTTGTGCCCAGGATTACGCTGCAGAAGCCGTTTTAGGTGAAATTGTGTATTCTGATCTGCATTGAACAAAATGTTTCTTCGGACATAAGGGGATGAGAAAGGCTTTGACATTTCTTTTAACTGTTTATGAAATTATATCAGTTGTACGACCGATGTAAAATGCTTAAATAGACAGTATATTTTACTGTAAATTAAACTAAGATAATTTGTATCGTAATTAGACGATCTTAAATCCGAAGAAGAATGTACGTTTTTGGTTGGTGGAATACCATGCTTATACGTCTACTATAATTATAGTATCTGTTGTTAATAAAATTAGGGTAGGGGCAGGATATTCTTGTCTGGATTGTGATGTTGACTTATACATATTTGAATGTATATCGTTATTAAAAGCTGAATGTGGGGAAATTAAACTGACTAATACGTAAGAAAGCATATTTACATATTATTGATAATGAAAGATATGAAAGAATATCGTAGTAATTTAATATTGATTGTCTGTAATTCTGCTACATTCACATCCCTGAATATAATAATAAATTAATTTTCCTTTAATTAATACCTAACAACTAGCAGCTACAGTATTTTCTGATTAACCAGTCGTACCAAAAACGCGTTTAAGCAAACATTTAATAAACTATTCATAGTTAACAGATTGAACTACGGTACTGTTCAATCAATAATACGTATGATTCTAATTACGGCAATTCATTTTGTTTGTGAATTTTCTTTCTTGTTAATATTATAATGAGATGTTATTTGTGATACTTTTTCCATTGAAAAATGTACAATATGCCGACAAAGACAACAGTGCTATTCAAACTGTATTATTCAGTAGTTTTGAAACAGATATAACAGGTGACTTCAATTAACGTAGATTTGTTAATCAAAACATATACCATTTTGATCGTTGCAGTATTGCTAACAATCTGTAATCCTTGTAATTCTAAGCCTCGTAAGGTACTATGATTTCCTAAGAGTCTGAAATTGTTAATAATAGTGATTCAACAGTAATCGGAGTAAGTCCGACAAGAACCCTTAATTTTTTGAATGATATATTATAATCGATGACAACATAATTGCTACACGAATAGAAACATTTTACGTTCCCGCGGTTCTGAAATTTGCTTTTTCACTGTTCAGACCGGTTAATCTTTAGTGACAGTATTTCCACTTTAGCTCATTTAGCTGTAAACTTGAATTAATCTTATCAATTAACCAACGTCAGGTGTACCCATTATCGGTCACTAATCACCGGCTGAAGTGCAGTTTCGACTATGCTTAATTACAAAAGAGCACCGTCCCTTTTTTAATCGACGACGAATTAATCACTCGTACAGTGAAGGTGTCGATCAACGCGATTGGACGGGACGCGAATTCAATTATCGAAATTTCTCCCGAAAAACGGCATGATATTATTCATGGGGCACAAACGATTTACAACGCAGACGAATTTCGAAAGACTTGCTATTACTCGCTAAATAGTTAAGGCGCATTGATCTAATTGATCAATTGATCTAATTGAGCATTAAACGAACAAATAAAGAAGACCTGTTAAAAGTGCAAATTATTTACAAATTTTCTAAGAAATTTTGGCTTTGAATTATTTGATGGAGCTGCACATATACCAATGTCTTGCATTAGGCTCTAGTAAAATCAGTTTAACCTAACTTTCTCTATAACGCAAATAATTTCTGTGTGATAACTTTATTCCTCGACTATGTAACAGAAGCTACTCCTTGTTTTATGAATCATGTTAGAATGTTTGTACATCATAACGTATATACATCTATAAAAACAAGTTTCTAGACATTTTAATGATTCATTGTATAAAGGGTTTTCTACTCTTTCACTACCATTTTTCTAGCCAAATTAATACGTCACGCAAGCTTCCTTCGTCTGTTAAAACCAAAATTTCCCAAATCGATAACAAATCATAGGTCCAGTTCAACGCCAAACAATACATGTTCCAGTTACTGGTTAAGAATGGACAGCCAGCAGGGACAGCGGATCAGAATATCGGGTATCCCACAGTAAATCAACAAGAACGAGCAATTACCGGAGAACAAATTAAAGGGAACCGGGACGAGGTTGTAAACCGCGCTTTGAACAGGTAGAGTCGGACTGAGTCTATGACTGAACGAAGGTTAGAACTCACGTTCCCCGTTATCTGCAAACATTGACAATACGAAATAATAGACGGGAAGTGGAGAAATAGTCACTGCAGTTTCAGCAACGTACAGTTCGATTTTCCTTTGACCTGCTATTAATGTCCACGACAACGCAATTTATTTGAAACTCTGTGTCATGTTTCGACGCGAGGGTTGTGCCCCGGGAACTAAAACTGATGTGTGCTTTTTGACGGTTGCTCAAATTCGCTTCCTTGGCTGAAGATTCTGGAAGGTCTCAAGGATTCCAAAAATGATAGCGCGAAGGAGGAAATTTGATATTTAAAAGTGGGGGCGGAATAAAAGTGAGAAAGTGAGAAAGGTGGAAGCGAAACCTCGCTGGTAAAAGATAGAGGAGAAGGGTAGAATGTGGTGCATTTTATCCCCTTTTATGTGGAGGAAATTTTCAAGAGACTCATCATGGGTGTTATCGAGACAGTGGGCGATTTTTAGACACTAAATTCCCTATGATGACCCTATTCGGTTCAACAGGGAAACTGTACGGAATCAAAACATGGATACTACCGGTGTTTCTCCACGCCAAGCCCCTCGGATCATGTGCTCGGCGCTGGCCCATTATGACGTTTCAGTCAGTGATATTGCTAATATCACTATTACTATTGCTATTATTGTAGAAAGTGCTTTATAATTATTATTATTATCATTAATTATTATTATTAATCTGATAGGTAACAAAAGGTTACAGTATACAGCAATTCCCAACCTACAAATACTGACAATATATAACTACTTTCAACCTATATAACTACGTTCAGCTTTCAATTCCTTATGCTACGCTACAGCTCGGCTTTTCATTTATCACTGGTCCTTTCCTCCTTCGATAAAATCCTTATAGGCCTTTCCTTTTCCCATCTCGCGCTCGCTAAACATTGCCGTCAGCGGTAGATTGTTTGTCGCTAACAGTTGTTTCCGACGGGTCTGGCTTTCGTCTAATCGACGTACACTTTCACTTTTTCGGTCACAGTCATTAAATCTACGTTCTTTTTAGTATTCTAAAACTACGATACTATATATGTAATGTTATACTAAAGTTTACTGACAATGTTCCCAATTCAGATTTTCTAAAAATTTACCATTAGTATTGGAAAATTTCTGGCTATACGGAAAACAGAATAAAAAAGGAGGAAGAGGAAAATGCATCACCTTTAAAGAGTAAATAGCAGGTCGAAGCTCGTTAGTCGCAGTGATTAGTCGGGGGGTGGAAGTTTTCCGAACGGTTGATCGATCCACGCCGAATTAAAAGCGGCGCTGATTTTTCTTTGCCTCTGAAGTCGCTCTACTTCCGCTCTCCAGGATTTAAATTTACCGTAGTACGCTGGGAATTTCGAACCGACCGAGCACGAGTTTATTCCGTTAAATCCAATTACGCCGTCATTATGACTTGTTCTGCGTGGATCTACGTCTTCCCAGGACTAAAGTTTGCTCGTGCACCGAGATGCTCGGGCGCACCAACTACAGTAAGTATTTTCTACGGAAAAGCCTTCGTTATTTGTCATCAGACATTGAGAAACATTAGCTGTCTTGTGGACGAAAGTATGGTTACTGTATATCTATACAATGGCTCACGGAATCAATCAAACGGTGGAGTCATATTTTTTATTTGCTCCAACTGTTGATTTAATAATTAATTATTTATTTCTAAATGATAATTATTTATTTTTAATTGTTAATTTTTAATTATTCAGTGTGCCCTGATACTGCGGTTATGCGCCAGTGAAATAAAGGAAAGTGATAAAGGAAACCATTTAATTGATTTGAGTTACCGTAATGTTATTCGTAGGGTTTTGAAAATGCGAAATCTTTGTTCGCTCTTCGGTATTTTAAAAAGTGAACTATTTAAAAGTTACCTTAATTACTGATTTAAAGTCTATACTACACATTTATATAAAAGGAATTAAGAATATATTAATACAAGGCGTATTCATAAAGTAGGTCTCAATTGATTACTGAATCATGAATATATCTTTTTGATAGAATATTTAGTTTGAATTTTATTTCATACGTCTTAAGTTATTTCCATATATATTTTCAGATTTGGATCCTATCGTGATTGCATGTTGTCGGCTGAAAAGGGAACCAATCATTAACGGTTTCTTTGACATCATTGTTTTCATGGTATCGCTGAACGCCAATAAATATTATTAAATGAAGAAAGAGATGAAAATCACTTGGTGCTACATCTGGACTATAAGAAGGATGGTCAAGTTGTTGTCTGCAGACGATCTGATCATGGCTTGAGTTGCGACTGCTGTATATTGTCGAACATTGTCATAAAACAGCACTACATAGTGACGGTGTTAGCATGGATATCTGCGTAGTTGTTGATTCTTTGGACAAAAACTAAACGAACAATACGCAATGTCTGCCTGAGAAACATTTTCCTTTAACACTATTCCTACCGACAATTCACGTATACCTATTCCTACTGCGACATTCCCACGTAAGACAGACTACAAATTTTTCTCAGAAAGTAAACAATGAAAAAAGAAGTGAATATTGAAAAATGTATTATACGTATATTTGAGGAAAAGTCTAAAATTTAAAGGCGATTCAATTATGTTGTATATATGAAATTCTAATCACAGATATAAAAACGGTCATTTGACCGGTCGCGGTAAGAATAGTGTTAAAGTTTTTCCTTGTGGGAGATGATGTGTGTCTCAATTCCATAGATTGCTATTTTGATTCACGAGTCACGCGTGAGGTGATTCAGGAACACATCTTGTCACCTGTAACGATGTGAGTCAAAATTTCATCACCTCGCTTAGCGTACCGTTTTAAAAAATTCAACGCAGTATCAAGCTCTCTCAATTCAAAATTATTAATATAATTTCCTTCGTGCCACTGTTAGCTGAAAACAGTTTTCTTTGAAATTATTCATATGACAATTACTATCTAAACGTGATTTCATTGTCGTAACAATAATTGTTGTCCCTCACAGTGTTATAAATCAACTAAGGAAAGAGCTGTAACGATTATTATATTTATTATTAATAAGCGATATTTGAATCTATCTCACGTAGATCATTTTTTGACTTCAACGAAGCTACCTACTTGAAACTGTTGGTACAAACTTGAACGAACTACGAAGCATGAAGCTGATGTTTTAATCACGTGGAAACTCGAGGAATACGAAAATTAATAGCGTCCGCCCCTTGCTCGACGAGAAATTGTTAGGATTCCTTTTATTCGATGTAGCACCGAGAAATTCGTTAGCATTTCAGTGACGCGACAGCACTTGCAGTGGGTATCCGAGAAGTTGCATTTGTGGAATTTATCGTATCACACCATTAAAGGAATATGTCGAGATCATCTATTCGTCTGTCTAGTAATTAAATCTATTATAAAATATCCTGCTGACAGTTTACAGCATCGGTTAATCAGAATGATTCATTACGAGAACGCCATATGTTTCAGAGCGTATACTACTACTAATTTCATAATATTACTCATGAACTTTGTATTTCTCTTTTAGAAAATTTAGATTGTAACTTTCGGCTTTCAAATCTGTTAGATAATAAACATTTGATATCTTTTGATCTTCATTTTAATTTAATTTGGAAATCTCGAAATGAAAAGTATATTAAATTTTGTTAACTCGAAACACATAACTTCGGTTAATCTTATATATATGTAATTAAAGATATGAACTGAAATTTTCAGAAATCTCAAATTTATTTTGAGCTGTGTCATTTCAGGAAATTAAGACTAAAATTGTAATCATTTTTTGTGTAGCGTAAACATTTCTATTGTTTGTTTAATTTGCATTTATGCAATGTTTGAAATAAATTTATGGGGTGTCTAAGGAACCGTGAATATTCGTGTGCTTTAAAGTAATTTGAAAATTGTTGGTTTCAGCAACTACTAAAATTCGATTTGACCATGAATTTAAAGATGGCCCTTCAATTAATCACCGACAACCGGAAGAATTTTACTTATTGCTTCGTTACGTCAGATTTCTTCAGTGATGAAGCAGTTGAGGCTTGGATAAGCATCCCTGTTCATTACTGTCTATCAATATCGTCCTTGGTCGAACATTGTGCGCTTAATGCTCCTTAATTTGTTTACAATGATCCTGGTATAATTATCTGTCATAATTATCGTACAATTTAATGGAGTATTTGCTACGTAAATGCTGTTACACAATTTCTTATCTTGCTAACTATTTTATTTTGAAAACTAAGAAAATTATTATAATCAACAAAAATTGTAATCAGGATATTTCATTTGAAATTTATGAATTTGGAATATTCATTCCTCAAAATTTATTTGGTAATTAGATTGACAGAAAGGTTAAGATTGTGTTAGATAAACATTTGTGTCAATTTTCTAATTTGTAACTGCGTTCTAATTAGGATTATCTTATGAATGCACCTCACGAAAACGTAAAGCTTCACAATTTAATTGAAAACTATATTAGTTCGCGAATTGATGCATATTCTATAAAATTCGATATATCGACAGTTGTCGAAAGAATTTGTTCTATCTCCGAAGCTGTAGCGGATTCCTATATTTCTTACTTCGTTAAATACGATAATTAACGGAATTAGCTTTACGTCCACGTATCCCAGTAGCTTATATAAAGTTACTGTGTTTACAGATCACTGATTACCATTCACGTGTATTCCTAAAGCTCATAACTCAGGTGATTACAGCTCACGTGATTACAGCTCACGTAATAAAAGAAAATACTTGATTACAGGAATGATAGCTGAACAAGCTTAATTGTAACAATTTCGTAGATCGGAACATCGCTATACAGGGTATAAGATGAAATATTAAACTTCTAAAATTAAAATTCTAGACGATGAAATAAGACGAAAATCAAGAGTGACGAAATTTCGTTAAACGCTTCGTTAATTAGTTATTAGCAGTTAAAGATTGCCAGAAATTAGCTAATCCGGCTGCAGCGCCATCCGTTGGGCTGGCCGCGCACAGGCGAACTCAGGACCGTATCGACATGTATTATAGCACTTACCTCGTGGGGCGCAGGAAAACTTGTTTGTCACGGGTAATGCAAAATCAAAACTTCAATCACTTTTCAAAAGGTATGAAATGAATGTTGATTAACATTAAACCTACTTACTCGCAAAATCCACAAGAGCATGTCAAAACTCGCCCATTGGGATTTTCAAGTAAAGAGGGTCAATGATCTCTTAAAGCAGATAGTAGACTGCCCATAAGTGAAGCATCCACACACATTTAAATCGTAATTGTCCCGTCAGCGAATATTTATTGAATAATACACTCGCACCGCGATTGTCCCGTCCGCAGGGTCCACAAAAAGGTACACAACAGACGTGCACGAATCAGTCATAATTTACACCGCCACTAAAATGTATTCTTCTCTCTCTTAATTACATAATAGGGTACGGTGCAATTTGAGGAACATGTTGAGTAAATCAAGTATTTGTTTACGGCTTAAAATTAGTGGGCTTAATTTCATGAGTATAGTTTTATTGGTCTTATCTAATCTTTTTGTCGAGGCTGGGTTTACTTTTTGAGGCTTATGAATGATTACTTTCTATTAAATATGGTTTCTTTTACTTTAGACAAATGTCAATTACTAGCGAGAAACGGAAATCTTGAAGTGTACTTATATAAATAAATTACATATGGACTTCCTACAATTCAATTTATTTTTTTTTTACTTTAGCAGAATATCCCTTTGCTTCAGATTAATTCTTTGTGAATCTTGACTGCTGTTTCAAACTTGAAATCTTGATATTCATTAAAATAGATCCCTAAACTGAATTACTGTGTAAAATATACTTTGCACTAGAAATAGAGGTTTGAAATTCCTATTAACCTAAATTTCTCACTAGTTTCTATAGTAATAAGACAGTAAAATGTTCCATTTCTATGAAAGATTTGCAACTGTTTTGTAGTTAGTAACATACGGTTCCTATTTTTATTTCTTACAGTAGCATTCATATCAATAATAGAATTCAATATGGCGAGTTATGAGACGTGATACAGAATGCTACAATCATTTTCCCCGTAATGAATACCTTCTGTAGTATTCTGCACCAATAATCGTGAACTAATTTAAGCGATGGGGATAAGTAACTGGTATCCCCATCGTAGCCAAAAAGGTAAGCGAGATTTCAAACCGAAACTGTGGCGTCAAGTGACATTATAATGAATGAACACTATGACTCTAACCTATGAACGCGACGAGATGCAGAGCTGCAGACAGCTTCGCTTTATAACACCCGTTATGTTCCTTACCCCGCTGCATGGTGCGATGCAACTTCATGCTATCTACCCCAAATCCATCAGTTTCAAACCTAGCGTATTTTTATACCAATGTCGGATATCTATGATATTCAGAATGATCAGATCAAGCCTATACAATTGTCTTTTTCTTGTTTTCTAACAACCTGGAGTTGTCTTTCTTCTTTTTGCTTCGACATAAATCTTGAGGCCTGTGAACCGTGATTGTTACTCCTGTCGGAATTGGGAAAAGTAACGGATACTCCTGTATGCCACGTAGAGCTGTACTCTTACATAAGATGGATCATTTGCGAGCACTACAGTACAAAAGAACACCCGTTATTCTTTACGATTCATCACAGACTGTTTGGATTAGGCTGTAGTTACAGTGGATGCGGATTTGGCCAAATTGCTGACGAACGAAACATTGGAAGAATAGCATACATACAGCGAAAAGAATCTATTGTAGAAATTTATATTATGATTACTATTAGACTTAATATTACAAATATAATTGATAACAAGAGTATAGAGTATACTGTAATTCCTAACTTATGAATACCGACGATATATAATTATTGCCAACCCAACTCAGCCACGCGGCTCTACGTTCAACTCTCAACTCTTCATTCAACTCTGATCCCTTTTTCCTCAAGATAACCGTCCCTAGTTTCCTCCTCTCCCACCACACAGCCACATTCTTCCACAATGCGCTCACCAAAACATTCTCGATCCATCGGTTGATTGTTTGTCTCTTACGGTTTCTTCTGATTGGTCTGGCTTTCGTCTATTCACCCTCACATTCATTTTTTCGATCGCCGTCCTTGAAACTATGTAACCACAAGTATTCCAAAACTACAATACATCACTATATACATATTTAATTGTTTCACAAATGTTTGTTGTGTATCATTGCGACAATCGAATTTTTGGACCGTAACCGTAGCCTTTTGTAGCATCAACGGCTCACGGTGAGCGTTGAGATACGGAAGGGGAATCGATACTGGCAGAATGCGTGAATGGAAAGAGTAAAGATTTCACTTGGCCATTCTGCTTATATGTGATTGAATTCATCTATCAGCTTCATCTTAATGGAGTGCAGTAATGCAGGTCACCCATTATTTCTTCTTTCAGTTGTATTTGGTAACAGTATGAGTCCCGACGTAAACTACATTAATTTTTGTAACGAAAGAAGCTACACGAAGAAAACTTTTACTCCACCTACGGAGGAATTTTATATGTCAATACTGGTGGTCCTCGCGTAAACATAATCGATCGGAATTCGTGGTTGGTACGGACTGACTGGTCCAGCATGGAAGTTCAGAAAGTTTACACAACGAAAACTGTTATTGGCAGTAACTTTTAGCGGGATAGTGTCGCTGCATTCGATCGCTGTCCACAATATTTATGATTGTCTTTTTGCTCGGCTGATCGCGAATCGAACAACATTTCTCCTGAAAAAAATGTCATATCGTATAGAAGCTAAATTCCGAATTTCTTTCTTAAAATTGATAAATATGTCATTTATGAAAGAATGAAAGGAGATACTTTATTTAATTCAATTTAATGTGCTTACCTCTATGTTATTGTATTACCATGAAATGCTATGCTTTCACAGTAATTATCACTTTCATTAGTCGTAAATTATAACCATCTCTGTAATAAAGAGAACATGATTATTAAAGACAAAATTATGTAATTTGCATTTTATTAGCAACAATGGTGGGAAAAATTTTCACCCCAATTTTCATGTTATAGTATACTTCTGGGAGGAAAATCAAAAGGAAACATAATTCACAAGAGGAAAGTTAATTCACTTTTATTGTGAATCATTACGACAATCGAATTTTTTACTGTTTACCTTTAAAACGATACGTATTAGTAAGTCGATCATAATTGTATGAAGCTGTTCAATTTTATCCTTAAAATCACCCTAGTCATAATGTAACGCTCTCAAGAACAAACCGTGCTTTAGTATACTACATTACTTATCCAGATAATTCGCTGCCCTCTAGTTTCCGAACTACTTACATGAAATCGGTTAATTTTTAGTTCACTTTAATCTGTTAATTTGAATATCAACCACTCATTTAATTGCACCATCTAACACGCAAGCGCTATTAGATACTAGTGTTCTATTTTCTTTTTGATAGTACAGAGAGGAAAGGAGGTCAGTAGCGAATAATGAAGTGACCACGGATCAAATAATTAATTTAATTTTTAAGGCATGCAGTTGCAGACAACCCTGTCTGTATTAGATGCTATCTGCAGTGACAGCAGGAACTGACGGTGTCACGTTTGGTACAGGAATGTGGAATGTTTGATAGCGTGTAGCCTAATTGTGACGATGCCGAATATCTCTGTAAGCAGACTGTGTACTGTACATTCCAGTTCCTTCGAATCTTGCCTCCATTATCAGAGTAACCTGTCTGCAGCCAGCAGGTCCGATCGATCTCCAATTGCGCGACAAAAACTTGTATAAGCAGATCGCAGAATCGGATTCGTGCGGAGAAGCTGAATTGCGGCTCACTCGCTGTGCTCTAAATTATATAAACCGTTTGGCCGTGTATTGGTGGCACGTGCGCTGCAACTCACTCGAAATATGATCCATGATCACGTCAGGCATGCATTTGATCTGAAAACTTGATGCAAACGAGTGACTTTTGTAGCTAGATTCTTCCTAAAGTGCTCGACAGAATGATAGTAAAACTTGTGAATCTTAGTGTTTCTCGAGTAACTTCAAGGAGGTATATCTTGGCAAAAAGACGGCATGTAATTATAAGGGAAATTTGAGTTTAAAAGGGAAGGTTATTGCTGTATGTTACTGTCCACAAGAATCTCTGAAAAGGATTACAGTGCGTCGAGTATCAGCGTAAATACAGCAAAAATCGATACTTTTGATCCATTTACATTTACATTGTGTTGTCATTTTATAGCGTACTGTACTTCTACTTTTGTTCTTTCCGATTGGGAAAACAATGAAAGACACAAGAAAAGTCATAAAATTATTCAGCCACCCTACAGTACCAAGTAAATTCGTGTGAAATTACTGCATAGCAAACAAAACATCGAAACAAAATTTGTTTTTGATAAGTGTTTGTTATTAAGTAATACATAACATACTTTTGCGTAAAGAAATAAATATGTACTCGATAATGAAGCAAAATGAAATGAAATGAGAATTAAGAGAAGGCACACTTGCACGGATATACTCTAGCTTACTTATCGTTAGACGCTTTCTATCTATCTATGGTTATCTCTAGCACGAGAATCATTCTAGCAGTAAGATCCCCATTTCTTGTTTCCTCTTTTCTTATCTATTCACAAGTATTGTCAATCTCAGCACCGTCTCTCATAACCGACTCTGTTACTAATACCTAGTTTCGGTGTTGAATATTAAATTGCTTTACTATGTCGTGCAATTATTTTGTAGTATCTAAAATTTTGTACTTTCAAGTCTATTATCTTGAATAAAATTAGATTAATCCATTTGCGTCCATAAGTCAAATAATTCGCACACGTCGATTATCAATTATTACCAACCACGAAAATGTCCACCTGTTGCCATGAAGCATTTCTCAAGTGTCTTATCAGATGTCAGGGCCGAGGCACTAATCTAATAGCTGTACTTCATTGACAGTGCAGAGGTTGAAAGCTAAGGATTTAACAAAATTAAATTACTTAATTTGAGGACCATCCTGATGACAGCTGCATTTTATTTGTTTATAACATTGACACGTTTGGGGCCAGGAAGGTATGTCCAGAAAGGTATGTCGGTTCTTCCACCCCTTGAGAATTTCCTTGACAACGCACAACTCACCAATGTAGTGAATTCCGCCCGCATTGATCAACATTGATCACCAATCTTGACAAGGCTCTTCCTACTCCCGGGAATACATGGCATGTTAAGTCGGAGAAGGGAAAGGAAGTGCTTTGCACAAAATTTGGAAAGTTCGAGCTTCAGAGCTCAATTAGCGTAGAAGGAAAATGAATCCTTCAAATCGGTCGCGACCTGTTGTATCTACTCTTTCGAGCTAAAGTGTTCCAAATTCGAACAATAACTATCTCGATTCTACTGAATTGAAGAATCGAGCTAGCAGCCGTCAAGCTGATCTATCGCAACAGTAGGAGTATATTTCGAGGCTTAAATGAACTGTCTCAGATTGTTTATTGTAAAAATCCATAATACTATCTACTGTTTAATCATTACACGTAATTTGTAGGTGATATTAATAGTAAACAAAATCACAAGAATTATCGTCGACTCTCAGATGAATGACTTTGGTAACGTGCTCAGAGCTGTGATGCAAATATATTACAGTTAATACGTGTGCGACCGGATACCTTCGGGACCAACTGTAGCTACGCTAATGAAAGCCACGAGAACTGTTTCATCGACTTCACCCCTTATTACAACAGTGGTGCGCGGTGCTAAAATAGGAAATTAGGTTCGTATATTTGAATTTGATGGAGTTAGTGGAGAAGGTGATGTGGGAGTGAAGTAAAGGTTGGTTGAAGAAGTAATTGGTCCTTGAGGGTGAGAATAAACGAAAGAGTGTTTCATAATATGAATAATATATTATACATGTGATTAATCAAATACAATATTTATCTTGGCATTGATTTAGACTACGGTATACAACGGAAAATTATTGAGAAATCAAAAGAAAATGAAGTAAAAGAAAGTAAAATGAAGTTGACGGCTTGATTTAAAAAAAAATATGTGCGATAAAAAGCTTTAATCGGCGGATAAGAGTATTACTAAAATATATCTGTAATGAATAGTTTCATGTTTAGAGAGAACTTTATTTGAAATAATTCGATAGCCAATATATTTTAATTGCTATGATTGTACTGCAATAGCACCTCATTTACCAATTCTAGACAGTAATTTAATTTAATTAATGAACTACATCTGACCTCTTCACATTAGTATTAAGCTAACATAACAATTTACTATCATAACAATTTTTAGTGCTCTTTCAGATAACTGTACACTTATTTACAAATTCAGGTAACTTTAATTAACCGTTGAATTGGATTCATTAAATCAAACAAGTGACTTTATTCAGTATCTTATATTAGTAATTTCTTTCGTCTAATTTGTTAACGTTAAACAATAGAAATATTAAATGTTTCCCTTCCAATAGTGATTCAACCATTTTTAAGGTTTTCGTGAGAAACAACAGTGGGTGGATCAGTTTGCAGGTAATCTACTAACGAGCCGTGGTTGTAATTCGCCTAATGTAATTGAAGGAAACGAGGAAAAGAAGTGCACAAGTGACTCTAAAGCACCGTTACAAAGATTGCTTTTCCAATTTCGTCCTCCTCCTGTTTCTCACACGCGAAACACGTTGCATTGTCATTTATAAAAGGTTCGCGTTCGGACAGAAACAGTATGCTAGAATGAAAATACGTTTTATGAATGATGAGAAGCATAAAAAATGCGAAGCAGAGAGGAGAAGCGGAAAATTCCATCCATATTAAAAGATTGAACATAAATTTAAAGTTTGAAATTAAAATATAGAATAGTACGTTTTAATCTGACATGAAATATGGTGAAAAGATATTGAAATATTCTAGTTCAAACTCTGCATCTCGCATTATTGTAATGCAATATGGAAGTCAGGAAACATAATCTTACAAATTTGAAATTCATTCTACATTAGGCTTTAATATAATTGTGTTTCTGAACATTTTATGCCTCTGTTCGTTTTTTTACAGTTTATCCTGTAAACTGTACATTATTAACATTGTAATTATAGTTTAAAAAGATACATTGTTGATACATCCTTATATATTTAATAACAAGAACAGTTTATGTTTAAAGTTACACTGTCTACTCTTACCTGTAATATGTTAAACGTTTAGGATGATATTAGTGAGATAACGTTACTGTTAGAAAATTACATTAAAACATTAACACAAATAAAAGGGTATGTAAAGCCATGCTGATCATGATGTTTCCTTCTTAAAAGTCCATGACGGCCTACATACTTGCACAGAACAAGTAACAGCTTACTGATTATCCGAAAAGTGTAATAATATGAGAAAATGTGTTGGTTCTCAAAAAATACAAATTAAATTTCCCTAATAAATATGTCTCACTTTTTAGTTTATATATATTTCCATCGTTTTTAAATGAATCTTTTAGCACGGCATAATTTTATTTCGTAACAAAGCTAGTATAAAATAATCTGAAAAACTTCAAAGTTATTTAATCCTTTTACAGCTTGTATTTTTTGGAAAATTAATTTTTCTAACCTGTATAATTACTTTTTTTTAAACAGTAATTAATGCGAAGCGTCCAATAAAAGTTTTGAATCTATTTATTTAACGAAACATTTAATGAAAGATAAAGTTTGTATTGCAACATAATATGAAAGATAAAGCAAAAGTTAATTTAGAAAAAAGTTCTCATGTACGCTTAATTCTTGAATAAACTTCTCTACAACATAAAATTAATTTCCCTCATCAGTCTTCACCTCATGCAATAAATTTCCACTGGCGAATGACAAAAGTTGCCAGCAGCATACCAGAGTACGTAACAATGCTTCTTCGTGAAAACTCGTCGGTTCGAGCAACAGTGCTGCCTCTCAAATATCGTCGAAGTTCCAAAGTATGTGTTTTATTGAAATTTCGAGCAAAGATCGGGTTTAATAAATTGGTCGTTTCGTTGCTTGAACTTCGATCGAGGCTTTGACGCGGGCATCGACAAATTACAAAAGTAAACGTGCGCTGCATGCGTGGAAAGTTTCCGGAAGTATCTCGGATAAGTTTGAATAAACGGATCTACACGTTGGCAGCCGACTAATGACGCATGAATTGTGTTGTGAAACGAAACAAGGAACGCGGAATAGAGGAGAAGAACGGTGACAGAGACTTGATCTTGGATAAATATTTGCATGACAGCAGCCTCGAGAAAATTATGTTCATACTGTAGGCGAATGTAAAGGTAACACATCAAGTTTCTAGAGGATTTTCAGAAAAGGATACTACATTATTGTGATGTTGTTGGTTCGGTGTCTTGTTGCCTATCGAAACTGTACTATGATCAAATTACGAAAGGAGTTTTAACTCAGTAACTCAGTTATTACGACTTTTGAATCGTTTTTAACCAAATATATTTCTTTTTTACTAACAGGAATGTTAGTATATGCCTCTTTTAACTCAAGTTTGAGTGTTGGCATACACACTCACACGCATAATTAACATTGTGTGAGTTAGTTATAGGTGAGAAGAAGACATGCGTGATTGTATCTTCTCGTGGTGTTACCTTCTTCGTGTACGTTTCTGATCTAATCTTTTTTATTGCCATTGGAGTCTACCACCTTTTCGCGTCAGTAAAAATACTCGCTGATTTATCTTCCTGAGTTTGGAAAGAATGGCAATCAGCGATTCGGATTTTGTTAAGCACATTTCCTCGAATCCTTAGCACGGCCACTAAGAAGGGGTGTTGCACTGTTGTTTGCAAGGGTGATAGTGGCTGGCAACGACTTCAAGTTCTGACTTGGGTTCTGACCAACAGTATTTTCACCATTACGATACACGTCAGAATGACCCTTCGGAGATCCCCCTTTTACAACACGTCTTCAGATACCAAGAATGAGAAAAGATGAAATGCTAAAAACTCCTAGTTATAAGCAGCACCTTTTCTCGCCAGGACATAGATTAATCTTTTAATAACATACGAATCGTAAAGCAAAATCCTAAACTCAAAGTTTGCCTTCTTTCCGCGTTCGTGTTATAAACCGCGTAACGGCGACTACCGTATTTGGACATTGTGTACCTCAACATCCTTCATGCATATCCGGAAACAAATGTAGAAGCCATTTTTGAAAGGTCCATTTTTCTTAAAATTAGGAACGGTATATTAATGTTAATTAATAATATACTTATATAATAATATATAAATAGAAATAAAATCTTAATTAAAAACATACTATAACAGAAATGGGTAATCACTTTATTATTCAAATAAACTATAGGCTGGACTTTAGTGCATTTCCTGAATTATCTTTATCGTTTTTTAATTTACCAATCTTTTACTGATCAAGTTTTTGTTCTCAGTTTCATTTAAACGATCAATGCTTGAACAAAATTGCATCCCGCATGAAATCAAGAGACGCATCGCGATTAGTGGCAGTTTATGATAAATAAAATCGTTTGTAGCCAGTAATATAGTGCCTTGACCACCTATGATACAATACTATAGGTATTCTCTTTTTTCATGTTGTCCTACTTACTTTATCAATTTTTTCAGCAGCGTTTTATTATGTTCAGCAAACAGATCAATCCTTTTTCATTGTAACACAAAGGAAAACATATCCACTTTCCTTTATTACACGGTATGTATACCGTCGTACACTATAATAACGTGTATACTCCGAAGATCATGGTTGACTATTATTCCTGAAACACGTAAAATATGAAGGGCAAAATGGTATTCGGATCATTCAAACAATCAAAACGAAGTTATGTTAACAGTTAGCCGACCGAATGGGAAGATCTCTTATTTTGTACTCAACAGGGTGCGGAAATTGATTCTATTTGCTTTTGTTATTAGTTAGTCTTGAACTAATACTGTTCATAAATTTTCTAAAATACAATTTTTATTAAATTCAACATCAACTTAGGACCAACTAATAACAAAAGTAAATAGATTCAATTCCACTGCTTTGTCAAGGAAAAAATGGGAGATCTCCCCATTCGGTCGGCTAAGTGTTAAGTAACTGGGAAACTTATTTTATGGCTTTGAAGATTTGAATTAAATGGGATGAGTTTATTCAAAAATTAATGTTACTCTTGGAATAGATATCTGTGCTTGTGTTGTTTTGTTATCTATTTCTGAATGAATTCAATTAAGGATAAAAGAAGTAACAGAGTGGAAGATAAAGTAAAAATAGATAAAATAACAAAGTAACAATACGCGACATACTGAATAGTAATAATTGAACTTTAGATGTTTATGCATTCATAACAAATTATAATATGTGAAAATATAACAAATTTTTAAAACAATACACGCGTTATGGTGTTTAAAGCATGATACAACCTCAGTTTAAATTTTAATTGTTTAGTTAAACTTTGCAAAAATTTGAATCATATAAGTTTTTCCTTTATAAGATACTATCCAACATAAAATACTAGAAAATGGAATAAATTTAAGGGGTGATGTGTACATTTATGCGTTCACGATATAGTTGGATGGTTGAGGGTAATCTCGTACTATACTCTGCTAGCATCACGGAAAGAATATTTTATACAGTTCCCCGCCAGTATCGATAAAACATCCACCTATTTCCCATCTCGAAACTCTATCTCTATTAACATAAGATCATATATTAACTTCAGGTACATAATGTTTATTTCAGATGTATATTCGCCAATATATTTTGCATGTCGCAGCGAAGGAATAGCTAGAAGTTATGGTGCGAGTTCGACATAGCCTTTTATTGGAATGGTTATTTCAGACGTAAACGCAGGACAGAAATGAATAAATAAACGAAAGACATAAATGGAAGGATAATCTATTTCAAAATTTCTATAGTTAGTCCCCGAACAAGTTTTAATTTATCTATGGAAATGGAATTCTAGTTCAAACGGCGAGTTTAAGCACATATGATAATCCTTCGAGTATATTCAATCGGGGCATTTTCAGTAGAAAAAGCAGAAAACATAATTTTCCGCACCTTAGAATTATTAAGAAATTTTTATTGCGTTTAAATCGATGTCACGGATAGAATATGTATATTTTGTAAGAGATATTACTTATGTAGATGTGCTGAATGCGTTAGTAAGATGTGTGCGAGTGTGTAAATATATGTGTTTAGTATTTGTCATTTGTTCTTTCCCGGTTAGCCTTCTCGAATGTTCGATACTGGTAACCCTCACCAGTTACCCTAATGCGCATAAAAGAGAAGCGTTTGCCCTCCGAAGGCAATTCTTACGATTTTTACGATTTATGATTTTACGATGTGACGTGCATCCGATTTTATTAATTAAAATAAAGATATCTCCTATGTAGGATTAAAAATGACCAATTGTTATATACAAACTACTCTCAGAATTCTTTCTAAGACAACGACTATGACAACGAACTATGACAACGAGCTGATACCTCTCGCGAGGCTTCCTATTTATTTGTTTCCGGCCTGATAGACGGTTCCTATCTTTGCCAATCTGGCACATCGGCTGCCCACATTTTCTTCGGTGACCAGGTTTACGATGCGACTCTTTATTTTTATAAATGAGTTAGC